>CM069864.1:19842378-20442378 GCA_036172795.1 Pelodytes ibericus | reverse complement strand
GCTTTTCCTTTGTGTACAGAGATGACTCCGTGGATGCGGCCTGCTCTCATTTACCACTAATCTGCAGGGGCTCAAGAGATCCTAAACACTGCGGCTAATTCATAGTTGGGTCTCACTTGACTGAGCCAAGGAGGGTTTTTTTTTTTTTTTTTGTTGCTAAATTACACGAGACGCAGAACACCTATGATCCTGTTTGTATGTCTTCCTCACGCAAGAGTGTCCCACAAGAAGTTAAAAGGTATTTATCCAATCAAAAGTGGCTTGCTTTGATCCTGTTATGTTCACAAACCTCAGTTCATTGTCAATATAGCAAACAAAGAGGCTAATGCGATTGGAAGAGGTGCATCAATCAGGGAGTTAAAAAAAAACAACAAAAAAACAGAGGAATTCTCGTGAATGTAATCCTTTAAATGAACGATAATCCATCCTTCTTTCAAGAGATATCACAGAGAAAGGGAATTCCTATTTAAAGGGGCAGGCGCCGTTTCTTCAGGTTCGAAACAAACATCACCCACAGATTAGGATGAGATATATCTCTAACGCTGGGTCATTCTCTAGAAAACCTCATCAATATTACAAGACTTTGGGGCTTCCGGACCCGTTTATCAAAGTCTTTCAGCTGCCGGATTGATGTAGGCCCGAATCCTACTTGTAGTCTATAAATAGGTAGATACAGACAGGGTCGGCAATAGCTCCTGAATAGGTTCTGCTTTAATTGGATGGTTAACAATAGTTTATTAGAAAGATGAAAAAATAAAGGGAAATTGTAAAAAAACAAACAAAAAAACAAAACAAAACAAAATTCATCTACTGAGAATAATAATGAATTTTGTTTTAGTTATTAAAATTGATAAGAACATTTATAATATTTTGATATTAAAGCCGCTCTGTCATTTATACTATAAATGTAGAAACTAAAAAAACAGATAACAAATGATCTAGACATTGCGTTAGCAGAATTGCAAGCAAATGTATAAATTAAAAGAAAAATATGTCTCTTGTTAATGACATCATCTGTGACTTGATATGGAAATAAACAACTTTTTAGTGGAAAATGTGTCATTTGCATATCAAGCCGCATGATGTCATAAACAGGAGACACTGTAGACACCTATAAAGCAGATAATAACTGTTTGTTGACAATATTACACTATTGGTTGCTATTTATCTTTTCTTCGTGTACACGCGCCCCTTGGTGTGAGAGTATATGAAAAAGTACAGGAGGAGTACTGATTGGCCTGTAGCAGTGCACTGGAAAGTATGTTATATTTTATTTATTCACTTTATAACATGTGATGGTGTTCTTTTGTGTTGAATTGTTACTTAAAAAAAAATAAAAAAAATTGTCAATGGACTAAAGAGTCAGAATACTTCCTGGCGTACATCCATATGACATTTCTGCTAGTACCAACCTACCATCCTGGGTGACAAGTCGAACACAAGAGGTACCTGGCGGATACCAAAAACTTGGTGCAGCAGGACTGCTACGGCGGAGAGTCCGAAGTAAAAACCGCCACACATACGCCAAACATTTATAATTTATTTTTACATATGATATATGTATCCCATTTGGATACTTAAAATGTTGTTGTGTGTCGCTTTCTTTTTTGTCATAAATTTTGTTTTAGCCATATTATTATTATTTAGATGTATTATTATTATTTAGATGTATTTTTATTATTTTTGTTCTCGTTCCTAGGCTTGTTACCACCCCCTTTTTATTGTCTTTGGAATACTACAGGTGTGAAAGCCACTCTTATTATAGGAAAAGAATCAATTACAACCGGCACATGTTGAAATCTTTACAACATCATTGCTAAGAGGTATAGCAACGACACTGTGATATGGGATGGTGAGGTAACAAGCCAGCTGCCGGGCTAGCGGCGAGATTGGACTGTACCAAGCATTGGTGAAAGTTTCTTTCTGTTTCTGTCTGAACTGAAATTAGGAAAGACTAGTGTCATTTCAGCTGCAGAATGATTGATAATTTTCCACATTGTGGAAGTTTCAAGTGAATTTGAACAAAAGGAGCAGGTTATACCTTTAACATGGCTATGGCTCATCAACCAATCAGACATGTGGATACTAGATGAAGCGGTAAAGATATTTCCCAACATGCTCAGTGACGTGAGGTGCTGGGGACTTGGAGAATCAGTCACACACTGCGCATTCATTCAGGACACCAATTCTACCCGGCACAGTTGCAAACTGAGCCCGAAGCTGTCTTTTCTGCAGTCTCTCAATATAACTTCCAGGATATGTTATGTTGACATATTCCCCTCTCATCACATTTTAACCGTATTGGCATCTTTTTTGAATAGAGCAAAAAAAATAAAAATAAAATAAGGAATTAAGGGGTGGCCAACAGAAATGGGACAAAAAAAATACAGCAAAGTTTAAACAATAGAAACACACAAACTATTGTGACAATAGAAATAACAGATAAACCCTGCGCAAAAGAATGACCCGTAAATCCAGAAGCACCCAATGTGCTAAAATAAAAGTGCACTTACTGTGAGTGTATATATATATATACAAATAAAGGGGTTACCATATGAAAGGATGCCAAAAAAATATCTCACAAAATGACCACTATACCAAATGCATATGGCATATGGCAATAGAATATATTGGTTGTTTGAAGTTGTTCTTTGTCTTCAGAAAATAGGACCTTGAGGCCCAGGGTTGCAACAGAAGGTGTAGCTAATCTAAATTAGGATTTCCAAAGTCAGAAAAAATATAACTGCCTATTTCTGCTTTTCCACAGAGGATACATACAATTTTTTTTTTTTTTTGGGATTCACCAAAGTTGGCCACTCATAGAACCGACCTTGACTGGGAGTAATCAGCCTGCCATGAATGTGTACAAAGACACGTAGTGCTAAGTGTTATCATATAGCATAATCAGGCGTTATTATAACAAATCTTAACATCACTGTACGTACAATTACACGTCCTTTCACCCAGTTATTATCTAATGCGCTTTTCCTTTAATAACCACCTGCTTCTTTCATTAGCCAAATGATGTGATGCCATAACATTACCCATGATATAATACGTCTCCTTTCCTAAACGTGCTTCTTGCTCTCTGCACACACTCAAGGAGTGTGCAGGAGACAAGTCACAACCCTGCCCTAAGGGGTTAAGAAAGGTTTTAGCATGTCATCTGTTTAGATAAGGATTAAGTATGGTATTTTTTTTTTTTCTTCTTTTAAGTTATGATGAAGAGGGGATGCCTTTGATGTAATCCAGGGTTGTTTTTAAAATGCCATTTTTATTTTTATCCGAAAGAGGAGGAGGCCGTCAGTCGCTGACAGTCCCTTCAGAGGAGAACGAAAATATTATTTTATATGGCTGGCATTGCTAGGCGATTGTTTTTTTTTATTTGGTAACCTGTATGTTAAACTGAAAAAATGGCATATTACTTTTAGAGGAAAGATACCATGACTGAACTGAAAGCATGTGGGACAACACTCCAAACAAACCCCCCCCCCCCCCCCCCAAAAAAAAAACTTTCCACAGTTCTATGTCTTGCTAGTAAAATAAACAGTCTTTCCTCTCAATTCCACATTGTGAATTACCGTCAATTTCTTTGTATTTACCTGAACAGCTCTTACATACCCCTTACTTCTGATTGCATGCACATCCGTACAAATGTTCAGCCATTTTTTTAAAGGGACACATACATTTGCCACCTGGCCGGTATCCATAAGTCTATGGAGTATGACATCTAAATAAAATAAATGTTTGTTTGTTTTTTTCAAACAATTTTTAAAATGACAAGAATATGGGACGATGTCGGAGAGGATTTACGTAAATAAAATGTCCAAGAAACAACATGCTAAGTCAAGGTCACTTTTTCTATATAAATATGGATTGTGAGTTAGTTTTATTTTTCTAATAAGATATAGGTTAAAGTAAGGAAGGGAATGCATCTGCAGATAGCGGCCAAATACACAAAGGAAGAGTGCTAAGGGATTGCTAAAGTATCCTGTAAGGTAGTAGAATCGCTGGAACAATACTCATACACATGCATCATCTATAGCTCTAATACCATTCTAAGTCAACAAATCAATTTTTGAAGAGTTCAGACAAGTGACAAGTGAAAAGATACACAAGGGGAGGAGAAGGGCAACTGGGAGGCACAGGGAGTTTTCGTTTTGAGAGGTGATGACTGTAGAAGGTCATGTATAACATAAGCCATTGTGTGTAGATGTAGATATGGCGCTTGGTGCAGGAGAGCAAGAGCTGGTCCACCATTTCTGCTGTTTGTTTTAGCTGCGTTAATGTTATCATTCCCATGATAAAATAAGCCCCTCCTTATCACGAGACTGACACAGCATATACGTCACTAGATGTAGACATTCCTGCCTTTTTTATATAATTTTTGAATGGAAATTGTGAAAATTATTATTGAAAGTGGTCAGTGAGGCAGCAGACTGATTCCTGCAAAGTGCCAATCAAAAGAGACCCCCAATCTCTGTGTCAGAAACACAAAGACTTGGGAGGAACCATTTCCTGAAGCTACCACTACACCGATGACTGTCCAACGACCATCAGCTGCTCCTAGTGGCGGGTTTGTGTGTCAGTCATGGGCGGTGGGCGGGAGGAAAGTATGTGTGAATGGGAATGCCAACGACTGTACAAAATATGACACTTTAGGCAGAGGGAGCAGGCAGACAGTGAGACAGACACAAGATGTCAGCACTGTAGACTAGGATGAAAGGTAAACATTAGGGGAAGCCTTTTACATGGAATATTTTTGTTCCATGGTTTAATTCCTTTTTAACTTCCAATAAGAAGTCCCTGTGCAGGAGCCTACTATATGATATATCAGAAAGTTAGAGATCCAAAGGGACATTGATTCTGCAGAGATAGCATAAGGTGCAATATTCAATATTTGCTACACAGGACTTTTTTTACAGGATATATTTAGCCTGCAACAGGGAGAAGGCTGGGTTATTTGTGAAAGACGTTTTCTACATTCATCCTTCTGTGACTGTAGAATTATAGCCGTAGGACTATGAACACAAACAGTGAGCGGTATTGTGACATCTACCGGACAGTAAAGAATAAGTTCAGATCCCAGAGATCAGGGCCCAGAGTCACAGGTCACGGTGCATCTTCAGCAACAGAAGGGGTTAAGTGGAGTTCACTTGACCATTGCACCATGCTTTGGGCGTGTGCTGGGATAAGGGCACAAGGACACATTAGTCAGCTATTCCCAAAAAAATGCTACAATGTGGAGAAACGGGACTTTTAGCATCAGCTCAGGATCTGTGATTTCTCATCCTGGAAAAATCCGAGGCCTATTAAAATCTGCCTACGTGCTGATCTAATTAATGGTGATCATTTTGGAGACACGTATGTGCACATATATAGGTACATGTGTGTGTCTAGAAAATGCATATATGTAGACAAAAATGTGCACTTGATAATTAAAAAAGTATGTTGGGAAAAGAACTGCTTACTAACTACCCTATTGCAGAATATTGTAATTGTTTTAATATACACCTGTGAAAAAGCAGGGAAGCAAGCTTTGTAAAAATCTGCACTAGAGCCTAGTAACTAAATACTGAACTGACAACTGAACAGAAACATTTAGGCATTACTAGATGAGTCGGAAAGATAGACAAATTGGAATACAATTTTCAACTTGGCTTTTTTTGGCCTAGTTTTTGCTACTCCCTTTTCAGATCACCGCTGTTTAATGACATGACCAGGGGTAGGCCCTCCAGATGTTGCAGGACTACATTTCCCATACTTCTCTGCCAGCCCACAACTGCAAGTTCAATGTTTTCATTGGTATTTTCCAGGTATGGTTAGCCATCTGTTTACTTTAGGGTGAGTAAAAATGTTACATTTTGCTCACTCCTCCCTAACCCCTGTAGTTTTTGTTTTTTACAACACAAGCATTTTATTCTCAGTTTTCCACCAATTTCTGGTGCCACCTCTGTCCATAGCAAAAGTTGGACCCTGATCTCTATTTTCTGATAATGCCCCCTTCCCAGGAGAAGAAGACAATGTCCCACCAATATCTCCAGGTACATTGGTATTGTGCAACCTGCCCAGTCCCTCTAAGCATCACTCCTACTCCCATTTACTAAGAGCTCCCGGCAAGGTGATCCTGTCCATTTTGGCGAAGATTCCTACGACATAACATCAAACCATCCGGGGTAGGAGATGATACATAACCTGGATCTGTTTACTACATGTTCCCTGTGTTGCTATACCTTGTGTATGAGAGAGACCTGTTATCGTCAACATTCCAAGGTTAAATCTGCTGCAGGGATCTGTGGGAAATTTTAATATGTGTTTAGTTATCCCCCCCCCCTGTCTTTCACTGTGACTGTGGAATGTGCATTGTGAGTGTAACACTTTCTATTCCCTCTGGTATTTGTCCTGTAATACCTGCCAGATTTCTTTCTTACTCTCTCAGATAGGCTCATTATTACATTGTTACCTTATTTCTTTTGCCTGACACAATTCTCACCCAAACAGAGCTTCTTTCAAGCCTACTAATATTTTAGACAAACATAACTCGTGGGAAAAATGCCAACTGTTTCCATTCGAAGGGAACCGCAAGTATTTCAAAATTCAGTTAGTGCAATGGTATCTCAGCCGTAGGGGGGGGGGGAGAGAGAATGTCTCAGTGTGAACTCCTTACATGCTGGTGGCAGTCTTTGTAGAAGACATCAGCAAATCCCAAAATATGTTATCCGAGTGAATAATTCGGAAAGCGTTCATTTATATACATTTTTTTTGTTAAATTGTCACACATTGTCATATTATGAGTTTTACCGCTGCGTTCTAAACCCCCTTTTACAAGATGGAGGCTTTTTAGCGTGGTTTGTGTAACCCATTCTATTAACTTTTCCAATAGAATGATAAAATGACTATATAGTAACTGATTCCCCTTAGTCCTTGCAATAGCAAAAACCAGGATGTACATTAGAATAGAGTCCTACGTACAGGACTGAGCACTATGTGGAACAGTCATACTAAGCACACAGTCATAAGTTATGTCTCAGCGATCAAGGGGTAGAGCCTCAGAGAAGGCATGCATATATAGTGTAACTGGCATGGCAGTGACTACCAGCAGTCAGTACTACGCAATATGTGTGGTATACATTTCCTCCAGTCCTAGAGAACTGTAAAATCTGAGCAGCAAGTCTGGACCACAGGAAGCCATCCGAAATGGGACTATCCTGTGTGAAGTTACCGTAAAGGTCGTAGACACACCCCCCCCCCTTTTTTGTGTTTAAATACAATAAGCACACACATGCTTTCACAATCATTCTAATTACTTTGATTAGTGTGACCTTTGTACTCAGTGGTTGATCACTTGTATTTATATGGAATGTATCTATGTGTTCAGTTAAGCCTATGAATAAGCGTGGAGACACGTGAAACGCGTAAGGCATCTGTTTTATCTGTTTGTTATCCCTGATGTTCGTAATGTTTCCTTGATTTAATACAATCCTTTATTATTCAACCTACTCCGGAGTGCATGTCCTTTTGTTGCTCATTTTCATTACAATAAGCACAAACAACAATAACATATCCGATAAACGTGTAAATGTGTGAGGGACGGTGGGCATGTATAGAAATGATAAAAGTGCGATTTTATAATACATTAACATATTCAGAGATACTTAAGTGTCTACTCAATAGAGAGAGAATAGTTGGGATTTGAAAGTGGAGTTTCAAGTTTAAGACCAAAGTAGCAGAGTTGGAAAAATTCTCCCATCCAGCTGCACTGAATCGTTTTTTCCAACTTGGATACATTGGCTTAAAGTTTAAAATCCCATCTCGGTTCCCTGCAGTTCTCTCTTTACTGAGTAGATTCTTTAATTAACTTGGAGTTTTTTTCCCTTGAGTACACTCACCCTTTTTGTGTATATATCACTGTGTACTCCCACCCAATGGACCAACCTTGCAAATCCCATATGGTGTAGCAAACTTGACTTGCGCTCAGGCTTTTACAAATGAAAAAAACCTGTGGCCTTGCAGTGGAGGGGGGCCAATAATTAGCTTTACCCACAACCTGCTCAGCTCTACCATCTCTATCATTTTTGCAGAAGTGACAACAACCTTGTCATAGTCCATTTGCAGCTGGTATTCAGGACCGGTCAAGGCCTATAACTTTCCAGCTCATCCAAGGTTCCCAGGTCATACAATGATGTGTTGCTTCTTCCTCCGGCACACAAAGAGTTAACATCTCAGAGACATCTTCAAGCATAAATGGGCATGACAGAAAAAGGGGCGGGGTTTGTTAAAGGCATAGGATCTTATAATTGGAGACTTTTTGGTTTCTTCCATTTTTCCTACATAAATATTGAAAGAACAAACAAAATTTGGATTTCTTTTTTAAACACAGTCACTTAAGTGCTATTCTCTTCAAGCTGAATTATATTAAATTTAGCTCTTTGATACACAAGGTGAGTAAAATGATGAGATCTAAATGGAATTGAGGATGATAAGCCACGGACAAACCACACAATTCTTTCTGTGCATTATTAAATCTCCCCCTTGGTGGGACCATAGCTCTGAAACCAAGACTTTTCCCCAGCCAGTGTTAGCTGTACCTGGTTCCTGGTGAGTAGCTTTGTATAAATTCCTGCATGCTTGACTTTAGGTTTGTCCTGCCTTTCATCTCCCAGAAGACATAGTCTCTTATTTCACGCTGACCTTGTAATAACCTTTATGTTAGGTTGCAAACACAGCTGACTATTGTAGTCGAATATAATAGGGATCACACGATGACTGGCACAGTTAATAACTTTTCAGCTAACAGGTAGAGCCAACCTGTACTACAAACACATCTTCTCCTACACAGGATTTATAATACATAGACAACAAGTCACCTCTTTCACATATATTAGTCACATATAAATTAATATAAACCATCCTACCCTGCTTTAAATAACGTCTTATACATAAAATAAATGTTCTCATGTGGAGAGTGGCGTAAATGTTTGGTAGATATCTAATTTCATATGGAGAACACGGAGCTTGGTAACAATACAAATGTTAGTTAACATTTCTCTGTTTCTTAGTTTTTTTTCCACAGATTATCAGCATAAGGTTGTTTCCTTAATCCTTCCGTGAGTTCCATTAGCCTAGCTAGAGTGGTAAATCACTCCATACCCCGCAAAGGGCAAAGACGGAGGTCCAGAGGCCAAGTCCTATGGTTTATTCACTAAAATTTGACTTTTATGGTTGACTTTCATTTTGAGACAAAGTCAAATTTGGCAACCAAGTTCAAATCTTCCCCATTGAATGTAATGGGAGGCAAAATGATCAAAGCTATTTTTGAGAGTCAAGTCAAACTCAGAAGCTCATATGTCTTCTGCTTTCATCAACACATTGGAGTCTATGGTTGTCCATCATTCCAAGTTTTCATCCTAGAACTACAGGATCCTCTGGCTCCTTGAATATGTTGGTAATTCCAAGCTATGTGGTTATGTTGTCTAATTCCCCCGGAAGACCGGTTGCAGATCGGGGGACGGGGACGGGACCGGTTTGATCCTAAGAAAGTCAACAGAACAAATATGAGGCCACTGAACAGAGAAGGAGTCATTAATCTGCCACTGCACTGAGATGTTGAGTCATCTCTACAACTGTTACTTCTGACCTGTTGAATCCATAGCCATGGGCCCTGCCCCATCTTGATTTCTAGCTACAGGTTAGCGCTGTTCCACTGAGGGCCTGCTAACTACAACATTTACCAATTTTTTAGTAACATTTCTAGGCAGAGTGAACTGAGTGAGTTGTATGAGTAAAGTTGAGTTTACCATTATTAAGTGGCCCTTGACTGTGCTACCCAGACATGCACAGGAACATGCAAGTCATTTAACAGGCCTAAAGGACATATGTGTTTAAAGTACAACATGTGGCAGGGGTCATCCGTACAGGTCCATTCCAGTCATTTCTGATACAAGTAATTTTAACTCTCATTGTGCTATCTACAGAGTCATCTGCTATATCTCCTTTCTCTTTATTATATAACAGAAGTTACCAGAGTAAAATTTCTAAATAAAATACACAAACATAGAGTGTGTTGGCAGAGAAGAACCTTCAGGCAATCCCGGGGAGGGTTGAAAACTTTTGGATTGGGGGGTTGGTTAGTGCACCAATGTGCAACTAAATTAGCCCAAATCATGTTGACAGATAAGGTACAGCGATTGGCAGACAGGCAAGACCGTTGAATAGAAAGATAGAAAGTTATGGCATTTAGAAGTGGTGGAACTCATTGGGTCACTTTAGAAAGCTGTCTTGGGCGGCAATTCTCCTCCTACCCCACTTGTCAGGTCTTCCCTGGGCCCATCTATTCTGCCCATATTGCAACCTGCAGTAAAATCCTTGTACTTTTTCTTCTTGGCCCTATCATATGTTCAGGATAGCCTTATGCTTGCTTATACTTCTTCACTGTATTAACCTAAGGCTACATGGTAAAATACAGTCTAAAAAGCATGGTGCAAAGATTAAGACACAATTATATGGCATTAAAGCTAATGTTAAATACACAAATGGGTGGCAGCTGAGCAAAGATATAGACTAATTTGGAAGTATGGTGCAGCGCCTGGGTAATGAGGACAATACATAGCTTGAAAAGGGGGAAGATTCCCTCTTTTTCCCTGCAAGTTTATAACCAGTTCAGTTAATTAGCTGGAATGTTGCACACAGTAAGACACATTTCTTCTGTTCTGGGGAGAAAACGTCACGTAATGAAAGGACTTCTTTCTAATTCATCTTAAAACCAACACGGGCAGCGAAACAATTGCCGATGAAATGAGATTTCAAGATGCAATCGGCGCAGCACAAAGTAAATGTGGCGTGTGTGCATTTTTAGGTCGAACTCACCCCACTAAATTAGCACTTAGTAAGTCGTTTGCTCCTGGTATTGGGACTCAACGAGCCCCCCACCCCATTCCCCTTTGACAGAAATGACCAGTTAAACATCTGGTGATCTTTTATTATTTAATGCGGTGCCATCGAACAAAAGACAATGCTTAGCAGAGATTCCCCATACCTCACAATAAGGTCACTCTAATTTCCCAATGCGTTTTTAATGCGCACAAAGTATACGAAGGGCGGAAAACAGAGCTGTCAGTTCACTGTCCCAAGACAAAGGCCACACTAAATGACCATACTGTGCCTACTATATACACATTAAAATGACCATACTGTACCTACTATATACACATTAAAATGACCATACTGTACCTACTATATGCACATTAAAATGACCATACTGTACCTACTATATACACATTAAAATGATCATACTGTGCCTACTATATACACATTAAAATGATCATACTGTACCTACTATATACACATTAAAATGATCATACTGTACCTACTATATACACATTAAAATGACCATACTGTACCTACTATATACACATTAAAATGACCATACTGTGCCTACTATATACAAATTAAAATGACCATACTGTGCCTACTATATACACATTAAAATGACCATACTGTGCCTAGTATATACACATTAAAATGACCATACTGTGCCTACTATATATACATTAAAATGACCATACTGTACCTACTATATACACATTAAAATGACCATACTGTGCCTACTATAAACACATTAAAATGACCATATTGTACCTACTATATACACATTAAAATGATCATACTGTGCCTACTATATACACATTAAAATGACCATATTGTACCTACTATATACACATTAAAATGATTATACTGTGCCTACTATATACACATTAAAATGATCATACTGTTCCTACTATATACACATTAAAATGATCATACTGTGCCTACTATATACACATTAAAATGATCATACTGTTCCTACTATATACACATTAAAATGATCATACTGTGCCTACTGTATACACATTAAAATGATCATACAGTGCCTACTATATACATCTTAGTGATGTTGCTTTAAGTATGAAGACTTCAGGACTATACTGGAGATTTGAAGGTGCACAAAGTAATGGAAGATTTACTAAGAGGTGATAAATGACATCATTAATCACAAGCCACTGAGTTATAACGTATCTCTTTTTTCAATATATAGGTTCTGTAGTATGGTTAATGCCCCCATGTAATAATATTTGATTACAAACAGCTCTGTTTCCTGCTCTGTTTTTAAGGATTCTGCTATTTAAATATATTGAGGGTCTTTTCCCATCTTAGTACATAGGCTCCATAGCAGAAGGTTACTGGCACAGTGTAACATAAGAACAAACGTCATGTTATTCTATTAATGCAAGCATCCAGCATTTTGTGAAATGAAGTATCACTAATCGCCGTGGAATTTGAAATTCCTTTCCCAAATCTCGGTAATCTTTATTTATTGAGTAGTGCCTTTATTTTTTTAAAGAAATAATGTAATTTAGTTCGGAATATTCTGTGTATTTACCACAAGTCAGCATTTTCCATAGAGCACCGTGACAAAAGCTACAGATTTTAGGAATAGAAGTTGTAGTTCAATAACTTTGGGGGCCTTTCACTAAGGGTGGCTTGCTGGTGAGTTGAGGTGAGATGCACATTGCATCTCACCAATTTAGCTATACATTATACAGGGGCAAACCTGGCATGTTTGCTTAGCAGGTTTGTACCTAATAGCTAATATAGTGAGATGAAATGGTTATCTCATCTCACCTGCAACTCATCTTTATAGTGAATAGACCCAGATGTGCTCTTGCAGAACAACATGGCAAACCATAGAAACACAGAATGTGTCGGAAATTAAGAACAATTCGGTCCATCTAGTCTGCCCAATTTTCGAAATACTTCTATTAGTCCCCAGTTCCCTATCTTATATCAAGGATAGCCTTGTGTCTATCCCACGCGTGCTTAAAATCCTTTACTGTGTTTACCTCTACCACTTCCGCTGGAAGGCTATTCCATACATCCACTACCCTCTGAGTAAAGTAATACTTCCTGATATTACTTTTAAATCGTTGCCCCTCTAATTTAAGACCATGTCCTCTAGTTGTGGTAGTTTTTCTTCTTTTAAATCTACTCTCTTCCTTTATTGTGTTGATTCCCTTTATGTATTTAAATGTTTCTATCATATCCCTCCTGTTACGTCTTTCCTCCAAGCTATAAACCGATAGGATCCTGGTCCTTAGGGAAACTCAGGTTGAAAATCTTTAACATTTAGAACAGCAAAAGTGTCAAAATGTCTAACACAATTACTAACCAGATGTGTCCTTCTCAGTACCACAGAACGGCATTTATCGGCCCTGAATGAATTACATGACACACATGGACTCTGTTTTTATTGTGTTTGGTGTATTTATCTATTTCTCTTTACCAGGCAGCCTGTTGATCCCTGGGTTAGCCCAATGTGCCCTTGACATGTTTGTAGGGCTCGCAATCTGCCATTTCTCAGGAGCAGGTTAATCCGCATTTGGCACAGCCCAAATTCTTCCAGAATATCAACAACGGCCTCATTAAAATGCCCTTCCTTAATCATAATGCCAGTGAAAGCTGGCCTTCATAAAAGCTATTGAAAAACATGTCCTTTAGGATTCCAGTCTATTGTGATCTCCGCGGCCTGTTTTAAAAGTTAATTTGCCATCGCTGCTTCCTGAAAACAAGTTTCTTCTTCTAGTTCAGTCACAGATTCAACATCCAGGGACAATGGATTGAGCTGAATGGGTTGTATGTATTGTCTGTTAAAATGGAAAGTAGCACAAAAGCATTTAGGTAAATACATAGAGGCCTGTAAGTATTTAAAGTGTATTGATGAACAAATAACCTCTGTGTATATCTAGTTATCTGTGCAAACACGCCAGATACCTAAATAAGCTGTAAGAGGGATGTGCAAAACAATTATATGAGCTTTAATATGTTATAATACATCAATTCATATATGTATAATATTTATTTATGATCTAATACAAGTAGTTACCAAGTACAAGTAGTACATTTATTAAGTAGTGTGCTTTTTTTAAAACTAGTTCCCGAATAGTAAAGAATAGTAATAGAACAGTGCTCCAATTTGATTGTTTGAACCATCGAGTTGGTAGGCGGGTTATGTCACGCTCTCCACTATTAGTACATAAGAGTAAGTCCGATCCAGGTCCCTAAGAGTAAGTCCGATCCAGGGCGCTAAGAGTAAGTCCGATCCAGGGCGCTAAGAGTAAGTCCGATCCAGGTCCCTAAGAGTAAGTCCGATCCAGGGCGCTAAGAGTAAGTCTGATCCAGGTCCCTAAGAGTAAGCCCGATCCAGTTCCCTAAGAGTAAGTCCGATCCAGGGCGCTAAGAGTAAGTCTGATCCAGGTCCCTAAGAGTAAGTCCGATCCAGGGCGCTAAGAGTAAGTCTGATCCAGGTTCTTAAGAGTAAGTCCGATCCAGGGCACTAAGAGTAAATCCTTCAAAGAGTTTCAGGTATACATTGTAATCTATCTGTATTCTATAGAGAACTGCAGAGTTCACTACTTAATCTCTTTAGAACCACAGTGTTCCTCATTCTACTTTAGGTTTCAGTGTGACAGTGTTTGTGGATAGCTACGGAATTCAGTGTGGTAACTGCAGGGTTTAGTCACAATGTAACACAGGCAGCTGTTGGGTCAGGATGAAGGTATCAGTGTGAAGTCTATGTAGAGCTGCAGGGTTCAATGTGATTGTTTTACCCCTTTGTGACAATGGCCCCTCCAATAGCTCTGCCTTGCAGGCACCAAGACCCGTACAAGTGATCAGAGATCACTTCCATTGCTCTGTAGGTGTTGCAAGACTGCCCCTAGCCCAAACTAACCCTAGCTCTAATTTAACTCTAGATCTAGGATTAGGGTTAGAATTCCGTTTTTTTGCTATGGTTAGGGTGATGATTAGGGTTTGGGTCATAGGTCGCTGCTGGAGAAAATGCTAGATAACAGAAATAGGCTACTCTTGGTTATTGCCCTATAACTTGCAAAAAAAACAACATAAAAACATGTACACATGGCATGGCATCTAAACTCTGTACAAATATTAGAAAACATTTAGATCTTTTTTAACAATTGTGATTGTGTAAAAGATTTTTTAGGTCAACGTTAGATAAAGTAAGTTTTCTTTTCAATTTTTCACCATATTTTATGATACTTTTATAGTCTTATAATTTATAATTATATGATATGATGAAAATAATGGTATCTAAAGAAAGTAATTTTTTATGGTAATAGCAATGGTATATAATATGTGTGAGTAAATCAAATGAGAAAGAGGACATTTGCAGCTCAACACAAACACCACAGAAATGTTAAAAACGCCTCTGTCATGAAGGGTACCAAAATTTCAATTCCTGTCATTAAGGGGTTATAGATAAGCTGCAGGGATCATTATGAGCTATATGGAAAGTTGCTGGGTTCAGTGTAACATCTATAGGAAGTAGAATTGCCACCTTGTTTTGAAATTAAAAATAAAATATTTAGAATTACGGCCATGCTATTGCTTCCATAGACTTAACATTGACCATTTTTTACCAGCCTGCCGGCATAATTCCTGGTTCCAGCATGAATCACATGCCAAGCTTTAGGGTTTAATGAGAAGTCTTGTCAGTTTTAAAAGTTTGCTGAAGCTAGAAGACAGTCATGGCTTATGGGATGGGCCGAGATCCAAGCGCACACTGAATTTATTGGGAACTCCATAGTTGCCAACATCGGCCATGTTTCCAGGGACACATATTTGTTCCACATGCTGCAGAAAGAGCATGCAAAGGGCAGCCCGGCAGTATGTAGGATGGCTATACGCACAGACACAATCCAATTAACCAATGATGGTAGGTCCTGTGAGATCTCCACCCTGATTAATTAATTGTATTCTGTCTGTGCGTATATCCATCCTACATGCTGCCGGGCTGCACTTTGCATGCTCTTTCTGCAGCATGTGGAACAAATATGTGTCCCTGGAAACATGGCCGATGTTGGCAACTATGGAACTCCATGGGATCAATGATTAGCAGGATCTGTGTAAAATACAATATTAAATGCACGTGTGTTTAACAAACTTTAGCTTTTTAATCCATTAGTTAAAAATGTGTGGTTATGTGTTTGGAGTTGTGGATTCTCAAATCTTTAAAGCAAATGTCCTGTTTGGAGACACAGCCCAGCTCTGTTACAGCCTAATTGTAATAATATTTTGGTGTTACTTTGTTATTTTGTCTGTTTCTACAAAACAGTGGTACTGTACGGCTGGAACACCGTGAGACTTGAAACACCGCCGTTATTAAATATAAAAATGAACACGCGCCTCTGTGTGTTGACAAGCTGAGCGTGTGTTTTCTGTTGTGTACCTGCACTCCTTCATCTGTGACACACGCACACGTCCAGCCGTGTTTAGTCCTAATCTCCCACGATGTTCCGGTTTTGATGCCAACAAGAAATCATTCAGTATAGCAGCAAGGAAAAAGATAAAAAGATGCACCCACATAACTTGCACATATGGGTCTATTGACTCAAATTTGTGTTTTAGCTCGTGGAGGTCAACTTTGGAGGTTGACTTTAATTTTGAGACAAATTTGGCACCCGAGTTTGACCTAGAAAAAAACCTTCTGTAGATACGGTCTCCAGTACTGCGTACAATACTCCAAGTGAGGTCCCACTGACCATTTTTTTGTGACCCTCCACATTGGTTAACCTGGCTCTTAAATGAGTCAAGATTTGTTAGGGGGACCTGTGCAACATCGAGACTCTGATCTCCTTTTGGATCTAATTGCCTCAGAGAGGAACAACATCCCCAAATAGCTACAAAATAACTTTCTATTAACAGGACCTAATATTACCCTGCTGGATTGCTGCCCTACATTGGCCATCCCCTACATGAAAGCTATACGCATGGTCTTACATCGCCTTGAAATCGTTCACTTTAAACTACTCATTGGGCCAGTTCTCACATGATCATTTGACTACACATTTAATATTTCATCTAGTATTGCATTGGAGCTACGTAATAGTTGTACTCTAACTCGCACAGGCCCACTGTATTGGCCAGAGAAGTTGTTCATTTACACCTACTATCTAGGTCGGTCTCAATTAGTTGTGAAGGGCTCAATTATTACTCTATCCTGACCCATTTTAACTTCACCCCATTTCAATTCTCTATTACTCATCTGTGCTCTTTTCCTTTTCCTGAGCTCTAACTTTGTTTTTTTTTTTCTTCTTTTTGTCCGTCCCGAGGAAGGAATAATTAACACGACTGGAAACTCACAATATAGAACATGTATCTTGTTACCCACTCTTGGGACAGTCTACTATTGAACCCAAGATGTTCTAAACACATAAAATGTTATTCTAATGCTGGATTAGTATAATGCCATTACATTAGTTATGCCATTTGAATAACCCAATAAATAATATATATATATATATATATATATATATATATATATATATATATATATATATATATTAATAATGTTAAATTACATTTTAATTTCTCATCAATCCAGTAACTTCTCCTAGATTTTGGAAAGTGTAACATCACTGGACATATTTGAACAAAGAGAGTATGTGTTTCCCTACCCTTCCTGGTTAAATACTTTGTAATTAATCTGGTAGTGGATCCATCGATATTTTTCCCGAGATTTGAAACTCTTTATCCTTGGAAGGGATAATAATTTGGCAGCTTAGAACTTCACTTGTTTCAAATAATAACAACCAGATAGAGGCTTGACACCAACTACAAACAGGGATTGGTAGTTGTACCGCAGTCACCTCATCGCATGTTCCCAGTGAAGTCAGAGGATGCAGATTAAAGAAGAAACATTTATTATCATTGTGAGAAAGTATGAAGATACATGAACACACATCCATACCAGACAAGAGGCCGGGGGAAACTCTCATACACTATCCAAAATCAGACAAAACAAACAAAACCTGACATCTTGTTGCTTTCTCCAAATTTTTTACTCAAGGTTAGAGAATATCTGCTCTCCCTGCATCATGCAGCTGTCTCATTGATTGAAGTCTGCATTACATGCAGAGATTTGTTAGGTGTTAACGCACCTAACATAATAATACTGGTAAATGGGCAAAATAATACTGGTAAATGGGCAAAATAATACTGACAAATGGGGAAAATAATACTGGCAAATTTTGAGCAAAAAAATACTGGCACATTATGGTCAAAATAACACTGACAACTGGGCAAAATAACTGGCAAATGGACAAAATAATACTGGCACATGGGCAAAATAACTGGCAAATGTGCAAAATAATACTGTCAAATGGGCAAAATAATACTGGCAAATGGGCAAAATTACTGGCAAATGAGCAAAATAATACTGGATTATGGGCAAAATAACACTGACAAATGGGCAAAATAACTGGCAAATGGGCAAAATAATACTGGCAAATGGGCAAAATAACTGGCAAATTGGAAAAATAATACTGGCAAATGGGCAAAATAAAACTGGTAAATGGACAAAATAACTGGCAAATGGGCAACTTAATACTGGCAAATGGTCAAAATAACTGGTAAATGGGCAAAATAATACTGGCAAATGGACAAAATATCTGGCAAATGGGCAACTTAATACTGGCAAATGGGCAAAATAACTGGTAAATGATGGGCAAAATAATAGTGGCAAATGATGGGCAAAATATGACTTGCAATTTGTATTAATGGACAAATTGTTTGTGGCATAATAATGGGCAAATTGTCTGTGGCATATTTTTGGCCAGGATAATAGTGGCATATCAATGGAAAATTGGCTGTGGCATATTTATGGGCAGGATAACAGTGGCATATTAATGGGAAAATTGTCTGTGGCATATTGACAATCTGGCTGTGGCATATTAATTGGCATTCTGAATGTCTGGCTGTGGCATATTAATGGGCAGGCTAATCGTGGCATAATTGGAAAATTGGCTGTGGCATATAAATGGGCAAATTGGCTGTGGCCAAAGTGATACTGTGGCATGTTCTGTGAGGCAAAATAACATGTACTATGGGGGAAAGTGACAACGTCGCATGTTTTGCCTTTAGGTGCAATGTGGGTGCAGAGGAACGTAATAATAAAAATAAGAAATTAACAATTTTTCAATAACATTTTCATTACATATGAAAATAGTTGAATATAATATTAAAAAGTTCATATAAGTATACATGCAGCTAGTTATATACATATATTTGGGATCCACCTCAAGCTTTTGAAAAGGCTGAAAATATTTTAATGTTTTTTTGTGTTCAGAAAAGTAATATTACTTTACTGAGAGGGTGGTGGATGAATGGAATAGTCTTCCTTAAGCAATGGTAGAGGTTAATACATAAAGGAGTTTAAGCATGCATGGGATAAGCATAAGGCTATCCTTGATATAAGATAAGGCCAGGGACTAATGCAAATATTACTTTACTGAGAGGGTAGTGGATGCATAGGATAGCCTTTCAGCAGAAGTGGTAGAGGTTAATACAATGAAGGAGTATACGCATAAGGCTATTCTAAATATAAGATGAGGCCAGGGATAAATGGAAGTATTACTTTCTGAGAGGGTAGTGGATGCATGGAATAGCCTTCCAGCAGAAATGGTAGAGGTTAATACAGTGAAGGAGTATAAGCATAAGGCTATTCTAAATATAAGATGAGGCCAGGGATTAATGGAAGTATTATTTTACTGAGAGGGCAGTGAATGCATGTAATAACCTTCCAGCAGAAGTGGTAGAGGTAAACACAGTGAAGGAGTTTAAGCATGCATGGGATAGTTATAAAGCTATCCTAGATATAAGATAAGGTCAGGGACTAATTAAAGTATTACATTACTGAGAGTGTAGTGAATGCATGGAATAGCTTTCCAGCAGAAGTGGTAGAGGTTAATACAGTAAATGAGTTTAAGCATGCATGGGATAGGCATAAAGCTACCCTATATATAAGATAAGGTCACGGACTAATGAAAGTATTACTTTACAGAGAGGGTAGTGGATGCATGGAATAGTTTTCCAGCAGAAGTGGTAGAGGTTAATACAGTGAAGGAGTTTAAGTATGCATGGGATAGGTATAAGGCTATCCTAGATATAAGATAAGGCCAGGGACTAATGAAAGTATTACGTTACTGAGAGGGTAGTGGATGCATGGAATAGTCTTCCAGCAGAAGTGGTAAAGGTTAATACAGTGAAGGAGTTTAAGCATGCATGGGATAGGTATAAGACAAGGCCAGGCAGAAAGCGGAACAGTTGGGAGGCAGTTAAGTGGCATTTCTGGGGTGGAGTTGGATGGTGTGGTCGGGGGGCCACGGGGCAATTTTTGTTCAGGGGCCGGTGGTTTCTAGTTACGCCGCTGACTACAAACACTGCACATGTTACCAAATAAGAACATGAAGAGCACTTCTAAATGCTGTACACCTCATACGTGTCTGCATTCAATATCTTTATCATTATGTGCGACCACATCTGTTGCTGCTTTATAAACACACTGATACCACCGCTGACCTTCAGTACATTTTGCACCTCATATACTTGCAGAGCATAGAAAATCATGTTCCCTTTTCTTGATATAATCTCCACCCCCTTCTCCTAATCTCCAGTGATGACCCTGGGCCATCTGGGAAGCCCGTGGGATGAAGAGTTCCCTGTGAGGTCTTTGAATTGACCTTGAACACACTTGAATGAAAGTATTCCTTTATCCTATGATGAAGGGACTTCAAGTCTCACAGCCCCCTTCTCACACCTGCCAAGCAGGAACAGAATATTTGGGATCCTTTCTCCCACCACGAGATGCCAGGCACCAAGTAGTGTACAGGAGGAGCTGCAGTGTTATTATCTCATGGTATAACATAGAGCTGTTTATAGGCCTTATGCTACTTGGAGAATGTCTCAGACTGGCCTACACTGAAACAAAAAGTGAGTATCAAAGGGAACCCATCTTTAATAAGGGACCCTACTATCAATCCTGCAGAATCCTCTCTCCACATTTTCCCCATTTACCAAAAAAGTAATAGTTCGCACAGAAAAACTATTCTGAATGGCAAACTATATGAGATTTTTCTTGATGCCAGAGTAGTATTTGCAAAACAATATCGATTGCGCACTTATAATATAAGAGAATGCATCCCTCCCATTTGTCCCGCCGAGCTCTACCCCCAGAAGTTGGGAGTAATGGAGAATGTATAGATTATTGTTAAACGTTTAGTGTTAGAATCTATAAACGGCAAAAGACAAGTATACTGAGCTCTACGGAATGAAAAAAATTATGTTGCCGCTTCACAGGTAACTCGCCGCCTCCTCGAACACTCAGTCTGAGGTTTCCATCTGGCACTTGTCCCGGCGTGTAAAAGGTAGCAACGCTGACAGCGTATCGCCAGATCGTCTTCCAGAGTCCAGTAAGCACTCTCCGCCCACAACAAATACCGCCAATGATACAAAAAGGATACACTTTATTATAAAGATTTAAAACAAAGCACTAGCGGGGGGGGACGGGGACGGAAGTAAACGAACAAGAGCTACACCTTATGCGTTTCGCACTGATTGCGCTTAATCATAGGTGTCTGTTACCTCCTACTCATTAAATTTAAAGGATCACAGTTAGTGTACACATAGGTTACATGATTAAATACAATGAATGCAATTAACCTTTGGGCTGCCAGATAGACAGAGGTAGATATTGCACTTCAATAACTTGATACAAGGATGTCATTATGTTACTCAATACAATACAAAATATATTCATATATAATGAAGAGAGAACAACTGGAGAATTTAAATTACTTCTCTCTTCATTATATATGCATATTTTCTGTGTACACTAATTGGTGATCCTTTAAATTTAATGAGTAGGAGGTAACAGACATCTATGGTTAAGCGCAGCACACGTGAAACGCGGAAGGCGTAGCGCTTGTTCGTATACTTCCGTTTCTCCCTCCCGCTAGTGCTTAGTTTTACATTTTTATAATAAAATGTGTCCTTTTTGTATCGTTGGCTGGTGTGGCAAGCATTTGTTCTACTTTCCATGGAGTCCACCTGTCTTAGTTCCAAGTAGTGTTAGAATCAGCCAGGGTTTTGAGTACTGTGACACATGGGGTGTGCTAAGCAATATATGGCCATATAATGGGAAAAAATCTCCAATAATTTAATCTTAGACAGGTGTTTTATGGAAAATCATAGTTTTTAAGATGTAACCTGCTCTGGAAGTGCGCTCACCCAACTGGGAATTGTATATTCGAGAACCATTTGCATTCTCTTCCTTGCATGACATGGGTAACTTGGCCTGTCTAGCTGGCTCCATGACTGCAGAGATGGGGGGTACGGTGGGGGGGGAGGGGGGGGGCTACCAGGATGCAGAAGTGGTTTAGTGAAAGTATTGTTCAACCAACACAGTTGTTCAGTCAACTCAGTAAAGGTTTAATAGAGTTTGCCTGCAGCCATTCTCCGACATGCAGCTCTAAGGTTCCACCTCTGGGATCTATAACAGGGACCTACTTCTTCCTGTCCTGTCTGTATTTTCCAGTTTATTAGACCAGCTGCCTTTACAAGGTGTGAAGTCTCTTTCAAAGGCAAAAATCTCTCACACCTTTCAGATTTAATTTGAGGGAGGCCAAACCTCCTGAAACATGGCGAGGCCGTTAGCTAAACGTATGGCTGAGCATTCATGGCCTGTAGCGTAACATGTGTATTAATGGAAGAGAAGATTACTCTTAATCTCAGTCTGAAATCCCATGGTATAGGTGTGAATGGAACCTCCTCGCACTTACCTTTGTAGGGAGCGCTGTTAATTCATGGCTTTAATGTTGACTGAGGGAGGCTTTTAGGTAAACCCTATTAACCCCTTCCCTCCATGAAGGACACAAAACCTTTAAGGAGCAGAGGGCATTTCTGTTTTCTACCTCGTCCAGAGGCTGGGGAAAGGGGGGGGGGGGGGTCGATGCAGAAATGAGGGTTCAATTGCATTAATTCAGTCTGTGGCTCTGTATTAACTAAGTTCCCTTTAATTGAAATATAGCCCTGAAAGATCATTAAGCATTAAAATTGGGCAGGAAAGTTACACTGACAACAGACATAGAATCCAGAATTGACGCATCATTGAAACCACCAAGAAAGAGTCATGTTTGAAAGAAGGAGCAGCTACCAGCTACTATTATGACCCCCAGTGTGATAAACTGGACCCCATGCTGAAACCAACTGGGGTGGGAATATAAGTATATATTTTAAAATCCTTAGCATTAATCAGAAAGGATAGAAAAGCACGGTCTCTGCTGGCAAGTGATATTGACCCCCTAAGGCTTCTGGCTGCACAATGCCTTGACGAACCAGGAATCAGTTTGGTGGGTGAGATGTTGTAGCTCCTCTTCGAGCTGCTGTGTTCTCCCAGGAGAATGTTTGGGATGGGGATGTGCATTGGTCCTCACTGCTTCAACTGGCCAGCTTTCGGATAAAGCAATCAGGGGGCTGAACATTGTCCTGGGACCAGCAGTAAATTAAAAACAGGTGGGCAATAAGAGCCACCATCACACCCCTACAGTATATTAATATTTTATTTGCACAGTAGAATAACAAGCCAGCATTGTTTTATTATGCATTTTGTTGCATGCTGAGTTCTGGCCTAGCCTTTATGGACAGACTGCTACCGGCCTCCTTGCACTGGAAAGATGGGAGGTAATTGGGGCAACTAACACCTGTGCTCAGTTATTAACCCTCTCTTTCAGCGGCTGAGGCGGTAGGCAATACCTTTCAGCAGCACAGGAGAGGGTTAAGAGAGGACATGGAGGTACACGTGTTTCCTTTATATTCTGTAAGTATACTAAAGGTTACTTTAGATACATGCATTTTACCCCATCACTGCTGATAGAGGCCTTTTAATCCCAGTTTACTTAATCCCCGAAGCTACTGGGGCAGATTCAGTGCCGGTGGTTAAGTTGAAAAGTGTGTGGGGCACTTGGGCAGGCCCCTAACCTCATGTATATGTTTACTTTAGCTAGGCCAGGGGCATTTGGCCAGCCATTTGGCTAGCCACTGGCCCGGTGTAGACAGCCTCTAACCCTGTGTGTTTATTAGACGGGGCATTTGGCCAAACCATTGGCTTTTATTAAACAGTTTAGGCATCCCCTGGCCTTGTGTATTACTTAGGGGGGGGGATGACATGTGAGCAGCCCCTGGCCTTGTGTATTACTTGGGGGGGTGACATGTGAGCAGCCCCTGGCCTTGTGTATTACTTGGGGGGGGGGGGGGGGGGACATGTGAGCAGCCCCTGGCCTTGTGTATTACTTAGGGGGGTGACATTTGAGCAGCCCCTGGTCTTGTGTATTACTTATGGGGGTGACATTTGAGCAGCCCCTGGCCTTGTGTATTACTTAGGGGGGGGGTGACATTTGAGCAGACCCTGGCTCCATGTATAATTTTAGGAAAGTGGGTGCATTTTTGGGTCAAAGGGAATTCTAGGGGACTTAGTTCAAATTAAAGAGTTTTTGGGAGTAAAAGTGTTTCTTTATATAAAAAAAATATGTTATTCTCTTATCGCCGAATAGGTGCTTTAACACATGTTAGTTCACTGCAGACCATTGGCACTTATTCAAGCGTTATTCCTGTAAAAAAGCTTAAAGCTCTACACAATATAGGCCAAACTCCAGGCCCGAACTAATTGGCCCGAAGTTCAGAAAGATTTAGGGTACATCGGGGTCATCATCAGAAGCCGAATATTGTGCTACAAAATATGCTTTGAGGTGACCCCCGATTCACTGGATACACTGAAGCGAAAATAGCCTCTATCATCTCCATGGACTTGTATGGGATTATTTGGGGGTGAATTCGCCTATCAAGGTCATAGCTGAGTTCATGGGACCCCATTTATTATGATGATTATTTATAGGATGCAAGTCAAATGGCGTCGGAGTCCTATGATTGTTTGCTACTTGCCCTGGCCCCCGGTCTAATTTTGGGGGGCTGGGAGACATTTGGGTTGCTCCCAGCCCTGGTACTGTTAGGGGTGGCAGGGCTACTAGCATCCAATTTTTATTATTTCAAAATGTGGCTATTATCCCCGTATCTGAATTGTATTTGGGGTTTATTGACGCATATTTGTGTAGCAGAAAATCTATAGGTTTTACGGCAAAATAATACTGAAGGTCTCCGAAGATTCACTTTACGAACAGCCCAAGGGGCCAATTTGGATCTGAATTGCACCATATTATGTAGCCGAATTTTGGGGATCCCTTCAATTCTGATGTTATGCCCAATCTGAATCCATCGCAGGATCAATTCGGTGCATATTGTGTAGACCCTTTAGACATTAATACTTGGCAGTGAATCCAACCCATTTTCTGATGTGCATCATTGCTCTTCCTTTCTTACGGGTGGTGCCATTTTCTACCAAAGTCCCTTAAGTCAACAGCCTGGAAAAACTGCAAATGTGCAGGTATCATCGCCATAAAGTGAAGGCATCCATGTGATCCATTAAAGATACAATGAATGGACAATAAGACATACTCAACAACCAAACAAACTAGGTAAAACACTATAAATAAATAAAAAAACGTAACCAAACAAAGAATGAAGTGAAAAATAGTTTTTTTTTTCTGAAAGTTTGCAATCAGCGAATTACATTTCATCCAGCTGTGGGGAGACTTAAAAGAATTTTAAATAAGTTAAACCAATGCCCGGGGTTTGAAGGCGCATAAGATGTAGCCTGGGGAGACAACCTTATATGTTAGTTATTTACCTTTTAGTGTTTAAATACTTGGCTGAATTTTGTGTGAGAGGCTGGGTTGGGTGGGACTACAAGTCGTGCAAATGCTGGCACTTTATACCAGAGTTTGCACATCAGAAAATACATTTTAAAATAAACTTTGTCTTGAGCTGTCACTCTCCCGGAGATTAACAGCTTCATCGGCCAGTGTTGATATTGACTCAGTGTTGCTAAGCTACATGCTTGCCACCAGGAAAATAGGGCTATGCTGGGACCGACGGATACACAAGGGATCAGCAGATAAGCTGAACATGCCATGACAAGACATGCCCATTATGGTCAGCACACAAACCGACTTATTGATAGCAGTAATTTTATACCGCCACGGCCCGTCAACCAAGCAATTAGCTGGACGGAGAGCGACGTCCATTCGTATGTGCTAAACCTGGCGTTTTACTCAGTGCTCATTGTTAGAAAGTGCTGGGTATAAGGTAGTATCTGCAGGATGAGTGGTGGAATGTTGCACCTGTAGAGCACCAATGCAGTGAGCGTAAGCAGAATGTTCTGACCAGTTATCCCAGTCTGTGGCAATAAATCGTGAAGGCAGCCCAATAATACCAGCAGGGATAGAGGCTTTACTGGTGTACACACCATGTGGCATTGTAGGAGAACAAGGAGTTTCTTGACGCATTTCGCAAATCTGTACTTATTCATACACTGACCAGTTATACCACTCCAAGCTATTTTGTGATATGCATGAGAGGAGATAGAGGCTTTACTGGTGTACACACCATGTGGCGGTGTAGGAGAACAAGGAGTGTCTTGACGCATTTCGCAAATCTGTACTTATTCATACACTGACCAGTTATACCACTCCAAGCTATTTTGTTATATGCATGAGAGGAGATAGAGGCTTTACTGGTGTACACATCATGTAGCGGTGTAGGAGAAAAAGGAGTGTCTTGATGCATTTCGCAAATCTGTACTTATTCATACACTGACCAGTTATACCACTCCAAGCTATTTTGTTATATGCATGAGAGGAGATAGAGGCTTTACTGGTGTACACATCATGTAGCGGTGTAGGAGAACAAGGAGTGTCTTGACGCATTTCGCAAATCTGTACTTATTCATACACTGACAGGTTATACCACTCCAAGCTATTTTGTTATATGCATGAGAGGAGATAGAGGCTTTACTGGTGTACACATCATGTAGCGGTGTAGGAGAACAAGGAGTGTCTTGACGCATTTCGCAAATCTGTACTTATTCATACACTGACAGGTTATACCACTCCAAGCTATTTTGTGATATGCACCAGAGGAGTTCTGCACTCATCTTTTCGGCTGTGACATTTATTACTATTATTCAAATATTCCTCCGATTGCCCTCCAGCTCTGTAGACATGTTTTTACCTTCATACTGGACAATTCCCAGTTAGTTTTTAAATAATTTCCAAGCTTCGAATCGACATGAATGTTGACTTCTATCCTACTGACCAATTGTCTGATTGGCCCGTAGAATCTCAAGAACTCAGTGGGAGATGTTCACTGATGGGAAGGTATGGTTTATTTGCACCTAGTTTTCAGGTGAGACAATCATTTCATTGACATTTAGCCTCAAAGACTTCCCCACGCATTGTGCCGGGAAAAACATGCAAGAAACATAGAATGTGTCAGCAGATAAAAACCATTCAACCCATCTAGTCTGCCCCCCCCCCCCCCAAAAATAAAAAATCTGAATACTTTTATTAGTACCTGGCCTTATCATACATATAGGTTAGCCTTATGTCTATCCCATGAATGCTTAAACACCTTCACTACCCTCTACCACTTCTGCTGGAAGGCAATTCCATGCATCTAAAAGAGAAAAGGAGGGGCACTGATCTCTATGATAATAGATACATGGAAAAATGATTTAGGGGTGAAGATAATGACCATGGATTGATTCAAAATCATGCCTGAAATTATAAAAAATATACGTTGCCTGGGTTTGATAAAGCTACCATATAAGATAATGATGAGAAGGCACTTGGTACCCAAAAAACTCAATAAGATGGATTCTCAATGTTCAATGAGTGCTGGAGATGTAACAAAAATGGGGGTTCTTATGTTCATATTTGGTGGGCGTGCCAAGACCTCAGACCTTTATGGAAACTGATTTATGGGATGGCCGAAGCTGGAGACACAGATATATAATAATACACATTTTGATGGCAGCAAAAGTCTGCATTGCTAGATAATGGAAGCAAAGGCACACACCAACCTGGACAATACTGAGAATGCAAACTGATTACCAGTAAAAGATGGAGAAAGGGAAATCATCTATTACACAAAAGGGCTGGGAAGAATGGGAAAATAATGAAAATAGAGAAGAGAATTTGAAACCAAGGTACAGATCTATTACACTCTAAGGGTATTATGACATCCCCTTATTTAGAAAAGAGGGAACCTTGAGAGATAAACTAAAGATAAGCAACGTTGCCTATAGAACAGACATCTGGCCAGTAGGAATAAATAACAGTTAATAGAAAGCTCTTGTAGTTTTGTAGTTTTTTTGTAATGTATTTGTGTATTGTTTGTAAAAAAAAAAGTGGAACTAAAATGTTTAAAAATGTATATATATATAATATTACTGGAAAACCATTTTTAATTTATCCTGAATAAAATTTGATATTTTAAAAAACATTTATAAAAATAAAAGAGAAAGGAAATCCCATGCAATGGCTTGCAAAATATCCCAGTGCCCAGCTGGGATAAATAATAGTCTTCTCTGCATTTCTTTCGCAAGCAGTAAAGTATTAATCCACATACTTCCCAAAGAATGCTGTGAAAAACGTGCATTATAATTTATACTTACATAGAAGACAAACAAAAAGACAGCAATCCAACCAGTAGTAGAAACCATCCAGACTGGGTTTTTGACAAATCCACTCAGATTGCATAACCAGGTATAATATAACATTTAAATGTTTTAATATAATGTATGAAAAAGCTTGCTCAGAGAAGTATACATATGGATTTAAAGGTTATGGGGCTTTAATTATAAGGTGAGCCATAATACAGCTAGAATACACATCATGGTCACTGACCATAAAATACACAGATGAGAATGGTCTAATGGCAGCCACCATCTGACATAAAGCACAATGCCGTAATCTGAGATAAAAGTATACATTACATCAGAAACAAATGTAAAGGACTTAAGTATTTTTATGACGTACAAACAAAATGCAAAGGAAATGAAAAAAAAAAAATCTTAGAAGCTGTGATCTGAATTCTGAAGGTAGGGAGCTTTGCTCGGGGGTGATGGGAAAGCATGCTGGGTGGGTCTAGGACACTTCTTTGCCGCATTTTCATTGCTGACAGTTCAGCGCGGCAGTTAGAACGCTGAACTGTCAGCAATAAATGATTCCCCCCCCAATAGTAACATTAAACACTAAACCCCAATACTAACACTAAAATTAACCCCAATACTAAAATTAACCCCCTAAACCCTAATACTAACCCCCGACCCCTAATACTAACCCCCGACCCCTAATGCTAACCCCGACCCCTAATACTAACCCCCGACCCCTAATACTAAAGTTAACCCCCTAAACCCCAATACTAACCCTAATACTAAAATTAACCCCCTAAACCCCAATACTAACCCTAATACTAACCCTAATACTAACCCCTAATACTAAAGTTAACCCCCTAAACCCTAATACTAACCCCGACCCCTAATACTAAAGTTAACCCCCTAAACCCTAATACTAACCCTAATACTAACCCCGACCCTAATACTAAAGTTAACCCCCTAAACCCCAATACTAACCCTAATACTAACCCCGACCCCTAATACTAAAATTAACCCCCTAAACCCTAATACTAACCCTAATACTAACCCCCGACCCCTAATAGTAAAATTAACCCCTAACACTAAACCTAATTCTAACCCCCTAAACCCTAATTCTAAACCAACTAAAATCGGTAAAATACTTACCTTTAGCGATGAAATCTCCCGCGATGAAATCTCCAGCGACGATCTGTCTTGTGCTGTAGAGTCGGCGGTGAAGCGACTGCGCGGAAGCAGCCGCGATGAAGTGTCCCATCCCCATGCTGGGTGGCTTAGCTGTCTGTAGTAATGGTTTTATATAACCATTATGTGCACTGCTAACTAACAGCTCAAGTTATCTACAAGCGATACAAGACAAATAACAAGAGGCCCGGCATGTTTTTCGAACACGGGTGAAAAACCCCCCACAACAATTAATAATAACGCCCAGTCGTTTCAGAGGGCCAGCAAGTCAAAGCAGCGCTGAAGGGGTTAAAGGCACAGGAAAAATGTTCATTCAGGGAGTCAACATGTTGCCCCCTTTTTTTATATGAAGCAGAGTAAACACTGCATGGTAATTAACCAAGTGTCAGTCACAGCGACAGCCCAGAATGCCAGCTTAGTGTATGCATGCGCTGTGTCACTGACCCAAACCATGCCCCTGCTCCATTAGTCATTGAATTCAATCACCTGCTTCCTAGATCGCTGCCTACATTTCCGATGCCCTCTATCTATCACGGGGAAGACCCCCAGCTCAGTATTATTCACTGGGTTGTCTCAGCTCTTTGTTGCTTTGTCAGATAAGTGTGGAAAAATTCTGCAACACGACAGACAAGGCGGTTACTGTCACCCGTCAGCCAGATTTACTAATGTGGAAGACTTAGGAAATGCGTAGGAGAAGAAAGGATTCTGAAACCGATGGGCGCTTATGTTATACAGAATGTATTTACTGTATAAACTGGACAGATATATAACGCGATGGCACAAATTCTACCCTAACAGGGGGACTTGGGGGGGCTATTCACAAAAATGTGAGAGTACTGCGAGGAGGTCGAATTGGAAGGTCAAAATTGAATTTAAAATTCGACCTCCCAATTCAACCTCTCACTCTATTCACTAAAGGAAAGTAGACCTCACCTCGCCATAGTCCATCTCGGTCTTCTATCTCAAACTCCCTTCAGTGAAATGCGATAAAAATTGTTATTCATTCAAAAATTAAGGGAGTTTGAATCGGGAGGCAAGTTGGATTTTGACGTCCAAACGCCCTCCCGCAACTTGTATCTATTAGAGCTGGCAAGTTGCATGAAATTTGTTTTCCCCTGTCAAAACTGGGTCACGGGGAGCTCTCAAAATGGCCACCTGGAAGCATTAACAAACGGGGGGGGGGGGGGGGGGATTCATAAAAAATAATCCCAGGAGCTGGGGTCGCACTAGGCACCAATGATGCAATTGGGGGACAGGGCAACTGGCCCTGGCCCACTCTACTATTAAGGGATGGGAGCCTGCCAAATTGCTCCCTGCCCCATAGAGGAATGGAACCTGTCCAGGGCCCATTATTAACCCCCATCCACTTTAAAGTAATTTTTTAGGGGCTTGCCCAAAGCCCCTGGAATTCAAATAAATACTAGCCACACACCACAAATAAAGAATAACAGCCTCAAATAAATAATAACACCCTCGAAAGCTCCCGGACAACATAGATAATAAATTAAATTTATTAAAAAGTACATCTCCCCCTTTGACAGGTAGCTGCTCGAAGCCCCCCGAACAACATAACTAATTAATTAATTAATTAAAATCAACCCTACCTAACCCCCTACCTCTACCTTGCCCAGGTAGGAGGGGGCGATTCAAATGAAATGTACCTTAAAAAAAACCCCACTCTTTTAGTACCATGAGAGTGGGCAGCAATACTTTAACCAAACGTTCCACGATGATCAGTGAGGCCCTCACTCCTCATCTTCAGCCCAGGGTAGCCTCATCAGAAGCTTTCCTGTCCCAGTCCTACTATTTTTTTTCCCCTGCTGGTGACCAACACCTAATTAGTTAATATTTATTTAACCCCCTCCTTGCTTGAACATTCGTTGAACCTCTCCATCCTGGCTATTGACAGCTAATGAGTGAATATTGATTTAACCTATTGCCTGCTGCTGATGGAGTTGGCCAGCAGCCAAACAAATTGGTTTCGTCAATTACCGATCATGTTGTTGGGTGGAACAACACCTGTCACACACACGTATAAAATATCCTACCGTGGATGAATGGACACGGCACAGTGCGTGAAAGCTGGCGGGAGCTTTGATCTGGCTGCTTGGTAAATAGTAAACACAGGTTACGGGCTTTCAAATATTTGTAAGTAAAAATGTAAGTGAAAGGCTGACACCAGGCAACCTGGCTTTGCAAGAATAAAACGCATAGGGCTTTTTTTCTCATGAAAGAGGGAATTGCATGGGAATTTCAAACTTAGGCCAAAGTAGCCGAGTTGAAACAAAATCTCCAATTTAATTCTCCAATTCACAATGTAAGTGTGAGAGTGTGTGTGTGTGTGTGTGTGTAAGTTACTCTATGTGAGAGTATGTAAGTGTGACTCTCTGTGTGTGTGTGAGAGTGTGTGTGTGTAAGTGACTCTATGTGAGAGTGTGTAAGTGTGACTCTCTGTGTGTGTGTGTGTGTGTGTGTGTGTGTAAGTTACTCTCTATGTGAGAGTGTGTAAGTGTGACTCTCTGTGTGTATGTGAGAGTGTGTGTGTGTGTGTAAGTGACTCTCTATGTGAGAGTGTGTGAGTGTGACTCTGTGTGTGTATGTAAGAGAGTGTGTGTGTGTGTGTGTGTGTGTGTGTGTAAGTGACACTCTATGTGAGAGTGTGTGAGTGTGACTCTGTGTGCAAGTGAGAGTGTGTTTGTAAATGTGACTCTACCCCCCCCTGTTCTCTTTTTCCTTCGCTGTTCTGTTCCCTTTTCCCTATTCCTTCTTGTATTTAAACTTTCTTCTTCTCCTACCCAAATTGATGAAACCAGACCTAGTAATATTGATATGCCTCAATAGAAATGTCACCTTATTTTGAATTGTTGTGTCTATATACTGTAGTCTCGCCTGTCATGGATCCTAGTTATTTTGTTCTATAGCTCTGTGTCTCCTATTTATGTTCATATTATTAAGCTGGTCCACTGTAAAGAGTAATGCTAGATTACGATATATACTACTACTTCTTATGAGGCCTCAGTATGTTTATTATCTGTGATGTCTATGACTCTCCCATCCCCGAACTCGTAGTCTATGTTTATATGATGATTTCCTAGTGTTCGTGTGAAAATCCATGTTTAGTGAGTGTTTTATATTAGTTTTTAAATTCACACCTTATATAACTCATTAAGCTCTTCTATCTCAGTTTACTATGTTGACAAAACAGAAAAATTGTGTCAGTTGTATATCTGGTTGATATTGTCATATATTGATTATTATGTTTACTAAATATGCTATGTATACATGACGCAATAAAAACTTTAATTAAAAAAAAAATGTGACTGTATGTGAGAGTGTGGATGCAAGTATGACTGTATTTGTGTAAGTGTGACTCTGCCTGTATGTGAGAGTGTGTGTGTGTGTGTGTGTGTGTTTGCGTAAGTGTGACTGTGGGTATGTGAGAGTGTGTGGGTATGTAAGAATAACTGTGTGTGTGTGTAAGTGTGACAGTGTGTATGCATGTGTGAATGTGTATGCATGTGTGTGCTTGTGTGTGCATTTAATGTGGGTTGTGTTTTTATGAGTTTTATTGCTGGAGAATATGTGATACACTCAAACATTACTGTGACTTTTATATATATATAAAAGTATTAATAGTTTTTTTCTTCGATGAAATATGAATGTGGTCCATGCACAAATACATTTGCGGTGAAGTGGCCCACTACAGAACAAACTTGGACACCCCTGGCTTAGTCTCTAGATTTTTATCTCTTCTGTAGCAAGCATGGTTATGAGACCATAAGGCCCATACAAGGTACAGGGGCTCAAAGCCCCTATTCTTTCCACCTCCCATGTTTAACCCCTTTGCAAATCTCACTCCCTGTACTCAGACTGCGTTGTGCCTCCCCCAGTAAGTGACTAGAAAGCGGCCATAGCCAATCAGATGGCAGATTGTTCCCCTTTGGTCTATCCTCGTAAAATTACATACCGCCATGGTAATAAGACAGAAGACTCCTTTAGAGTCCAAGTCCAATATAGAATTATTTACAAGTCATACACAATAGGGTGGTTTTGCAAAAATAGGAGAATCCAATAAAAAAAAATTGCAATTCAGTTCTTGTTTAGTGAACAGTCCTCACTGTGTTTAAAAATAATAATATTTCACATGATACACCATTAGTAATAGAAAGGCCATGTTTAATAACACTGTACCATAGTGGTCTCTACTAGAAAAGCATATCTTTTATTACTAACTCTTTTGAATCAAATTTGCTTTTAAAGTGTCCTCATTTGCCCTTCACTTCGTAATAAAGAGAAGAGAAAAATAATAAAAAATAAAAGGAGATAGGAAATGCTTTGGCAAATGAAGGATGGGATTATATTGGGGACTTTCAGTCATTTGGGGGAACTAAATGTGTGGTGGATATTCTGCTCCTTCCACCAGGTCATTAATAAGATTTTTAATGCAGTATTCTTAGTTTAAGGTTGCAAATCATGTCTCATAATTAATAATATAAAATACATGTGTCTACTGTGAGTGGTGTGTTTTGGGCAGAATATTAGCGAATACCAGAGGTCTCAAACCCTTTAACGTTATGCAGGACGATCTCCAAAAGACAGGGGGGGGGGGGGGGGGGGGAATAAAAAGGGGAACGATGCTCTAAGAGGGCAAAGGAGGACACACATTTATATTCAGCACAGGACATCTATTTTGTTTGTGTTTTTCTCCCTTCCCTCCCCAAACATATACTGTTTCAGTCAGGGACTCCAAAGACATTTTGTCAATGAATGTAGAGCGGTTACTTGATATAAATGATACCAACTGAACCGCTGGTTCATTAACATAATAAAAAAAAATAAAAAAAGAGGGGTATGGAGGGGGTCTACAGGCTCCACACTTTCTATACAGATTTGTCCTGATTTGCGCTTATCGTAGAAGGGGGGAAAGAATACATTTGTAATCACGCCGTCTCCTCCGCCTCCCTGGCTTTGACTCCGTTACAGAGAGCTGTGCCACACAGCTGATGGATTCAATGAAGGCCTTTTAGCGAGGGGAAGTCCTCTCTTCAGCGGAGGCAATTCTAGTGTGGCCTGAAGCATTACCCAGATTCTCTGTGTAGTGAAAGGAAAGGGAGTTTGGAAGGAACAACGTGTACAGTATCGACCTTTGAGAGAAAGAACATGTCTTGTTCTGAGTCTGATTATTGCAAATCATTTATCATTTTCACCACTTAATCAGTAGACACATATTTCCTGCATTTAGGAGTACATATTGAGTAATCCCTATGGCTTCCATAACTTTTTAAACTTTGGAACAACTTTTGATGCCTACCTGTGTATTACTGGATAGGTGGCAATAAAGACGTCTTCTTCCCTGATAATCACTTATGGGGGTAGTTCCACAGACAATCCCCCCCCCCCCCCCCCTTCCGATTGTAGTGTATTTTAAATAGACATATCTTAACCTTAAGACAAATTGCGTTACTCATGTTTTTTCTTTTTTATCTTAATAATAATTTCTCTGGGATTTTTTATCTTCAGTGACAGAGCTGCTTCTCTCAGCAGCAGTTTAAGGAAGTGCTATAATAAGCAAATACTGTGGAATCAGCCTCTCTCTGTTGAATGCAGCTATTTAAGTGCATGGAATTCAGGGGGCTCAGAATTCTGCTGTGTGTGTGTGTGTGTGTAATGTAACACAAGAAGGACAGCTTGGGAAGATAGATGGCATTGTTTTCACAACAAAGCAGTAACGCTATTAAACTTTATCCACAGTTTTTTTGGAGATAGGAAGAGTTGAGGAATTTGATAAGGCGGATCAGTTTCTTTACTTTATATCAAGCACCATTTATCTAATAATAATATCTGTGGACACTGTAGGTGGAATTGATTAATTGTCTGATGTCGGCATTGATTCTGCTATCCACATAATCGTGGCTATACAGAAGTAATTCAGTACAAATACTTGAAAATGCACTGGTCAGTAGTCAGTAGTGGCCAAGATTTCCAGGTCCCTGTGCATCAGGATGAGAAATATGTGTAGCGATGAAATAGAACCTACAATATCTAGAAAATGTCTTAAATGTTGTGTTATATTTTGATAGTTCGTGCCAGTTCATGGGAAGTTTATAAGAAGCAGGCAGCTGTCTGGTTGGCAACCGGCTAACGCAGGGAGAGATCGTCATTTTTTAAAATGGGATCAGCAGGGGGGCCTTAAATAGGTCCCCCCCCTGCCGATCCCATGCAAAAACGAGGGTCTCTCTCTGCACTAGCAACGACAGACCCCTGCATTCTGCCAATGGAGCGGGTCGAGTGACGACCAGGAACTGCTGTGTCTCATCTGTGGCCTGACATATATGAACTGCTTTTCAGTAGGAAATGTCTCATTTGCATATTAAGCCACAGGTGATGTCATAAACGGGAGACCCCAGAGACGGGCATGGGACACTTCATCGCGGCTGCATCCGCGCAGCCGCTTCACCGCCGTCACTTCACCACACGACAACTCTTTGTGGGAGATTTCATCGCTAAAGGTAAGTTTTAATGTGTTAGAGTTAGAAGATAGAGTTTTAGAATTAGAATTTTAGTACTGGGGTTAAGGGTGGTTAGAATTAGGGTTTAGGGGGTTAGAATTAGTTTTTAGGGTTCGGGGTTAATTTTAGTATTAGGGTTTAGGGGGTTAATTTTTGTATTAGGGTTCGGGGGTTAGTATTATGGTTTAGGGGGTTAGTATTAGGGTTTGGGGGTTAGTATTAGGGTTTAGGGGGTTAGTATTAGGGTTCGGGGGTTAGTATTAGGGTTTGGGGTTAATTTTAGTATTGGGGTTTTGGGGTTAATTTTAGTATTGGGGTTTTGGGGTTAATTTTAGTATTGGGGTTTTGGGGTTCATTTTAGTATTAGGGTTTGGGGGTCACTTTGGGTGGGGGATTCATTTATTAGGGGGGTATTTTATTTTAACTTGTATGTTTGTAAGAGCTGACAGCTCTTACACAGTCGCGTCCGTGATAAAACAGCCGCGTTATTCTTCATTGCTGACAGTTCAGCGTTCTAACTGCCACGTTGAACTGTCAGCGATGAAGCCGCGGCGATGAAGTATCCTAGACCCCCCACAGACACATTTGAAAAACATTTAACCATCACAATCAATAGATCATGTTCAATCATGTTTTATTCTAAACATGCACAGTAAAAACAATGCTTAGGTGATACAGTCTTATTACACTAAGTAATGAAAGGGCTGTGTGTGCTAATTTAGGTAAACACACGTACAGAGTAAACAGACACACACAGTTTATTGAGGGAAAATAGTGCCTTCTAATCACAGGGCAATTATTCAACAAGATTTAGTATTCTGATAAACCTATTTGGCCATAAGCCCAATCATGGCACTGTAATTTATGATGACCCATTTCAGTTCTGATTGGGAGCAAAGATTTTTTTTTAAATCTGACACTATCCCTTTAAAATATAAAGAGGATCAGCCATAGAGACTACATCTGGTTGGTCCTGTTATGCAGTAAAGTACAATAATAATAACAGGCTAAGGCCAGTGATCCAGATAAAAACACTGTGTGTAGCCCATGTATCTCTCACGACTTTCTGGTTTCGGCTGAACCCAGGCAACAGCAAAGCATGCATAGCTAAAGTGGCTGACTATTTGAGGTCCTTTGTGTGTGCCACAGGCTCTGTGAGAGATCTTGATTATTGAAACCTCCAGGGCACCTAGCACAGCCATCGCTGGCCAGATTACTAAGCCGGTCCGACACTCCTAGTGAGACATGTGCAGTGCGACAAGGTGATCGGTTCTGACCGGAGCACAGTGGTTGCCAGAAACGGATTATCCTCTGCCTAACATATAGATAAAAGGCGGGGTGGGGGGTCTTTAATGGAATAATAATCTGTATTTGCCTGTGAGTAAATAGAAAAGGATTATTAGAGATTCATTTTGCTTTCAATATGTTATCATATCAATCAGATTATATATGTATTTTTCTATGTATTTTTTAGCCACCCTCCAAATAAAAAAACGTAGCAAATCTAACATTATTATTGTTAATTTTTTTTAGGTGTTTTTCTCTTTAACCTTTTGAATGCCTGTTGCAACGAATGCAATATATGTCTAGTGTCAGTCGAAATATGAGCCCAGGAGGAGTGATATGTTTTTATTTTACTTTATACAACTCGGAAACACACGGAATTTATTTTTCCCTTTCTCTTACCCTTCTTACTCCCGACCAGTGCCAGTGTTTAGATTTTCCTCATTTTCTGTGTCTAACTTTACAGGCGATATGCTGCTGCACGTTCTTAAATAGACAGGTGTAAGAGTGTGGAACTGGTATCGACCCACTTGGAGTAATGAGTAAAACACTCAAAACTTGATATGAAAGGCTGTCATGATGGGACAGATTACTGTAGGAGTTTCTGCCAGGGCATCTGACATTTATAGGGTCAAACTTAGAAAGACTAAAAAAAAGCATAAAAAGAGCATTCCCATCTGAAAACAAATAAAATATATTCTTTCTAAGTTTTTGTTTCCCCAATATTGAGTATTGCTGAGATATCTTGCATTATACTAAAAAAGCCCTTCCCCAGCCTTCAGTGGGCTCCAGAGAGATGTGAATGCCCATAAGTAAGATGTCAGTGAGGTGACCAGACAACTGTATGACTCCCTCCAAACACTGCTGTCAAAAAAATAAAATAAAAACAGGAGACAGTGAGCAGCTTAAATGAGCTGTGCAGATTTCATGCTCTAACCTTCCTTTTCTGCTGTTGTTTACATTGCAAGAGTATCTGTTCTGACCAACTGCCCTATTGCAAATATAAATAACAAAAAGGGAAGGGCTACAGCAGGAAACTTGAAAGATATTCCAAAGGATTCCATGCATGCATTTGTATGTAAAATAACTGTACAGTGTACAGGTCAAAAACTAAAAGATACACCAAACATTGCTTGATGTCTCAAGCTTCCCTTTAGTGGGGTAAAAAAAGGCTAAAAATAAACAAACTGCATTTATTAACATATTTGTTTTGAAACTGCATACTTACCTGTCCATTCGGGACAGGACACAATCCTCCTCATCACAAGTTTCCCAAATGGAACTTGAAAATTACATCATAAGCTCATGCATTGTGTTAAAAGTCCCAATTATATTTACAGAGTATGCACAGTTTTAAGCATGTAGTGAAATTTTTTTTATGGAATGTTTTTTTGCTAAAAGAATCCTGAAACTTTACTTACAGAATGCAATAAAGAAAATATCTGAGTAGAGTGTTCTTTTAATAGTACATTGAAACCTTATACTATACTTTGTATAGCTCAGAGGAGAGAGGGAAGAGGGAGATATAATAAGATATATCATACTAAAACCCCTGAATATGTATAGCACGGAGGAGAGAAAAGGATATGATAAGATATAGCATACTGAAACCCCTTAATTTGTATAGCACGGAGGAGAGGAGAGAAGAGGGGGATATGATAAGACATATCACACTGAAACCCCTTAATATGTATAATACAGAGGAGAGAAGAGAAGAGGGGGATATGATAAGACATATCACACTGAAACCCCTTAATATGGATAATACAGAGGAGAGAAGAGAAGAGGGGGATATGATAAGACATATCACACTGAAACCTCTTAATATGTATAGCACGGAGGAGAGGAGAGAAGATGGGGGTATGATAAGACATATCACACTGAAACCTCTTAATATGTATAGCACGGAGGAGAGAAGAGAAGATGGGGGTATGATAAGACATATCACACTGAAACCCCGTAATATGTATAGTACGGAGGAGAGGAGAGAAGAGGGGGATATGATAAGATATATCACACTGAAACCCCTTAATATGTGTAGCGCGGAGGAGAGGAGAGAAGATGGGGGATATGATAAGATATATCACACTGAAACCCCTTAATATGTGTAGCGCGGAGGAGAGAGGGGGATATGATAAGATATATCACACTGAAACCCCTTAATATGTATAGTACGGAGGAGAGAAGAGAAGAGGGGGATATGATAAGATATATCACACTGAAACCCCTTAATTTGTATAGCACGGAGCAGAGGAGAGAAGAGGGGGATATGATAAGACATATCACACTGAAACCCCTTAATATGGATAATACAGAGGAGAGAAGAGAAGAGGGGGGTATGATAAGACATATCACACTGAAACCCCTTAATATGGATAATACAGAGGAGAGAAGAGAAGAGGGGGATATGATAAGACATATCACACTGAAACCTCTTAATATGTATAGTACGGAGGAGAGGAGAGAAGAGGGGGATATGATAAGACATATCACACTGAAACCTCTTAATATGTATAGCACGGAGGAGAGGAGAGAAGATGGGGGTATGATAAGACATATCACACTGAAACCTCTTAATATGTATAGCACGGAGGAGAGAAGAGAAGATGGGGGTATGATAAGACATATCACACTGAAACCCCGTAATATGTATAGTACGGAGGAGAGGAGAGAAGAGGGGGATATGATAAGATATATCACACTGAAACCCCTTAATATGTGTAGCGCGGAGGAGAGAGGGGGATATGATAAGATATATCACACTGAAACCCCTTAATATGTGTAGCACGGAGGAGAGAGGGGGATATGATAAGATATATCACACTGAAACCCCTTAATATGTGTAGCACGGAGGAGAGAGGGGGATATGATAAGATATATCACACTGAAACCCCTTAATATGTGTAGCACGGAGGAGAGAGGGGGATATGATAAGACATATTACACTGAAACCCCTTGATATGTATAACTCGGAGGAGAGAAGAAAGAGGGAAATAACTCGCCTTACGCGTTTCGCGTGGGAACACGCTTAATCATAGGCTCTGATTCTATGCCTATGACTAAGCGTGTTCCCACGCGAAACGCGTAAGGCGAGTCCCTTTCCCCCATTTGTTGTATTATTTCACAAATCCAGTGTTGTATGAATACATTTTGATACTCTTCATTTTCACCGGAATCTGGAGTGCATGTGCATTTGTTCTTTTGGTTGTCCACTGTTGTTTACCCTTGCTACTTCTAAGTCATTTAGTCCCCTCAGCTGACCCCATGTAAAAACTAGGGTGTTTCTCTGTACGTGCAGAGAGAGAGAGATAGTTGCCGACCAGACCAGGGAAGCAAGTCAGCTGCCAGTCAGAGTAAAAGTTGTCATGTACATCAAAAGTGCTTGTCAGTTGTTCCTCATAGAAGGGGCACTACATTTTATATTAAAACAACAGTGAAAAAAAAGTTTTCATATAGAGCATAAAAATGACTGAAAATTATAACTACATTGTGTTTGCAAAAGTGCAAAAATTTGAGCAAAAAAATGTGTTTTAAATGTGTCTGCGGAGTCTCCTGTTTATGACATCACCTGTGGCACGGTATGCAAATTACATGTTTCTCATTGAAAAGCAGTTAATTTACATGTAGTGCCACAGGTGATGTCATAAGCTGGAGACTCCACTGACACATTTAAACACATTTTTCTCCTAATTTAGATGTTTGCTTGCAATTCTACTAACACAATGTATACATCATTTTCAATCATTTTTATGCTCTACTTGCACAGTAAAAACAGTGTTCCTTTGATACAGTCCCTTTTATGGTAAATTGTATATTCTAAAGAAAACAATGTGAGTTTGTTTTTTGTTTTTTGGTTTATTGGGCTACTTAGTGCTGTAATCCTAACAGAAGAGATGAGCTCTCTTGCTTTATGGTCAGCTCTATAGCTGGATACAACCACACCAGCTATGAACCTCAAATAAATCAGTATAATCCAACACATAATAATACCCTGTTGTTTCATAGGGGATTAGGAGAACTAATCCTAAATTATCTCCTTATATGTGATGTCTTTTCAGAATCTGATGTATCCTCATCACTAATGTGTGTAATGGTGACAAGAGATCGCTGGTGGGGCAGGGGGTCTGCTAACCTCGCCAGTGAACCCCTATTTCAATTCCAATATTCAGAAATAGGTGTGTTTCAAATAAAAATGTAAAAAAAAAAGTAAAATAATTAAATGTTATCACACAATCTCTCAATCTATCCGAGATATGGACTGTTACTAGTATTACAATAAAAATGTCTGAGTTACTGTAAAATATAAAACAATATATACACAGAGAATATAGACTAAGTGAGTGATTACCTTTCACCTTGAATGGCAGTATATGTCTTATAATTCAACACTGAACATACTTTCATTCTAATTCACTAATACTGTGAAATTACAGAAATCAACTTTGTAAAATTGACAACAGACATTTATAGTTTTAAACAGATTGAAACAAGCAAATACAGATGTATATTGCTTAAACTGTGAATGTAGAGAATACAAAATGATGACACATGATCTATACATTGTGTTAGAAGAATTACAAGCAAATACATAAAAGAAGAGAAATATGTGTTTTAAACGTGTCTGTGGAGTCTCCTACTTATCACATGACCTTGTGGCTTGATATGCAAATTACACATTTCTCATTGAAAATTAGTTCAACACAGTGATGTCATAAGATAAAGCCACAAGTGATGTCATAATAAGGAGACTCCACAGACCCATTTTTTTTAACATATTTCTCTTATTTTATGCATTTATATGCAATTTTGCTACCATAATGTATAGATCATTATTCAGCATTTTGCATTCTCTACATTCACAGTATAAACAATGTTTAGGTTGACGAGACCCTTTAAGTGAGGATTGCTACAATAAAACTGACCTTTTGGCCAGCCCCACGGCACTGTTTCTTAAAGGAGGAGGGGCCAGGGCCACTTGCATTAGGATGTCCAGGGGCCATTTGGAGAGCCCCTGGACCCAGATTATCCGCAAGGCGAGGATAAAAAAAAACATGTTTATATAACTCACCACCTCCCGAGGTGCCAATTTGCATGATGAGCGTTGGACGGCAAAGTCCAATTCACCTCCCAATTTAAGATTCCTTAGTTTTTTAGTGAATAGCATGTTTTTATTGCATTTCACTGAAGGGAGTTCGAGTTGGGAGTCTGAGATGGACTTCAGCATGTTAGCGGGAGATAGAGAGGTCAACTTTTTCTTAACGAATAGCGGGAACAGGTCAAATTGAGAGTTGGACTTTTCATTTTTACTACGTCAAATCCGACTTCCTCTCTCTATTCTCGTATTGTAGTGAATAGCACCCCACGAGTCCCCATGAATCTGAAAATATGTCCATTAATCCTAAGTATCTGCTCAGTCACTCCATCATGTTGAGGATTTACTCATCCACCAGGAGCATCTGTCATAAGAACCTGTCCATTTCATTTGAGACGTTGCCCCATCTGTTGAAGTTGACATCTAGGTATTAACTAAAGTCTTACATTAGTAGTCATACACAATTCTGTGATGGATCACGATGTCAGTGCCTTACTATTTATGGCAGGAATGTACTATGTTAACGGGGGGGGGAGGGGGGGGGGACGACGACTCACAGGAACGTCACAGGGTATACCTAGTCCTTAATGACCATAAAATATCTCTGCTTCCCTCTTTGGACAATGGACCTTGATCATTCCCTGCCCAGGGTTCAAGGCTTCCTGCTGACCTGTAGATTATATCTCCATTTCTGCAATCGAAAAGGGAATTTCAAACTTAAGGGGAAAGTAGCTGAGTTTGAAGGATAGCTGAATGGGAATAATTTTCCATTTATGCTACTCTGGCTTTAAGTTTTAAATGCCCTTAATTCCCTGTAGTTCTCTCTTTCATGAATAAACCCCTAAAGGTTTTACACGATATAGCCCAATTTGATCCGAAATCGATTTGGATTGGGCATAATATCCAAATCAAATGAATCCCTGAGCTATGGCTACTCAATATGCTGCCTTTCGGGTCTGATTCGGCTATTCCGACCTGGTTAGTTCCATTGCTAAATGAACGTTCGTCTCACCTTAACTCACCTCCTATTCACTTTAACTCACCTGCCATTCACTTAAACTCCTCTGGTACTCACCTCAACTCACTTTTTAGTGAATAGCCCCATATGTACCATAGTTACCATGTGACTCAGACAGAAAAAACTAGTGCACTTTATGAGAAGTGTAGTCAACAGCAAGGTGCCACTGAAGTGGCAGATATCATCGGTGACCTGTAATACCCATGAGGAACCCTCGGGCACAAAGGTTCACCCATTCTCACCAGCACGTTGAGTCTCTAGAACTCACAGAACCCCCACATTCTATTACACACCCTTCTTACAATAATCAATAAGAGATATAACTTGGTCGACCCTCTCCATACAATCTGTTCAGAATGTGTTAGTAAAACTGCAAGCGAATGCCTAAATTCGGAAAATAGTGTGTTTTTCAATGTGGCTGTCGCATGTGCTCTTTATGACATCACCTCTGGGCTGATATGGACACTGCACAGTTCCCTTTGAAGGTTGTTCATTTGCATATCAAGCCACAAGGTGATGTCATGAGTAGGAGTCTCCATAGACACATTCAAAGCACGTTTTTCTCCATATGTGTGACTTTCCTTGTAATTTTGCTAACACAATGTATAGATCATTTTCAATCATGTTTTATCCTATACACAGTATAGGTGATGTTTAGGTGGTACACCAGCCTCACACCCCTGGCAATCAGTAAACAAGTTTCAGCAGGAAATCACCCGACATCTTCCCATACAAATTTCACAATTGGACTGCAGACTGGAATCCCATATTGTAATAACGATTATGATTATCAGTTTTGTAAGTCTATGTATCATATAAATAACTAGACAGCGCTAAATAATTAACAACACAGAGTATCATATACTATTTTTTTTGTAATTCCATGCGTCATATAATAAAATGGTAATAGCGATATATTAATAATACTAATTCAATAGTAACATACATTTTGATAATTTGTGTTGTCCATTAAAAGCACATATAACCATGCAATCAGTCATTTGACATGTGAAGCATAAAGTTAAAAATGACAATTCAGTGCTCTGGCAAAGAAGTAATAGGACAAAATATGAATAATAATGAACTAATATTTAATAACTATATATCAATGTCATTCAGTTATAAAAAGGAATGATTAATTAGTAAAAGGTCATTTTATTTCAAAACATCTGGAGTTGAGCCAATATTACCTGGACTTCTCCTGCTTCCTGTAATGCTTATTAAATTATTGATTCAATATATAGAAATAAGATATATGACTGGTTTTCATATCTCAGTGTAATCTTTAATATCCTTTCTTTTTTGTATAGGTGACCTAATTTGTTGGAAGGTTCCACATTATACACAGCAACAATAAAATTAAATGTCAAGACAGAATTTAAAATTAATTAAATTATACTAAATGTATAATCAAATAATATTATATACAAAAAAGTAAATTGCTCATCAAATAAATTTATATGGTTGCAAATTATTTAACCCACATATAAGAGATTAACACACACAAAAAACAACAACAAATTAACAATAGGCAAACTGCTCTAGTAAACCTAAATAATGTTCTACAAAGCTATAAACACAGTATACATGTAAGAAAGTGATTATGTTCCAAAAATCTAAATAAATATAGTATATGTAAAATACTCAAAGAAGATGAAAACAAATTGTACTTTTTCTAAAAGGTTTTACTGAAACACACAAAAAAAAGAAGAAAAGGAAATGGGTGCCAAAAGCAAACGTTTAGAAGAAATGTAAAAAATTATAATATTTATTTTTTTAAAAACAATTGAAATATTATAATGTTTAAAATATAAAAACAGTAACCAAAACAGTACTCCTAATAAAAGAGGGCTCCCAAGTGGTAACATACAACATCACTATCAAATAAAATATAAGAGTAAATAAATTGTTTTATCCTGCTGTTGTTTTTTCGCATCATGAGCACATTTTTAAACCAAGAAAATTCTAAGCTCGATGAATGTTTAAAAATCTATAAAGAACATAAAACAATACATTTTATAACTGCTAAGCCACTGTACGTTGATGATCTCAAACCAAGTTCTGGACAAGTTGTGACATCTCTTCACTGTCACCTGGACTATTGTAACAGATTGATATATTGTGCGGCTCAGTCTGTAAGTGTACACACATAGCAGTGTGTGATTAATTCAGCGTACAGGGGGACCACGCCTCAGGGATGTGTCCCTCTAACCTCTGCACAGCTATACAGACCCTGCAAGCAGAGGGGGCCATAAAACTGTCAACACTAATTTCATACAGCGAACCCTGGTTGGGGTCTATTGAGACCCTGGAAACGCTTGTTTACCTCCTCGTAGAATGGGGTGTTTTGATGCAAATAACATTCATCTTATATTTCTGACAGATGTCTTATGATGGATTAACATAAATTGTATTCTGTTTTTTTTTGGGTTCTATTGAAGAGTTTCACCCGGCTGCTGGAAGGGCATTTTCCCAGCAAAATATAAAGGGCTTGGGCCTCATAACAGACACATGAAACACTGCTGAATGGGGCATATATCACACAATACCAAATCACCTTATATATATATTACAATGCCTATAGCATGCTATCTCTACATATAAACCATTTATTGACTGCCATACTGATATACAACAACATGGACATCTAAAGAGAATAATAATTTTTTAAAAATCTATACATTCTGATGTTATGATTATATTGTTTTTTTTATTCTGTACAAATAGTTTTAGTTTATATCATTTAAATTAAAAAAAAAAAAGAAAGAAAAACACTTAACAAATAGGTGTACTTTTAATGGATAGCCACGTTATAGACAAGTCTAATGTGGACAGTTTTATTTATCTATTTTAAATGTACTTTTATATCTCAACATATATCTGTATATGTTTTTCTTCATTATCAAAGCAATACCGTACTGCTTCAACTGATCTATATACACATACATACTTACTGAATACTTAAATACTATACCAATGTTTATATAGGTATGGAGATAAATACCATTTTTTAGAATATGATTGAAATAAACTGTATTTAATCATATTTTGATCATCGGATTAATAAGTGTTTTTTTTCGAGGTTTTGCATGAGGTTTAATTCAAATACGGAGCAGAATATGCAATGAAGAATAGATGAATATTTATTAGGCTGTTGTAATTTCCTGTGCCAAATGCAAATACTATTAAAAGACTTGTGGAATCCAGCTAGATCCAGTGATCTTTCTGTCTATCCAAAATGAGAGATTTTACCATAATAATATTACTCTGTAAGCAGCAGAAACAATATGACAGAGGTTATGACATAAAGAAACAATGCTATTGTCCAGTGTGGATAGATGCACATGGACCAGAGAAAGACCGTGACAATAGGTCTTTTATCATCTTATAATCCCATTTGTGATAAGAAGAATTCCTTGGGATTAATTTAAATTCTTTACATTAGCAGGCACTTCCGTGGGTTAAATCAGATAAAAACACACTCTTATCAGATTAATGGGCACATTAGGCAATTACATTGTTATCAGTTTGAAATAATTCTTATGGTCTTGGTGCCTATATCTCCGCATTAGAGTAGGGTAAGTCGCGATTAAGATCTTCTGCTCTCCGTACAATAAGCCCTTTTATTGGATCTGCCACATAAATTGATAAATACCCAGCTCTATGGGCAGGGCAGCTGCCACTCTGGTGGGCAAGATATCCTGTCAGTGACCTTCACAGATCTATATCTAGGTATTGTTACCAGAAAAGATAAAAGAACAGACTCGGCAGCCTGTCCACTGTCCCCCCCCCCCCCCCCCCCCCCACACTGAGTGAAAAGATCTCCTAGGATGAATCTGACGCACATTTTCAGAATAAAAATTCACAGTTTCCCAATGGGATTTATTAACCTTTTTCGATTAAAATTATTACTATTTTATTTCGATATAAAATATCGTTACACAATTAATACAGCAAAGAAAAAAATTGGACTGTACATATACAAAGAATTATTCTAGCCAGGTTTTATTCAAATTCTCCAGAAAAAAAAAAAACAACAATAAACTGAAGGACCTCCTTGGTCAAAAGCCAGGTAAAAATGATTCCTCCTATTTTAGCCCAAAGTAGAAAAAGTGGAGCCTCCCTCGACGCCAGGCTATCCTGCCTGTATAATCAATCAAAGTTTAGAAGCAGCAAACGGTTTGCGGAGGGAGCTCAAAGTAGACAGGGAGTGCCAAAATTAAGCCATTTTACTAAATCATGTAAAAGGCAGGTGCAAAAAAGAAGCTGGACAAGACACAGTGAAAAAAGAGACGCCTTACGCGTTTCGTAGCACGAAACGCGTAAGGCGTCTCTTTTTTCACTGTGTCTTGTCCAGTTTCTTCTTTTTTGATCTATTCAAATTCTGATGACCATATTCCTGGGAATCCAGAGATCTTGGATTGGGATGGCATTCATTATATATAACCTTCTATATTCAATCCTAAAAGCGTCCATACACACATATCCACACATCCAGCAGACGTAAAAAGAGGGGGAAGCATTACATGCATTAAAGTCACTTAATGCAGGTCATGGTTTTGGCTAAAAACGTAGAATTTTCCCATTTTTATATAAAGGGGGATATGCCAGGCATCTCTCTGGGCCGGTGAGAGGGTACCTGATACATGTGCACCATGGCAGCAACACCTAGTTTGTGACATTTGTAAATAAATCACTGAAGCAGGCGGATGTGGGATTTACGAATTATTATTCTCATGCATTTTGTGTGATTTTTTTAAAATAAATATATTTTACTTGCCATTTTCTAAACTATTTCTCTGAAACTTACTTTACTATACTAAGAGGCACTCAACCTACAAACTCATCTCAAGTACTTTACTTACCAGTCCACATAATCTCTCTTCTCTTAAAGAGCTTCGGAAGCCTGCCATTCCTAAAAATAGCTGACTTTCCAGAACAGAGCACCTGTGCTACATATTAGCATCTTTATGTATTTTATATGCTTCCATGTGTCCTTACCCTGCATGCTCTCTTCATTAGTTACTTGTCTAAACATGTTTATTTTTAAATGTTGAAATATGTGTACAATTGTATTTGACTTGCTCTGCATAAGATAATCTGAGATAATAATTAATTAACTTAAACCAAAGCAGCTGAGTTGAAAATGGAAATTTCCCTGCAAATCTTTCTTGTTTGATTAGACCCTTTAATGCGTTTTTTCCTGGAAAAATATTTTCGAAATAAATAAGTAAGATTCAAGTCATTTCTACCCAGGGCGGAGTGGGTTATAGTTAGAAAATATATATTCCCCAAGAGAAGTGAATTTCAAAGCTTGGAAGTAGAGCTGTATTATTAAACACATATCTTTGAACAGATGACACTCTCTCGTATGCCTAGCAGCACATAGATATCTTACTGCGGTGTTGAACTAGTCTGTTATATAACCACTCTGCAGTAAAATAACATGGTAAGCAATAGAAATCAATAAACTAAAAGAACAGACCCGTCATACATTATCTTTAATTCTAGAACCTTTGGGGTTTCACCTAACCTATTTGCACAATAGTTTATATGACCTGAGAAGGAAGTAAGGCTGGGTTGACCCTGTCAGGAATCAAACCTGCAACTGTTTGGACAAAGTTATCTCAGTTGCTCCTCTGTCTCTTTCCTCCGGGAGATGATTGTGATCTCCTGCTTTTATGTTTTATAAGTGATACATTTGAAATCAATTATGCGTAAAACAAACTGACATTAATATAATAAAATAACACGTAGTTTTTAAGTCTGTTTTAAGGACATGTATTTGTAGATATATATTTAATATTGAGCTGTGTAATATTAGTTGTTAGTTTGTAGCTGGAAGGTGGGAGTCAGAGGACTAACTAGTCCATATCCTACTGTACTGATTGAGATCTTCAACGGACATCCATCCTTCCTTGACATTTCTCTTTCAGCCGTGGCAAAGGCTTTTTACAGTAAATGTGATAAAGGTTTAGTATTTGCATATTTTTACCTGAGAAACAAGTAGGTGTGAGCTTTTATAGTAATGTGGAAATAATCTTCACTTATAGCCGAATCTCCCACCTACCCGGGGGGGAGGACCGCCAACGGTTGACCCGTAGGGGCAAAAACAATTTAGTCAGTCTAGGTGTCACTTCATCAGTCCACCTAATATCATCAGTATAGACAGATCTGCTGGCAGATAATGTACAGACACTGACAGGCAGACAAGACAATTAGAAACATCTATAGTGTTATCAACTGGGGCAGCTCACTGAGAGATTACAGAGCAGCCCAGGAGGCAATTACCCTAGTGTTCCCTTTGCCAGCCATACACCTACCAGTAAGAAGGCAAAAGTTTGGAAACATGAAATAGTATGGCCATGAGTGATATTTCCAAGTGATTCCCCTTGTCAGTGGAATAGTGGACTCTACTGTGGACAGGGCTTGGTTTCTCACAAGGAATAGTGGGTCATTGGGTTAATTGAATTGACCTGATGGAGACAAGTGGTTGTGTTCAAATGTTAGTCCCATCCTATCCTGTCTATTTTACCCATGGCCCTATACATATAATAATGACTTCTTGGCTTTAACCTTTGGTCATACTAAATGTTCTATGATCTATACTGCCAGAAACATTGCCAATTTACGGTAATAGGAATCATTTTGTGTTGGAGAATTTTTTTTACTGCACTTGTGATGCAACCCATTTGTCTACATTTGTATTTTAATTGTATAACTAAAATATCCTTTTAGTCTATTTGTAACAACACAGAGGGGGCTATTCACTAAAAAAGGGGAGGTGAGGGGAGTTGCAGGTGAGTTGAAAAATATAATCTCATTGCTTTAGCTACACATTGTGCAGGGACAAACCTGGTGAGCTTGCTAAGTGGGGGGAACTCTCCAGGTTTGTCCCTGTACAATGTGTAGCTAAATTGATGCAATTGAATATTAATCTCACCTCAACTCACCTTTTAGTGAATAGCCCTCAAACTGAAATTATTGATAGAATTATTTGCATTAAACAAACATCTACGGTAAACTTTTTGGGATGTCGCTAAGAAGTGTCCAAACAAAAGCACATTTTTTAAAATCTATTTGTGAAACCCTGCCCCCCACTCCCAGAGAAAAAAACAGCAACGTTGCCTGCTCAGAGAATAAAGTAGTTATATCAGGGCCAATAAATTAGTCAGACGACGGCTATGAACCATTATGCCAACCATGAAGCCAGTTATCCTACAATGAAGACAAACACACGTGTGTTTATAATTTCTCTGCCAAGGGTGCACTATTTCACTCATATTGACGAATGACCAGCCATGCCCCAAATATCTGTGGTGAAATTCCCCAACGCTGTTTGAAGAGAAAAAAAAAAAAGAAAAGAAAGGTATTAAGGAGAAACTAAGCCCTTCAAAAATAAAAACAAGTTATTGCGCCAAAAATAACAGACAGACTGCTGGCTGGCTTCATGTGTGATTGTCACTCTTGATGCCTGCAGAGGACTAGGGCTGCAGAGTTCCATTTTACCTTTTCTGTTTAATACTTACTGTATTTCTTATACAGAAGTAAACTTGGGCATTTTTCAAACAAGCCAACAAACGCCACTAATTAATAGGATGACTTCCCACTGAGTAGCCTTCTGTGTAGAAGTTTGACAGGCAGTTTTGACAGTATAGATCCCTTTAAGACATTGTTTGAGAGTTATTCATGGTGTCATCTGATAGACTGCTCGGAGAGTGGTACCAAAAAAAAGTGTAATAATTAGACTCAAAACCAATCAAGACTTGCGTTTAATTTCCCTCTATTTTTTTGTGTGAACACAGCCCGAAAGAACACAGTGTCTCAGACCCAAGCCTCTGAAATCCGATTATTACCTTGTAAAATAAAATGCAGAGCCTGCAACTGAGATTTTTATTAGGTCTTAGCAAATAAAAGTTTAAAGGCGCGTCTCTGCACTGGTTACGCTGGCAGTAAAAATAATTGTCTCCCAACTGCCCAATTGTAAAAGTTTAACACGAAAAAAGCTCCAGGACCCCTGGTTGAGAAATGGTGTCTTCCCTGGCAGCTTGGTCGAAGCTAGCGGGAACAGGGACAGTTAAACTTTTGTAGGTTTGGGCAAACGCAAGATGTTCTTCTGTAGCTTCCAGTAATCCCGTAACTGAGACTCCCCCTTGGCAAATATGGTGACACGTCCCCCACTTATAAATCTTACTCTCCTATTAAACTTCCCCACCACGTTACATAGCCTTGTAATCTAAGTCGCCTCGAGGAGATAAAGATATCTGAACAACAGACCCGTGGGCGTTTTGTGAGTCAAATCAGAGAAATTATTTGGGCATGTTTACGAAAAATCTACCTGTTTAAAAAAAAAAAAGATATAGTAGGGGTTATATATAAAGGTCATAATTCTCATCTATTGCTACTTACAAAAAAGGCACTGAGCGACAAAATAAAAAAGTGATCAAATTATTTTGTGAGAATTTCTTCGTGGACTATGGATAAAAAAGTCACAAAATGGCGTCTATTTTAGATCACTTTATTGGACTATAATCCTTCAAGACTCCGAGTATGGCGTTATCTGCACTGAACAAAAAGTCGCATATTGAGACTAAAAAGTCACAGTTTGGACCCTTTTTTCCCCTTATGTAAAAAACCCTATCTGACCGTTTTATACATACCATACAGGAGCAAGAGAAAAACCTGAACCGGGATTAAACATAAAACAGCGCTCTTTATACAAAACCCCCTAAACTTTGAAAAAGCTGTGCATTTACGAGCCCATAAAAAATAAGAGGACGGGATTGTGATTCCATCCTATCTTAGGATAGGATAGATCTTAAGTGAGACCTCTGCTGTATATTAACGTAGTAGTGTTTATTATGGTCAGTTACAGATTAACCGGTTGTAATCACTTGGTCATTAAGCATGCTGGACATCTATTTCAACTGTTTACAGTTTGCTAAGCTTTTAAATACTAACCTACCATAGAAGACTAATTAAAGGATGACCTTTTGGGACATGGAGTTCAGATAGAACATGACTCTCTACCATCTCCTTGATACATTATGCTACCTTAGCTTTACACAACAGATCATATGTTGTGTTGGTAGAGAAGAGGACGAGACTCGACTGGGAACTTCACCTGTACTGTTATGCTCTAAATATGGTTTTATAACTTCCAGCATTGATACTTCCTGTGACCTTTCCATAGGTAAGATTCTTTCCATACCCACCTGATTTGAAGAAGGAAATATCTGCTTATAAGAGGACAGCAAGATAAATCCCATGTTCTTCAGGCAGGTATGAGCAAACTTTACTTTTAGTAACTTAATATGGCCTTGGCATAAACGTAAGGTGTTGTGTAATGTAATGAGGATTGCACTTGAATCAAATTGCATTTTTTACCAAATCCTCTCATTTATAATGAAAGAATATAGCTGACATCAGCCCATCCATCAGCCAAGAGCCTATACAAACACTAGCACACTCACTTGCTATTGCCTATCCACTACTGTAACCCTCTAGAGGTCGGTGTTCCTTTGACTCTCCACTACTATCTATCAACAACATGGCTGCCAGGTTCATCTACCGCACTTTCAGCTCCACTTTTTAGAGCCCTCCACTGGCTTCCCATTTCTTCGAGGGTCGAATTTAAAATGCTGATGCTAACATACAAAGCCCTCCATGATTCAGACCCATATTACTAAGTGCTCTCTCTTCCATGGTCTTTATGTTCTCACCTTGGACTAAGGCATTCCCAGTCTTCGTCAACACTTCTTCCAATCATGTCTGTAAGACAAGCTGCCCAATGTCTCTGGATCGCTCTTCCAAAGAATCTCCAGTTCTCTCCAGGCCCTCACAACATACTTCAAGGTGGCTTACAACTCATTCAACTAAAACACCCCCTAAAGAATCTATTAATCTGACCTAAAAACAGACACAATCTCAGTGCACCACTATTCTCTTTCCTATTTTCCTGTTTCTAACACCCTATGCATCTCTTGTCTCCCGTTCCCTTTCAATTGACGGACCAATTGCACGTAAGGGAATTTCAGGGAATTATGATGATCATTTCAAACTTTAGGCCAATGCAGCCGAGGTGGAAAGATTCCCCAGAGCAGCCGAACGGGAGAATATGAAAAAAGGTGAGTGAGACAGCCGGAACTTCTTCTGGGCGGTCCTTCCGCCAGCTGTCCTCTCGGCTCTCACCCCGAACACATAAAGTATAAAGCCATACGGCAGGGGATAGAGGACAGTCCCAGGGAGGACAAAAAACACTGGAGACCAGGTATACTGGAAATAGCTGTTTTATTGCTGAAAACCAGTTATTGCATTGAGTGTGGAGGGTGGGAGCACACAGTGGGTAGCAGATAGAAAAAAGCCTACGCGTTTCGCGCCTGCGTGTCGGCGCTTCGTCAGGGCATGATACAGGTGTGCAGATCTACACCTTAAATACCTTTGCCTCATAATTGTGATTAGCTCGTTAGAGCTGAAAGTGATTGGTGCAATTACATAAAATTAAAAGCAAAAGCAGCAGGTACATGGAAAACAGGCAAATACACAGAGACTGAAGCATGTGAATAGAAACATAGAAACATAGAAACATAGAATGTGTCGGCAGATAAGAACCATTCGGTCCATCTAGTCTGCCCAATTTTTTTTGAGTACTTTTATTAGTCCCCCGTTCCCGGTCTTATAGCTAGGATAGCCTTGTGTCTATCCCACGCATGCTTAAAATCCTTGACTGTGTTTACCTCTACCACTTCTGCTGGAAGGCTATTCCATACATCCACTACCCTCTCAGCAAAGTAATACTTCCTGATATTACTTTTAAATCGTTGCCCCTCTAATTTAAGACTATGTCCTCTAGTTGTGGTAGTTTTTCTTCTTTTAAATATACTCTCTTCCTTTACTGTGTTGATTCCCTTTATGTATTTAAATGTTTCTATCATATCCCCCCTGTTACGTCTTTCCTCCAAGCTATACATGTTAAGATGCTTTAACCTTTCCTGGTAAGTTTTATCCTTCAACCCATGAACCAGTTTAGTAGCCCTTCTCTGAACTCTCTCCAAAGTATCAATATCCTTCTGGAGATACGGTCTCCAGTACTGCGTACAATACTCCAAGTGAGGTCTCACCAGTGCTCTGTGCAATGGCATGAGCACTTCCCTCTTCCTACTGCTAATACCTCTCCCTATGCAACCAAGCATTCTGCTAGCATTTCCTGCTGCTCTATTACATTGCCTACCTACCTTCAAGTCCTCTAAAAATTATTACTCCTAAATCCCTTTCCTCAGATGTTGAGGTTAGGACTGTACCAAATTGTGCAAGAGAAAACCTGGTTAATATACTGAGTTATTGTTAAACATTAAAGTTTTAATTTTGTTTCATGATCTCTTGCAATTATGTATGTTAGGTATGACTCAATTATTCAGACCTTCTCAGACCCAAGAAAAAATAAACCAGGAATATATGATCAAACCAAAAAAGAGAATATCTCCAACTCTGCTACTTGGAACTTAAGTGTGACATTCCAGTCTCAGTTTCACTGCTATTCTCTCTTCATTGAGTAGATCGAATAGTCTATATCTGTTACAAACAGTATTAGTAACCCTGCATTCATGGATAACCAACACTCATAAAATATTTCCCAAGAGGCTCAAACACAATTTGACCTTCCTCTTCTGCACAGAAAGAAACATGGGGATATCTCCTGTAGCATTGAAATCTTATTTTAGTTACTCCCTGGCAGACGTTTTGCTGCTTCGATAGCAATGAACATATAGTTGTGCAACATTCAGCTCCAGTTCCAATCAATTTTTTTTCTGGTCGGTTGTGCTTATTAAGAGTGTTTACCATTGTAAAACGTCTGTATCACCTCCATAAATCTATACACCACGTTAGATTACTGTGCTGAAATAAGTGGCTGAGATAGGACACTGTTTAATTAGTAGCAACTGGACATTCCTTATTTGACTAATCTCTGTGTGTCAGGAAATCTCGAATTACGTCAACCGCATCATGTTTGATAATGAACAAGGTAAAGACTTGAACAGCGAATTCAACGAATGTTCTAAAGTAATACAAATATGGAACCAAATACACATGTGGTCATACCTAGTGTTAATTTTGACTTTTGATTTAGTTTTAGTCCCAGTCGACTTACATAAATGCCATTTTAGTTGAATTGAATCCGAATTCTTTTCGTTTTAGTCTCCAGTAGATTTTAGTCGACTGAATCCCAGCAGTGAGGGGGGTAACAGGTCTGAGAAGGCTGGAGGAGCATTCCAATGGAGGAGCAGATAGTGAGCCTGTGTCTCAGCCAATCGAGAATCAGTTCAACAAACGAGCAAATCCTGGCATAGTGAGTGACAAAATCTGGCATATTGAGAGACAAAATCTGCATATTGAGAGGCAAAATCTGGCATATTGAGAGACAAAATCTGCATATTGAGAGGCAAAATCTGGCATATTGAGAGGCAAAATCCTGGCATAGAGTGGCAATATCCTGGCATATTGAGGGGTTAAATCATGGCATATTAAATGGCTAAATCCTGGCATATTGAGGGGCAAAATCCTGGCATATTGGGTGGCTAAATCCTGGCATATTGAGGGGTTAAATCCTGGCATATTAAATGTTTAAATCCTACCATATTGAGGGGTTAAATCCTGGCATATTGAATGGCTAAATCCTGGTATATTGAAGAGTTAAATCCTGGCATTTTGAGTGGTTAAATCCTGGCATGCTGAAGGGTTAAATCCTGGCATATTAAACGGCTAAATCCTGGCATATTGAGAGGTTAAATCCTGGCATATTGAGGGGCTAAATCCTACCATATTGAGGGGTTAAATCCTGGCATATTGAATGGCTAAATCCTACCATATTGAGGGGTTAAATCCTGGCATATTGAGGGGTTAAATCCTGGCATATTGAATGGCTAAATCCTGGCATATTGAGGGGCTAAATCCTGGCATATTGAGAGGTTAAATCCTGGCATATTAAATGGCTAAATCCTGGCATATTAAATGGCTAAATCCTGGCATATTAAATGGCTAAATCCTGGCATATTGAGGGGTTAAATCCTGGCATATTAAATGGCTAAATCCTGGCATATTGAGGGGTTAAATCCTGGCATATTGAATGGCTAAATCCTGGAATATAATGACAGTAAAAATATGCCCCCCTCCCCATGAAAAAAATTCTACAGATGCCCATGATGCCACATCCTTTTTTTGTCTCAGTTCCATAAAAGCTAGACCCCCAAAGATGACTTATTTCATTGAAAAAAGCAATGCTATTAGGAGAGATGCTTATAGATCTTTACTTAAACTATTTATTTTTAGAGGGGAAATCCATGGCTAATGCAACTAGCAGAAATCTATGAGCTAAATTTGAATGGGATGAACGATGACAATAAGTATATCTGATTGTCTTCTTATATTGACCCTAAAATCCTTCTTACCCCCCCCCCCCAAGATATAACAATGCAAAGTATCACTACAGACCCACTGCTGTACAATATTGTATGATGAAACTACAGAAAAACAAGCTAGAGGTTGGCTAGAAGTCCCAGCCCAGGATCACGAAACTAGGTGATGCTACAAACAAACCTGTATAATCCATACACAATATATGCAATGATGTCATTAGTGATGTCATGCTGTGATGTCATCATTCATGCTCTAAGTAAAATAAGGGTACTACCAAAGTGATTTGCCCAGGAGCAATAACTGATGTTTCCAGCTTTAATGTACTCTATACAGAAGCCTGGACTTGCCTTATCCTGGATCACCTAGCCTGTTTCTTCCCAAATTTGCACAAAAAATGCGAAGCTATTAGTGCGTAATGATGTAACTTCTCGCTGGTTGCTGCGCCGGCCAACAGTTAACATGCTTTAAATGTCACACAAAACATGTGTGTACATGAAAATCCATTATAATAACCCTGGCTCCGCTAATGCTACAGCACTCTGCACATAATCTCTACACCATAAATTCATAGTGAGTAAAATAGTACAGACACGAGCTGAAATGAGTCCATCGGTGTCCCAAAATATACACCTGCCCTCCAAAATTCAGAAAGGGATGCACCAAGCCTTCTTATAAGGGGCCTTAATCGGCAGACCCTACAAATGGTATTAATTGACAGATCATCCTAACCCATCTGTATGGTTATCTTCTCTGTTTAGCACAGCTCACAGATAAACTGGGTAGGGTGTCCAATATTCTATCATATGGAGCTATCCACTAAAAGGTGAGTAGCAGGTGAGTTGAAGTAAAAAAGCAGGTGAGTTGAAGAGAATAGCAGGTGAGTTGTAGTGAATAGGAGGTGAGTTGAAGGGTTTTTATAGACATAAAAAGTAAGTTGAGGTGAGTAGCAGGTGAGTTGAAGTGGGTAGCAGGTGAGTTGAAGTGAATAGCAGGTGAGTTGGAGGGAATAGCAGGCAATTCAGATACACATTGTGCAGTATAAACCAGATGAGTTCGCTTAGCAGGGGGGAAAAAAAGGTTAGTTCCTGTACAATGTATAGCTGAATTAGTGAGATGAAATGTTCATCTACTTCAACTCACCTGCTATACACTTCAACTCACCTGCTATTCACTTCAACTCACCTGCTATTCACTTCAACTCACCTGCTATTCACTTCAACTCACCTGCTACCCACTTCAACTCACCTGCTACTCACCTCAACTTACTTTTTAGTGAATAGCCCCAATAGTGTCTAGGGCAGAAATACTCAGGAATATTGGCATGTCTCCCATTCTGCCAAATAGCTGCCAAGTTCAGGTGCCTACATCGACTCTTGTCCTGAGATCAATATAAATAGGGCTACACAAGCCGCAGACACAACATCGCTGCAGGTTAAGCACACAGACAATAGACTGTAAATGCTTATATTCTGGTCATTTATTGCTCACAGGGGATTCTAAGTCTACCTGTCACTTAATGCAGCCACCATCTTGGTAATATCCTTTAATGTTGGAAATATGCTTCCCGTTGCCCAGGTCAGTAAAATGGCTTCCTGGACTGCAGAATAAGGGAGAAATATGATTTAAACCTGTTCCCTCCTGTAGCCCGATATGAGGAAAGATGGGGCTGGTCACAGTGCTGCCCTCTCATGGGGGAACAAACAGTGCAAAGATTACATTCATTCAACATTCATGCTCAACAGGCACTTATTATAATATTAATTTGTGAAATAAATGTGACAGATAAGGTTTAGGGAATCTTTCATGGAACAGGGAATTGCCAAGAGCAATGAAGGCCAAAATAACCAAGTTGGAAAAAAGTCTCCAATTCAGAGAATTTTTCCGTCTCGGCTACCTTGGTCTGAAGTTTGAATTTTCCGTGTCAATTCCCTCTTTTTAATGAATAAAGTCCTGTGTTGGGGGATTTGGTCACAGTTTGTGTAAATATGCGTGACACTTTGTTTGCATGGGGATGTCTATAAAAACTAGTCTACTGTGGCCCCTTGAACACTGCCATCCAACCACAGCCACTGGTCATTAATTTACTGTTCTGTTTTTACCCCCGGTAGTGGGAACAGGGTTGGTGCTATCAGGGTTGGTGCTATCAGGGTTGGTGCTATCAGGGTTGCACTTTAATTTTTACTGACTGCGATTCAAGATTTGACTTAAAGAACAACTGTCTGCAAATAAACAAGTCATGTTTAATTGCAAGGTTGCACCAAGTGCAGGCATTTTAAATAGAAATGTTTTAATGAAAGAATACAAATAAATCACCTTATAGAGCCTCTTTGCTCTGGATACATCCATTAGGGAGATTCTAAATAACGTCATTTTTTGCAACAGTTGGTCCTTTAATGTATAATGCAGTTTTTGTTCTGGCCACATGGCATCCAAATTGGGTAGCACATGAGGGTCATATTGGAAGCCGAAGTGTGAGCTGCCCTGATATGACCCCGAATAGTGGCGCAGTTTGGTCATCATAGCCAATCTGAATCGGAATGATTCCCAAAACGGATGCGATCTGATAAGCACACACCACACCAAAGTGATAGTCTCAAAATTGTCATTTTATCCTATGGGAAATTTCGGACCAAAAATCGGGCTGGGAATATGGAAAGGAAGCTGAAATCATACCGGAAATCAAAACAAAATGGCCGTAGGTATTAGGCCACTGTTCATGAAACCAATAAAAATGAAAGGCGCAATCAACTCTAACCCACATTCAAGGAATGTTAGCACTTAATGAGCACATTGCCACCCCCCCCATTTCAGCCGAAAATCAATGCTTTGTGTGACGAAAATGTTTCGATCCGAATGCTTCAGTTACCAACCAGCCCGAATGGCCAATTAGAAGTGAACTTCCTGTACGCTGTGTAGCCGTATTACGGGGATTGGTTTGAACGCCCAGGCATTACAGGGGAAGTAAATTGGGCTATTTACAGATAATTTATATGCAGCTTTATATAGCTCATCCATTGGTAACACTTTCTGTTTAAAATGTCAAACTCCAACCACAAGCCAATGATTTGGGCAGATTGGAGAGAATGGATTTTCTGACAGCTGGTGATTGAAACAGATCTGACCCCAGCAGGGCATGGACACAAGCCAAATTCATGTGCATTTTCACACACTCGGGAGAGCGTCCCCTGCAGACGAATATTAATACACTGTGGCATCCTTACACTTGTTAACTACTTACAGAGCATAGCAGGGCCACCATCGGAAATTTCAGGGCTCCTTAACGAAACCCCCCCCCACCCCGGATAGTTTATCCATTAATACCCCACTGATAATTTGTCCAGTAATAGCCCACTGATAATTTGTCCATTAATATCCCACTGATAATGTGTCCATTAATAGCCACTGATAATTTGTCCATTAATATCCCACTGATAATTTGTCCATTAATATCCCACTGATAATGTGTCCATTAATAGCCACTGATAATTAGTCCATTAATATCCCACTGATAATGTGTCCATTAATAGCCACTGATAATTTGTCCATTAATATCCCACTGATAATTTGTCCATTAATATCCCACTGATAATGTGTCTATTAATAGCCACTGATAATTTGTCCATTAATATCCCACTGATAATGTGTCCATTAATAGCCACTGATAATTAGTCCATTAATATCCCACTGATAATGTGTCCATTAACAGCCCACTGATAATTTGTCCATTAACAGCCCACTGATAATTTGTCCATTAATAGGCCACTGATAATTTGTCCATTAATAGCCCACTGATAATATGTCCATTAATAGCCACTGATCATTAGTCCATTAATATCCCACTGATAATGTGTCCATTAATAGCCCACTGATAATATGTCCATTAATATGCCACTGATAATTTGTCCAGTAATAGCCACTGATAATTTGTCCATTAATAGCCACTGATAATTTGTCCAGTAATAGCCACTGATAATTTGTCCAATAATAGCCCACTGATAATATGTCCATTAATATGCCACTGATAATTTGTCCAGTAATAGCCACTGATAATTTGTCCAATAATAGCCACTGATAATATGTCCATTAATAGCCACTGATAATTTGTCCATTAATAGCCACTGATAATATGTCCATTAATAGCCACTGATAATTTGTCCATTAATAGCCACTGATAATATGTCCATTAATAGCCACTGATAATTTGTCCATTAATAGCCACTGATAATATGTCCATTAATAGCCACTGATAATTTGTCCAGTAATAGCCACTGATAATTTGTCCAGTAATAGCCACTGATAATTTGTCCAATAATAGCCCACTGATAATATGTCCATTAATATGCCACTGATAATTTGTCCATTAATAGCCACTGATAATTTGTCCATTAATAGCCACTGATAATATGTCCATTAATAGCCACTGATAATTTGTCCATTAATAGCCACTGATAATATGTCCATTAATAGCCACTGATAATTTGTCCAGTAATAGCCACTGATAATTTGTCCAGTAATAGCCACTGATAATTTGTCCAATAATAGCCACTGATAATATGTCCATTAATAGCCACTGATAATTTGTCCAGTAATAGCCACTGATAATATGTCCATTAATAGCCACTGATAATTTGTCCAGTAATAGCCACTGATAATTTGTCCAGTAATAGCCACTGATAATTTGTCCATTAATATCCCACTGATAATGTGTCCATTAATAGCCACTGATAATTTGTCCAGTAATAGCCACTGATAATTTGTCCATTAATAGCCACTGATAATTTGTCCATTAATATCCCACTGATAATGTGTCCATTAATAGCCACTGATAATTTGTCCAATAATAGCCACTGATAATTTGTTTCCAAATTAAACACCTATTCAGCACTGCTGAGTTCCTTCTGGGTTTACCCGCTCCGTATTGGCTGACCAGTAGACTCAGCAGTTTTCCAAAAGCAGCAGCAAGTTCAAGTAGCAAAGTCAAGACAAGTTGGATGAAAGTTGAATTGCGTGCACCTCCCGGAGTGATAATACCCTTTGGGGTTACTGAGAAATATCCTCATTAACTCTTCTATCTGAGAAAGGATGTTGTTCGCACTGATTTCTCTCTAATCTAAAACGTATTTATTGATGCAAACATTCCATCCACATCTTATGAATGAGACTTCAGGCCTCGAAGGTCCTGTGAAACAGAGATAAAGCCATGGGTCTTTACTGTATAATAGGCTGATTGTCATTAATTAGGGATGCTTCTGGGTGAGTCATCCTTTAAATAACCACAACTGAAACGTTTTCATCCATTCTCAAGCATCTCTGTGTTTTTGTCTGTCTCACTGACAGCGCACACAGACCTGACCCACGAGTGCAAATTGAAACTTTGTCTTAGGACAATGGACCCTTTTGGCATTCCTTTGAACGTACAGCTGCCACTCAGGCGCCTATTGGATGTGCTTTAAATGCACCGTGCCTGTGCTGGGGAGGAACACTCCCCCTTAACGAAATGAGATACAATGGAAAGTGACCATAACACTTTGCAGATTTCAGGTATAACGTTCTTGTAACTGGAGAGAGGTGCCTTTGGGAAGAGCTACATGCTGCCAACCTGTTGAGATCTTATAAACTGTTGATGACCATTGTATCGACCTTGTCAAAAACCCGCGTTAGTTTCCAAATATCCAAATAAACATTACGTTTGGGAAATAGACTACAGTCAAAAGTTTGGGGTCACTTAGACATGTCCTTGTTTTGCATGAAAACATACATGAAATGAGTTGCAGAATAAATAGGAAATACAGTCATGATGTCAGCAAGGTAAAAGATAAAGATGTTGATTCGAAAGAAGGCCATTGTTATTGATTATTTAATGAGCACAGCGATCAACCATAACATTATGCTCACCTGCCTAATACTGTGTAGCTCTCCTTTTGCAGACAAACACAGGTCTGACCCATCAAGGAATTGACTCCACTAGACCTCGGAAGGTGTGCTGTGGTATCTGGCACCAATATGTTAGCAACAGATCCTTTAATTCCCGTGAGTTGGGAGGTGGGGCCTCCATGGATCGGACTTGTTTGTCCAGCACATCCCACAGATGTCCGATCGGACTGAGATCTGGGGAATTTGAAAGCCAAGTCAACAACTGGAACGCGTTGTTGTGTTCCTCAAACCATTCCTAAACCCTTTTTGCTTTGTGGCAGGGTGCATTGATCTGCTTAAAGAGGTCAACACCATCAGAGAGTACCATTCCCATGAAAGGGTGTACATGGTCTGTAACAATGCTAAGGTAGGTGGTATGTGTCAAAGTAACAACCACGTGAATGGCAGGACCCAAGGTTTCCTAGCTGAAAGCATCACACTGCCTCCACCAGCTTGCCACCTGCCAGTGGTCATAACGATATGGCTGATCGGTGCATCTATATATTTACAGTACACATGTACTACTGTTTGGTTTTTTAAAAAAAAAAAAGCAAATTATATACATTAAAATAACATCAACTAAACTTTGTGAATGTTGCAAATGACTATTGTACCTGGAAATGGCAGATTTTCATGTTATATATATATATATATATATAAATAGAAAGATAGATATATATATATAGGCAGATAGATAAATATATAGTAAACACATGAAAGTTGCGATTAAATTAAAGTGCAGCTTGCTTTTTTAATGAATCCCCACATATAATATATTGTTTTTTTTAAGGACAGATAGGGCTTTCTTTTGCAACCATTTTGACGTGGATTGTCATTAAAGGGTTAAAGAACCAATAAATCTGACTTCTTTAGAATGTAAATCATTATTCGGAACCTTGTCAATGTCCTGACTGTATTTCCTGTTTGTTTTGTGTCTCTTTTGATCTATATTTTCATGAGAATTACTGAGAAAGTGAACCTAGAAATTACCTAAACAGAGGACAAAAAAAATAATAAAATAACATAAAGAGCACACAAAATCTGTGTTTTAACACCATTACCATGCAAGGATAAGAACAACTGGAAAATACTGTTTTACTGTTTGTGTTCTTTTGTTCTTTCTGTCATTTTATTCTGTTTTTGTCCTATCTTTAAGTAATTTCCTCAGTGCTCTTCGAAATGTAGTGTTAAAACCTAGGTGATCCCTATTTCTGGCAATTACAGCTTGCTTGGTGCCCATTTCTGTGTCTTGCTAGCCATGTTTAAATGGGATTTGCTCTACCACCTTTAATATCTAGTTATCTTCATACTCATGAGAGTTTCCTGTACCACCATCTATGTCCAGCTAATTACACACTAATGGGAGCTTTACCACCCTGACTAACTGTAACCTGCTGGAAGCTCCTATATCTGGCTCACCTGGGAGCTATATAGATATTTACTGACAGAATTGATTAATGAACCCTTTATGGACCAGGGATTTTCCTAGGCCAAAGAGCGTTTTTCCATTTTTAATATGCGTTTTTTGAAACATAATTTTCCTCTCTCTCATTTAACGCAAACATACAAGTTATATGTTGTTTTTTAAAGGGCAGTTAGAGCTTTCTTTTGAGACCCTATACATAAAAATTATTTACATTTTAGTATTAAAAAATACATATAAAAGAGAAAATTTTGGGGAAAAAAGTTATTCCCCATTATTTTCCCAATAATAAGCTACACAACTAGTGCAACACTAACCCACTTATCCCACCTAATTAACTAACTAATAAAAAAGAAAAATATTGGTTCCCAAACCCCCCTAAACAAAAAAGATTCTTAAGAGTGCAAAGTCAGATCCATAAAAATCATGCAACAGGCATGCAGGGGTTACATTTTATTAAATAAATATATTACAATTACTTTCATTTATTAAAAAACTTTATAAATTGCAAAACTAAAAACAAATTGTAAAAAAAAACTAAATGAGGGCCATAAAGTGGAAGGAAACTGATCACAGTTACAAACTGTGATCAGCAATGAAAGGGTTTACTTTTTTTATTTTTTTCTCGGGCAACGTTCTTTATTTATTTTTACTTGCAGGTCATTCTCTGTGCTTCACTATAAGAACGTGAAGCACAGAGAGTGAATTAGAGGCAAAGTCCGTGTGTGAACACATTGACTTTGCATCTAATTTGCATGTTATCGCGGTGATCACTCGATCACCGCGATCAAATGCCCGGAAATCCACCGATCGGGTCCAGGAGCTTTGCCTCGGGTGCGAGGCTTAGTCCTGGACCCGTTGCAGACTGGCTGGCGGTGCTCACGGAGCGCACCGCCGGCTAGACTGCATGACAAGTTAACTCGTCATAAGGTCGCTAATGCTGCGACTCCTATGACGAGTTAACTCGTCATAAGGTCGCGAAGGGGTTGATCATTAATTCTTGTTATTTATGTACCATTTTTCATTTTTGGCTAAATATCAGCGATGCAATTAAATTGAGGGAGGCAATTTTCTATTCTTCCCTCTGGCACAGAAAGAGCTAGCTCTGACTCTTAAGTACATCACAAAGCTTTACGCTGTTGGGACTCCGTTTCCTACTTGGTTAAAACACATGCATTTAGGGTCTCCTCAATTCGAGTAGAAAACATCCCCACCAGACATTGTTCCATCACTGGCCTGGCCTCACCAACAACGATCATTTATGTTTATTTCGAATTGAGCCAAGCGGGTGGGAACCAGGTACCATCTGTGTGAAAGTTTATAGTATAGTTCATGTAGATGAATGGACAGCTTTCCTAGTAATTTGCCAGGCCCCATACCATGTTTGTGGTTCACAGATCCGCTTCCCATTTCTGAGAGGCCTTAGATTTATCTGGCTTACTTGTGTTGGCGAGTATTTTGAAGATCTTGGCGACCAAATTCTTTGTAGCTGGGGAATCCAAGAAGTCATATCAATCACCCGAGTAAGTGAGGGAGATCACAGATAGAAATTATTTGATCCTTATATATTTAAATAACTCTCCCTTTGGGAGCTCAAACTTTTCACAAATATCCGGAAAAGGGCAGCATATGGCCTAGTGAAAAAAAGATCTCCTAATCTGTTGATATCTCCCATTTTCCATTGTGTTCAATTTAAATGGGGGCTGTATAAAGACAAAATCGCTATTGGACAGGATATAGAAAATAATTTACATATATTGCACTTTTTCTTGATTCTTTGTACAGCTGTCACCAAGCCCTTTATCAGTTCACTTTTAATTTGGGATCTCTTAAAGGGAATAGAGGGGGTCATAAGAACAAATATTGGTTGTCATTTTGACTTTTATGCCATCCGACATTCATTCCTTTCTTCGTTTCCCATACTTTTATTTGGGAATGCATTGTGTAAACAATATATAACTGGTTATCCTAAGCCAACCTGGGATGGGATTCTCTTGAGTATTACTCCAGGAACTCTGTTTTTTTTTTAGCTGTCCAGACATAGTTAGAAAATAGGAGATCAAATCTCCTTAATATATACGTTTTGGGACTGGGTAGGGTAGCACTCTCAAACGATAAAGAAGCTTAGGAATGGCATATGATTTAAATGTCAATCAACAGTGGGTCTAATTTTAATTCAAAAGTAGTGTGTTGCTTGCTGGTGGATATTAAATTGGCTGAGTGTATTTAGGTCTTCCGTTTGGGTTTCTGTTAAGTAACAACTTGGGTCTTAACAAGATGCAGTTTATAGTTAGAAAGTATTCCAAAAGTCTTGACAGCTTCCAGGAGGACCGAGGCAGAGATCCCGAGATTGGACAAGAAGAGCAAAACGTCATCTGTATGCAGTGAGACTTTATGCTCCTGTTGACCAATTTCTATTCCCCCGTTCTCTGAGTTGCTCCGAATAAATGCTGCATAGGGTTCAATTGAAAGGGCATACAGCAAGGGCATCAGTGTGCACCCCAGACATGTGCCAGTCCTTATCCTAAATAAGTAAGACTCCAAAGATGGGCCCTTGATCTTGGCACTAGGATTAATATACAGAGCCATCGTAAAATACAGAAAAGGGCCTGTCAAACCAAACACCCGCAGAGTCTCCGACATAAACCTCCAGTTAACCCCGATCTACCCGGCATAAAGCCAGCCTGATCTGGATGTATGAATTATATTTTTTAGTGTGAAGATCCACAAACTAAATCGAGATTAAAAAAACTGACTGTTCCAGGCTTTGGATGTTACACAGTGTCTTCTGCAAACATGTAAATACATCTACAGTCATGTCAATGAACCCTATGGCTATCAGAAAGATAAACATAAAAGTGCAAACTCTGATGAGCTGCGTTAATTAATGAATTAATCAAGCAAATCTCAGCTATTTCTGTCCAAAAACCTAGTCACCCAAATTAGATTCTCTGTTATTTCTAGCGGTTATAGAGGCCATATTACTTAATGCAGCTAGATCATACGCATATAATGTGTAGGAAAACTATAAACTGCTTTCTCTATATTACAGATATAATAATATATAATATATATTATTATAGATAATTCAAATGCTCTGAAATGCCAAGAAAAAAGGCTTAGGATCTACAAAATATTTCATATTTTCTTTCTCTCTGAGATTCTACTCGAGAAAAGTAATTAATGGATGGGTTTTTTTGGAGGGGGGGTTGTGTTTTGGGGAAATACAGAGTGCTTGCTACACAGAATGCCTCCTATTTTAGACGGTATCGCCCCAATTCCTCAACAAGGTAGTCCTGCCATTGAGACACCCCATATGTTCTGAAAGAGAGTAAAACCAATGACCAATAGCCTCCTGCTTTCACAGCGTTTGTATTCTGAGAAGAAGCCTAAACGGCATCCAGGGAAGGATACTTGCATATGTAATGTCTAATTAGGGAAGGAAAATAGGCACATTACATGCTCACATAGTGTCACTTGTGAGGTTTGGTTCCACATGGATTTCAGAGGCAAGCTAAGGAACGTTCTCTTTTTAGGTAACAGAAGGCAAGGCACCCGGGTTCACAGATAGAATTTACACGCATGTTTATTCTTTCAGGCCTCAACGGTTTCCATTTTTTTTTCTCTCTCTCGGGATAAACCTCAATTAGCATCCTTACAAAAATGCTCTGTTCTAGTTGATTAGGAATGTATTTCTTTCCAATATTCTTTTATATCCTGGGAAAAAAAAGAAAAATGACATCCCACAAACAAAAGTAAGAAATATTTGGGTTGGAAACCACCTTCCCACAGCCATAACTGATGGACTGCAACGGTCTGGCCTGCTAATCGCATTCTTAGTTTATTAACTGCAAAAGGCCACAGAAACTGGGGATTCTAATGGAATTCAGTGTCTATGGGACGGGAGAAATCCGATTGTGTTTGGAACTGAGGAGAAATGATTACCAAACAAAACTAGAAATATTATAAAATGTAATGCTGGGTGTTTTTGGAGGGGTCTGCATTATTCATCATTGAGCTAATTTAGTTCAACCACAGACAGAAAGTGGCAAACCATTAAATTCCAATAAAAAATATTTAAAGGGACTATGGCAACTTAAACATTACTTATACAATGAATGTAGAGAATAAGAAAATGGGGGGAAATGATCTATATGTTGTGTTAGCAGAATTATATGAAACTGCATAAAATAAGAGCAAAATATGTCTGTGGTGTCGCCTGTTCATGATTTGCAAATTACCATATTTTCAATGGGAAATGTGTCATTTGCATATCAAGTGACAGGTGATGTCATAACCAGGAGACTCCAACTGAGTTAAATCAGGCTCAAATTGCTAACGTTAAAAAATTATCCAGCTTGACTATTTTTCCAACTTTATTTTTTTTGGTCTGATTTTGGCAAGTCAGTTGTCATATCACCGCAATTCACTAGTCATTGTATAGGCCTCATACATTTTGATTTGTCCAAGGGGACCCTGTCAATGCAAACATTGCTTACACTGTGAATAGAAGTCCCGTCTGAAAAATGACGTATACACTGTGTTATCAGAATAACAGTTTATTGTTCTGTGAAAAAATATATTTTCCAACTCGGCTACATTGGCCTAAAGTTGGAAGTTCCCCTCTCAGTTCCCTGCAAATCTCTCTTTATTGAGCAGACGCTTTAATATGTTAAGCTTACATTAAGTGGCATTTTTTTTGCCTCTGTTTTCTCAGGTTAACAATATTTTACTTCAGACGTTTCATCTTGGTGACAATTTTAGCTGCATTCTGATTGGTTCAGAAAATGACATTTAAAAAAGCCATTTTTTTATTTTAAATGTATCCATTATTTCCCAGTATGCACCATTTTGGCCTGAAATTTGTATTTGTATAGGGCAAGTTAGCCAAATTTTCCACATTTCCAAAATGCGGCTACCCAGTATCTCTGAATTTGGTTCCCAATCAGCTGTTCAAGCCATTTGGAAATTGATGCATTGGAAGCATTCGGATGGGAAACAATCCCAATATGCGCCGATCACCCTCAGAATACGCTCCGAATTTGGGTGATATAGGTGAATTTCCCCAGATTTCAGCTGAATCGAAAAGTGTACAAGAATTTAAGTAAACATTTTTCAACGCAAATATATTTGTATACAATAATAATATATTAATGTTGTGTATTATAATAGTATATTTATATTGATATAAGCATTTTAAAAATTGTAATAAAAATTTAATATATGGCATTTTATTTTCATCAAGGACTTTTATAAAAAGTTGTTTAGATTTTAAAGACCTTCTGATTTGCTCCCAAAGTCCAAGCCAGATGCTTTTTTTTCTCCAATGGTTTTGCAGCTGTTGGAATTTTAATTTAAAGAGTTGCACTTCCATTGTTCTCATGCATGTGTTGAATCGGATTTAATATTAAAATGTTGACTGTTTGTGGTCCTTCCCTGCCGTGATGGTACCATGGAAAGGTTTTGTGTCCAGATACCGCAGGGATCAGCCTGTTCCATACGACTGTTGCTCTGCATGTGACATATTGAATCGTCATGCGTGTTACGGACAAAGCCTTCCAATCCTTTCTCATTCTTCTGCGAACTACATCTAACACAAAAAGTACACGATGAAACAGAAAGAAAAAATGTGACTCAACAACAAACAAACAAAAAAAAAAAACGATATATTAAACTTTACATGAAAAAAAAAAACCTGTAACTAAAATGGTTTTCTATAAATGAAATGGCATCACTCAATGAACTAGCTGTAAACTGACAATAAATGTAACACATGCACACACAGGTATACAATATATATACATATTTCCCCTTGTGGCAAGATCTATACCCATTTCTTTGCTTTTTAATTGGCAATATTTTTTTAAAAATCCTCTTTACCTTGAAATCATTTAATTAAAATGAGACATATAGGGTATGGGCCAAAAAATGTCTTACTCTGGAATGCAACAGATATTTGTTTCAACCTCACTTTTATTTTCCCTTTCCTATAAAGAGCATCTGATGGTTAAGATGGATTTGTTTCTCGTCCCTTGATTTATTTCCATGTCTTTACCTTCCAGAACAAAAGGGGTTAATTTGCATGGTTGCAGACTTTGCCAAGAGAAGATTCAACTTGACAAGGGGTATAATTGGAACAGCCTCTGCCATGCCCCAACCCTCCCCCCCTCCGCAGCTCCCACCCCTATTCCTCGTGATTTACTATATAAATGTCATTGTCAAGACACCATCAGTAAAAGGATGGATAAGGAAAACAATGCACCTAACAAAGACAAGGTTTAGATTGACACATGAAATCATTTTTGTATTTTTTTTCCCTTTTAAAGCCCAGAGACTAATATATTCCAGGGTTATATATTTGTAACAGCTGCTGTGTGTCAGGTCTTTGAATTTAGTAGTCTTTTAATTGAACCCATAAGTCATTTTCTTTTTTTTTTTAACTTTCACTTGCAAATCCCAGTATTCTCAATCTTTATTACACCTGTTAACTTCAAATTCAAGATTGTCAAAAATTAAGTATTTGGAATATGGTGAGCCTCAATTAACGAAGGACTACAGAAAGTAGATTCAAAAGAAATTTAAAATGAACATCTCTGAGTCCAAAAGCACAAATATTAAATAGGATGAAATGTAGTATAGGTAACACAAAGTAATTGTGAAGATTGGAAGTAAATTGTGTGTCTAACACAGTTACAACCAGTTGTAATATGTGTGTTACAGAAAAGTATTATTACGGCTTCGTCAATATGAAATTATGTCAATCCTGCATCAATTTTTCCAAGACCCACTGTCATAAAGTTCCCTATTTACTAAAATTTAACATAAAATCCTGCTCCATATACTTAAAGGTAAATAAGGCACAGATCTAGCTTTAGAATTCAGTAACAAATACTAACTCTTAAAAAACATAAATCAAACATACTTAAAATGATGAAATAATGTACATTAAAGTGGGGAGTTGGGGGAATGATGAAAGAAGAGGAAAAATGTGTGGGATTTTTCTCCTCTATCCCCTCTGCGAGGGTGTTTAGTTGGTGGCGACGAATAAGAGTTGTTCACATCAGTACTGAATATAGGAAAAGGTTAAACCAGTGTAACAAAAGATTCTGTTTTAACAATCAATAGTTTGGTGGTTTTTGATATGGAATATATAATAATAAACTCAAATATGAGTTTTCACAATATTGCTGTGTTTGGGGTAAAGGGTAACTCCTGAAGGGTTTCTGGGTCCTCAGTCAAAGAGTTGGGAAAATGGGTTTGAGCCCAACTTTGTGTTTTTATTTATTGGTATGTGTGTTTGCAGTGTCGAGTGAGGGAGAGATACAGAGTCGAACCAGAGGTTTATAGATCATGATTAAATTAGTTTCAATCAAGGTGCAAGGATTAAACTCCCCTATAAAAGATGTTGTATATATCTTTACTGGAAGATCAACTAGAAATTGCCTTTGTACAAGAGACCTTTTGGCGTATGGGAGACTAAATAAATTGGGGTAGTACTCACTTTAAGTATTTTTCTCATTCTCTATAGCAAAAGAAAAAAGAGAAGTGTTACTTTTATCTTTTCGAATAATTTAGACTTAGAAATATTATATCAGGAAGTTGACGACAGGAATATGACCCCAATATTTTATGTCACAAAAATATTAGAGAGTGGATAAAATCAAAATGGATGACTTCATAGTCACAGGCGATTTCAATAGTGTATTAGATCTGGTGATTGGTAAGAAATATAAAATTCCAAATAAAATTGATTTTAAAAAAAGTTAAGGAACTTGGTAGAACACTAGAAAGTATAGTTAGAAGACCAAATCAGTTTGAAATATGATGTATATATCAACCAGGGGGAAAAGACTTCACCCATTTCTCTAGGATATACCACTCTTTCTCTAGGATAGATTTGATACTTGGGGATCCATAGGTGATTAAAATAATGAAAAAATTGTACATAAAAGATAATGTTTGGTCAGATCACAGTATGGCAATTTTGGAAATCTGTAAAGGTGTTTTAAAAAAAAATGCATCTACTTCCTGGAAATTAGATTTTTTTTTTTGGCTGGATAACAAGGTGAACTGGGAATTTATAATGACAATATGGTGTGCTTTTAAATCTGTGATTAGAGGCTACTTAATTAAGCTAAAATATAAAAGTAAAAAACTAATTGAAGATTCATTATTAGAATTGTACATTTCTTATTATGAAATCTCAGTTGAGATTGAAAAAAAAAAAAAAAAATGTAAGAACTATTCAGGAAAAAATAAACAATCAATTGGAACGGATTCGGGTTAACAGGACTTTGGAAAAACTGTGAATAAAATAAAACAAAAGAGAGGTAATAAGGTGAATTAAATCCTTACAAATTACCTAAAAAAATAAAACAGATAAAGAAAGGATTTTAGTAATAATGGATGATAATGAGGCCTGCTATATCCCAAAAGAGCTAAGTGTATTTACAGAGATAGGTTTTCTGTAAATATTACAGGGAACTCAACAATTTGCCCTTGAATACTACCAAAGAGGAAATCTATACTTATTTGGAGACACCAGACATGCCCACGTGAATATCTGATCAAACGTAATCATAAAATAAACAGGTAACGAAAAACGAAGTGACGAAAATTATAGATAAAGTAGAAAATTATAAAACACTGAGTCCTAATGTGTATGGTCATTTATTCTACAAGCTATACAAAAGCAACATTATAGAACACTTGGTAAGAAGATTCAACGAATTTGCTGTTTCTAGTAACTTTCTTGTGTAAAATGTTGCGGGCCAATGTCCTCCCAGATTTAAAACAGCGTAAAACAATCTCAGAGATTTCAAACTATCGTCCTATATCTGGTACAGGACAGAGACAGAAGCTTGTAACATGAGCATTGAGTACATATTGAAATGGAACATGAATGATTATGCATGTTTGAGATGGGTTAAAGGCAATTGCATAATTTTAGAACAGATTCAGCCCTTCTAGTTGACAATGTAAAAACAAACTGGACTTGAGGGGACAAATCCCAGATCTAGTTCAGATCAATGCAATAGTATACAACGTAGAAAATCCAATACTGGAGAAATGATAAATCTTAGGGAATAATTTGCAGGGGGGGGGGGGGGGAATTTGGATTTTGCCGGGCCAGAGATTTTCAATCATCTTAGAGTGAAGGGTTTCCTAATAAAATCATTTTTGGAGAGGAACGAAAGGCAGATCAGAGACATTAGCAAATATTTTCTCTAAAAGGAGGTGTGGGGGAAAAAAACTATGTGCATGCTGTTCCATCATTGCAAAATGGGGAAAAGATCTACATGTTAGAGTCACAATTCAGGATTAGCTTTCGGCCTTTGATAAGGTTAACAAGGCCAAGACATGATATTTCCAGTGGTTTATCTTGGTTTTGAGTTGCCCTAGGCAGAGAAAATTTGGGCACCCCCACACCCACATTGCACACCTACGACATGCCCCATAACCCACATTGCACACCCACGACATGCCCCATAACCCACATTGCACACCCACGACTTGCCACATCACTCCATTACATGCCCCATCACCCAAATTGCACACACATTAAATGCTCAATCACCCCATTACATGCCCCAATCACCCACATTGCATACACACTAAATGCTCCATCGCCCCCTTTACATGCCACCATCACCCTCATTTGATACCCCCACCACGTCCGTTACATGCCTCCATCAACCTAATTAATTGGAAGGAACGGTGGGCGAGGGTGCAAAAATGTTTGAAGCACCAGATGTGTGCTTTATCATCAGCTGGCAAAGTGCCGCCCTAGCCGAGTGCCTTGTTTGCCTTGTGGAAGATACCCTACTGGATATTTTGCTGGGGGAAACCAATTTAGTATAATCAATAAATGGTTTATAGTACCAATTACGCTTGCAAACCTGCATTCCCAACTCTCCAATCTATGTTGGAGGTGTGGAAATGCTGAAGGAACTTATCTTCCCACCTGGCCGGGATGCGATAAAGTTCGGAAACTATGGAAACTGACATTTGCAGTTTAGGACAGAGACATTTCTGTTGAACCTGGCTTGGCCTAGATTGAGTGCCAGGCAAAATTACTCGGCTATTCATTGTCTGTCTGCTGTCAAAATCCTTATTGCAAGAGATTGGAAACATGCTAATGGTTTCTGCCGGGCCAAATTAAAGAACCAACTAGTATGGTCATTAAATATTGGAGAAGGTTATTGGTTGATCTTTGAATACATCTATTAAAAGCATCTTAATGAAAGAGAGAGCTTTGAATATTGTGCTGCCTTTGGGAATTTATCCAAGAGGGTATTTTCAGATTTTCTCTTGGTCTCATCTTGCACTTGTAGATGGCTAAGATTTTTATTCTTTTTGACTCCCTTCCCCAATCTGGCATTTTGGCAATCAGATGTATATGTTTGCAAATTGTTTTCTCTGTTTGTTTTTCATATATTTATAGTCTGTACTGAAAGGTGATACTTATTCTTATACTATATTGATTTATAACAAGGTAAAGTATGTGACAGATCCTACGCATTTTGTCCGGTTTAGAAACTTCTTCAGGGGAAATACAGAGCTGTATTGACATGTGCCGTGAGAATCCGGTCACGGGTATTATCTTCTCTACCTAGTTCTTCCAAACATACATCCCACAGGACAAAACAAGGTCCTGAGAGAGGCAGATCTTCCCATTATTTTTTTAGCCACTTTTTTATAGCTTTTGTTCTTGGTTAAATACTTAAAATTGCTTCTATTTAAATCAGCTGATAATAAATAAATACTGTTAATTCAGGGTTGGGTGCCAGGTCACTATGGCGACTAGAATTTGGCTCCAGGCGCCAAGAGCATGCTTTAAACAGAGTGATCCTGTTGGTATAGGGCAGACTAAGCAGCTCCCCCGCTTCCTGTTCCTTCCAATCATCAGATAGTGCTGCAGCAGTAGGACATGCCTGTGAGGAGTGACGGGATCTCCTTACAGCCACTACTGCTGTGCATGAGGAGAAGGGAGGAAGGGCCCATTATGCCTCTAACCCCAGGATCTGGAGGATAGAGAAGATGAAACTGCCTTGCCCCTGCTGACACCCTGATAACTATGTGTTTGTCAGCATCTGTGTGTCTGTCAGCATGTGTGTGTTTCAGTATGTGTTTATGTCAGCATGTGGTTGTGTGTCAGCATGGGGGTCTGTGTCAGCATGTGTGTGTGTGTGTCAGCATGTGTGTGTGTCAGCATGTGTGTGTGTCAGCTTGTGGGTCTGTCAATATGTGTTTATGCCAGCATGTGTGAGTAAAAGTCAAACAAAGGATCCAGCACTCGAAAATTTAAAGTGAAGAGATTTATTCAAACACAGGCGACGTTTCAACCCATGTGGTTGAAAAAAACCCACCAGGGTTGAAACGTCGCCTGTGTTTGAATAAATCTCTTCACTTTAAATTTGTCGAGTGCTGGATCCTTTCTTTGACTTTTCTACACTGTTGGCTTGGGTGGCGCCCCAGGACCTCGGCACAACTACATTTTCGAGTGCAGATTCGGATCTATTTAACTTGTGTGTGTGTCAGCATGTGGGTGTTTGTCAGCATGTGTGTATGTGTCAGTATGTGTGTGTATTATCGTGTGTGTGTGTATCAGCATCCGTATGTGTCAGTATGTGTGTCAACATGTGTGTGTTTGTATGTGTCAGCATGTGTGTGTATCATCGTATAACAATTTTAGAAATGACACATTGATACAATGTAATATTTAGTTAATAAATTTAAATATAGATATATACTATAAAAAAGTGTGTATCATCGTGTGTGTATGTTTCAGCTTGTGTGTGTGTATCAGTTTGTGTTTGTGTCAGTATGTGTGTCAGGATATGTGTGTGTATGTGTTAGCATGTGTGTGTTATCATCTCCGTGTGTATGTGTCAGCATGTATGTGCGTGTTTCAGCATCTGTGTGTGTCATCATCTCTGTGTGTGTGTGTCAGCATGTGTGTATGTCAGTGTGTCAGCATGTGTGTGACCATGAATGTGTGTGGGCATGTGTGTATGTATGTGTGAGCTTGTGTGTATGGGTGTGTCAGTGTGTATGTGTATGTCAGTGTGTAGGTGAGCATGTATGTGTGTGCCACCATGTGTGTATTGGTGTGTCAGTGTGTAGGTGAGCATGTATGTGTGTGCCACAATGTGTGTATTGGTGTGTCAGTGTGTAGGTGTATGTCAGTGTGTGTGTGTATGTCAGTGTGTAGGTGAGCATGTATGTGTGTGCCACCATGTGTGTATTGGTGTGTCAGTGTGTAGGTGAGCATGTATGTGTGTGCCACAATGTGTGTATTGGTGTGTCAGTGTGTATGGGTGTGTCAGTGTGTATGTGTATGTCAGTGTGTAGGTGAGCATGTATGTGTGTGCCACCATGTGTGTATTGGTGTGTCAGTGTGTAGGTGAGCATGTATGTGTGTGCCACAATGTGTGTATTGGTGTGTCAGTGTGTAGGTGTATGTCAGTGTGTGTGCCACCATGTGTGTATTGGTGTGTCAGTGTGTAGGTGAGCATGTATGTGTGTGCCACCATGTGTGTATTGGTGTGTCAGTGTATGTCAGTGTGTGTGTATAGTGAGTTTATTTAAGCTTATGGACTGGGACCCAATTCTCCTTTTTGAAGGTGACTATTGGCACTGGCTCGAATTAACACGTATATATCAAGCCCTGCAGTGAATTATTTGACATGACGATAGTAATAATCTCTGTGTGTCACTAACGTTCTCTCTTTGTAGTTCCCCCACCGTCAAAAGGTAAAAACATGTCCAGGGTTTTATTTTTGTGAAAGATTCAATCATCCAGTAAGTATTGGAGGACCAGCAGGCAGCAGGACATGGTTAGCCCTCATGGCATTTCTGGAGTTAATTTCCCTGATATTTAATGCAGGTTTGTTTGTGTGTGCTGTGAAATTAATGGTTCTCATTTTAGATCGCTCGGGGCTGTTGGTTTCACAATGAGAGCGCCATGCAGAGTAAGAAACTTCCTTCATTTCTCCTATAACCACTCCCTAGAACTTCATCCCCACCTGCTCCAACAACTGCACCCAATAACGTCTCCATTAACTGTCCTGTGACCGCTCCCTGGATCTTTTATCTGTTCCCTGACTCCCACTTTATTACTCATCCAGTTACTGTATCCAAAAATATCCCTTGCAAATCCCCCTGTATTGCTCATTATACATCAAAAAACTAGATACTTTCGGTTTGTTCACATGGGATTCAACCAGGGGTTCATTTAAAAGAGCAATTTAATGGCACAATCTGTATGATTTATTCATTGGTTTCCATGCCGATTGCTCCACTTAACTACAGAGTTGACCCATGTAGATAACTGCCATCATAATTCAATCCCTTATATTGAGCAACAAGTACCTGATACATTTTTCCCTGAAGACCTTCCATTGTTGAGAGAGGGCAGAGGAAAACAGGACCTTGTTTGATCAGGATGGATTCTCAGTGACAGATCCTGTGTGTGTCATTATGGGGATGGATCCAGCTTAAGGGGATGGATCCAGCTCAAGTCTGTCAGGGTTTCTCTGCTGTTTTTTTAAAATAGAAATCCTTTCCTTCAGTGAGTTAACCAGCTGGTATTAATGATCAGACCCTTTCAACACTGTTACCATGGTTACTCACCTGGCTGCTATTAGCCAGCCCTGTTGCTGCTCAGAGCAGGTATTTAAGCAGCTAGTCTCAGTAGCTCATTTGCCCTTGAGTTGTTTTCGGGTTCCAAGTGCTGTTCCTGGTTTCCTGTGATTTCTGTGTTCCTGACCCGGCTCTGCTGACTTCTCTTCTGGTTCTTGATTCCTGGCTTTGTTCCTGACTCCGTTGATCTCCGTTCTCCTGACTCCGGCTCGTCTGACTACCCGCTTTGGTTCCTGACCTCAGCATGCTTCCTGGACTATTTTTACCATTTTGCTATCTATTATTAATAAATGTATTTTTGCATCTTACCTTCTGTCTCTGTCTGGTTCCTGGTCCCTCACAGAGTCATCATGGTGGGATTCCATTCCCAGTGACAGATCCACCTCGTGCCATTATGCATCCACACTGACTGACCAATCTTGTCTCTTTACGGTAGGATTCACAATGACGGATCCAGCTTGCTATAACTACAAAAACAGTGGGCTCCCGGCCATGCTGTCACATAAATGTGGTCGCATTACCCTTGCACGGATATGTCGTATTTACAGTACATTGCTACTAGGGACGGTAGGCAGACATTTGCACAAAGCTTGGTAACAAAATGTTAGATATGACTCAGCTCAAGAAGAAAATGATTAGACCTCAGGTAGATGTTGATTCCACCATAGAACAGTCCCCAGTGTAGTTTTGCTGAGAGAGAATAATACTTTGATCACATTGTTTTTCCTGCTTGCGGATGGGCCCTGAGGTGATCTTGCTCACACATTACACAATACCTGTTATTTATCACATCAAATGGGAATTCCCATAAACTGTAAAATCTCACCTGATATTTTAGTATGTGAACTGGTTGACCTCCAGTTGTCTTTTTGGATCAACAAACCTTTGTTCCCTCTTTCATCGCCATGTTTTTCTTGTTTTCTACATCCTGTTTGGGCTGAGAAGATAACAGCGCTCCACAGCAATCAAACTCCCAGTAGCGTCACAGAGCTCCACAGCTGTAAGATAGTAATGTATCGGGGTTATTGTTATATTCCATGGCAATCAAACTCACAGCAATAATGAGAACTGTTGCTGCGGAGCTCTCTGATACACTCATACATAGAATCACAGAGCTCCACTCCAACATATTGTGTGAGTGACTATTTCACAGAGCTCCACAGCAATAAAAATCACAGCAATAATGAGTACTATTGCTGTGGAGCTGTCCCATACCCTCAGACTTAGAATCGAAGAGCTCCACAGCAATAAAATCCACAGCAATGTACAATGTCAATGACTATATCACATGTATGAGTGTTTCTCACAGACTCCACAGAATAGAAAACAGATATTAGCTTTTAAACTGTAGGAAATCTCAGTAAGTGACTGAAGCTCCATACATACTTAATTTGTGTACTAGAGCTGCTATAAAACTGGCAGGATTGTCCAGACCATCAGCCAAAAAAACAAGTACCACCTTTTTGTTCTATGGCATCTTCTGTTCTGATCTCCACGGCATTCCAATAACTCTCTCTACAGACATGTTTGCTATGCAGAGAAATTATAAGGGTCGGTGCAATAGCTAATTAATGATCTTTAGTTGTGGGATCGCTCAGAATCAGACAAGGATTCAGCGAGAGGAGCTTGTAGCGACAGCGTGCTGCAACATGTACCCTAAACGCAGTGATTCAAGAGCCATTAAACAATTAAAATATGATTATCCTGGGACAGGTATTTTACTTTCATACTGGAGAACATGACTGTGCTACAAACGCTAAGGCGTGTAACACGAAAACAAAACCACAAAATGATACATTTCGAAAATTCACACTGAGTGAGTAAAATAACGGAAACTGCATGGGAAAAAAAGGACTTGTTACTTCCAATTAATTCATGGGAAACCCAACATGTTTGTGCTTAGAAGAATTAAGGGTTAAAAGATCTGTATCGGGATTGGGCCTCAGCTCTGAGGCAGCGCTGATCTGAATGGTAGCGCATGCTGGCACTCGTCAGAATGTACCCAGTCATTCAGAGCAGGGGCTCACTGCTGGAGTCTGTCTAGGTACTCTTGGGGGTGGCACTCTCTGTTACCTAAGCTCCCCTCTACTGATCTCATGGAAAAACAAGGATCTCTGTAAACTAGCAGAGAGAGACCAGACTGCCTGCATCTGAGGGAACCATGGCAGCTACAAGTCAGAGGATAAACTAGCATGTACTATTAATAATAGATACCAGTTTATGCTCATATTACAGGCACTAAAAATTTCCCTTGTGCAGAAAACAAGCTAAGTGTTCCTTTAAGTAACAAATACAAAATTAGCTGTAGGGGTTAGTCATACTAGCTTGATTGCCATTGAGAAGTGCATGAGGTGCGTTCTCTTTCAGAGCTCCTCAAATGTGGAATAGCCTTCCCCTTTCTGCTAAATCATCATCTACTCTAAGATCCCTGAAAATAAGTATCTCCCAAATCCTCAAAACAGATTGTACCTGTTATTAGTTTACAAACTCTTTCGTATACTGTACATGTTGTTCCTTTTCTTGTATCAATAATGATTTACCCCGTATGTTCTCCTTCCAACTTGTTTAATATATGTATGTATTTATTTCTGAATCTACTGTTAAATGTGTAACACTTTCTAAATAAAAATAAATAAATATGTGTCAGCTGTAAGAAGCCTGACAATTAGCAGTTCTGATTTTTCTAAGCAACATGGGGCAACTAACACAGTTTAGTACTGAATTAGTACTCTGGTAACTGTATGGACGAAGATGAAAAGTGGCCGCAACTACACTTTACAGCCAGTGACAGACAGATACTAAAAAGACATTTCAAAGTGAATCAAACGCGCAGCCTCAAAACAGAGCACATCTGCCATCCAGTTACAACAAAAACTATTTTGTGAGCTTCGTTAAGCTTTAATTTATGGCAGAGATGCCATTGAGAATCCCATTGTATCCAAGGCCTACGCACTAAGATCCATAAACTGGTCTAAGGAGCATAGAATCTGCAACCGTGAACAACAGGAAAAGTAAATATGTTGTGTTTAAAGTTTACAGCACCTGTCTACATGTTTAATAATCAACCAGTCATACAAATTAGGCTGCAGCTAATGAAATTATACTCTAGAGTTGGACCGGGTCAGCATTACTAGAGTAGTGCAAGAGGTATCCAGCAATGCTCCACACCTTTCCTTTACTCTAACCAAATCTCTCTAGCATATCTGTATTTCTTGGGTGGAAGACAGCAGGATACTGTGCTTGGCCATACATGTGATTGGGGAGATACACAAATTATGCTTTTTTTTTTTTTAACTCTTTCAGGCTAATCAGAAGGCAGCTGTGAATAATTTGTTGTCAAGTGTAATACATTTTTAAAAAAGCATCTAAAACTAATTCTGGAGAGGATTCTGTAGTATCTACACAATACAGCCGAGGGTACAAGCGCCAGTCCAAGGGGGCTGCAGCGAGATCAGATTACATGATAATAAATAAAAACCTCAAAGGGGGCTATTCCATAAATGGGAGTTGAGGTGAGATGAACATTTCACCTCACTAAGCAAACTCATCAGATTTGTCCCTGCACAATGTGTAGCTAAATTGGGGGTGATGTTCCTCTCCCCTGACACTCACCGTTTCAGTGTATAGTGGCCAATGTCATACTACTTAGAGAAAATATAATATAACCTTCAAGGTTCAAGTTTGACATTATGATACATATGATGGAGCGAACGCGCAGCTGTGAAGCGCGAAAGGCCCCCCCTGCCGTCCAACTTTTTGTTTGTTGGTTTACTAAAGAATGTATAAAGCAAAGATGAAACAAGAACATGCACAAAACATGTCAATCTTTTTATGTGAGTGCCATTCATGGGACTATCTCTGTGTCAATGAAAAAAAAAAAAACTTTTCAAAAGAAACCACTCAGGGATATTCCCATCCTAACCGAAAGGGCGGTGCGGCTGTCCAACCGATGCTGTTGAAACAATTGAAACATCAAAGGGCATGCAGGTGCAAATCACAGCATCACAGGTGAATCTCTCCTTTCTACCTTGTCCTATTCTCCCCGCAGCCTGTGATAAATAAATAGAGAGTAAAGGAACATAAACGACAGACTAAAATCAAACATTTCCTGGAGGTTTTTATTTATGTAATGTTTGCTGAATCTAACACCTGTTCCCAAGAACAACCGATGGGATTGGGTCCAAGAATTTACATGTGCAGGTTAACGCCGGAGGCTGGAGACAACGATTGTAAAGTGGTGCCAAGTATAGAACAGTCACTGTGTGTTGAGTGATCTCACCATTGGCTCAGGTCAGGATCAGCTTGTGATAAAAAAAATAATATTTCTCTGAGGTTTTCTTAATCCTCTCCTCCCCTCGAGGAGGGTGCATGAAGCCAGCAACAATAGCATGGGGATAAATATGGGAAACTTTCGCTGCTTCATATTAATCATAGGTTCAAATGTATCTGCCGGACGAATTCCGCAATTTTAAAGCACCTTATACCGTACAGTAGTTAAGGGCTGGTCTCCGACTGGCACAATTGTATTACAAATACAGGGTTCAGGATTAGTTAGCTTTGCAATAGCAGCAGACAGATTTCTCACATCGACCTTGATTTAAATAAAATCAGGAGTTGAATAGGGAGCGTCTGTATTTCTGTTGTAGACTTAATGGTTACCAGGGGCGTATCTTGCCCAGTGGTGTATCTTGGTTTTGTGCTGCCCTAGGCAGACAAATTTCTCCCCCCCCACTTTGCACACCTACGACATGCCCCATCACCGACGTTGCACACCCACGACATGACCCATCACCCACATTGCACACACATTAAATGCCCAATCACCCCATTACATGCCCCCATTACCCACATTGCATTGGAATGAGCTAAAGTTTGCTGAACAGTTGCGGAGGGAGCGAAAATGTTCGAAACACCAGAAGTGTGCTTTAACACCGTCTGGCATAGTGCCACCCTAGGTGACTGCCTTGTTTGCCTTGTGGAAGATACACCACTGATCTTGCCCCTGAGTGACAGGCATGCTGCCAGTCCGGAGCACACCTGTCACTCAGGGGCATGATGTATCTCGTGTATTTCCGGGGGTTTGTGTGCTGTGAACTGCCAGCACAGAATACCTCAGAAAAACAAAGTATAAATCCAAGGGACTGACCGCAGCTGCGAATTCCGCAACAGAGTGAGTGACACTGTTGCCAAATTCGCAGCTGCCATCTGTCTCCCAGATTTATTTCTGGGGTTGGTGTGCACTCTGTAAAGAGCACACAAACTCCGGAAATAGGCAGTGCGGCTCTGTGCTAGGTGTATGGCGCACACCTAGCACATCTGGTGCGTCCGCGCCTGATGAATACAGAAATAAAAAATACAATTTAGATTTTTTTTAGGGTGCTGTCTTCAGCGACATCAGCTCCCCAGCCTGCCATCAATGACATAGGCCCATTGGGAGTGTGTGCACCTCTGCAATCACATGAGCACACAAGTATCAGATATGGCAGTGTTTTTTATGTGAAACAGTATACTCATCTCTAGAAGGCCGCTCACATATTTGTAAAAGTAGAATAAAATTTAAGATACACTTTGACCTGCAAGCTCTTCCCTTCATTTGTGCATTTTTGTGCACAGTCTATTTTAAACTTCCCCATAGTGATGAATGGGGGATGCGCAGTGTGAAAGGGAGAATCTATGATGCTCCACTCAGGGAGCCTTTTGATTGGCTCAGAAAGAAAGCGGGGGAGGATTGGTTGGTGAGGAGCTGATGAGGAACATCAGGGCTGTAAAGTAGCTGCAAAACATTTAAATTGAAGCTTAATATTGAAACTTGAGTGCTTTATTATTCAGGGAAAAGAGGAATCTTAGGGTTGAATATTTATGCAGCGTCTGCAAGAAGAAAAAGAAACATCAAGTAGAGTTTTCACAAAGTAAAATGCTTCAAATACCTCTCTACACATTCATTTGAAGACATGTACACCCATACTTGGTGAAATTTGTCTGTCATTGGCTTTCCTTATTAATTAAGGCAGTGAGAAGATATAAAAATATACTACTGTTTACTTTATTTATGATGATACTTTGTAAAAATTTAAAAAAAAGTTTAGTAAACTTTCTGTGCCCTCTGGAGTGTTTTGCTCTTTCAGTTGCAGTGTGAAATGCTGTATAGACTTGTACCAGTCAGCCTCATCTTGCTTTTAAGGGCTCGGGAGTGCGAGAGAGGCAGAAAGCAGAACATGCGCAGGAGCGAACGAGTGTGCAGTAATATAAAGGATGAGACAAGAAGCTGAGAGATCCAAGGGGGCTTTAGGGTAATAATGGTCGCTTTGGTACAGAAGACAAGCTGACAGACAGTGGGTTAAGCTGGGGGGTAGTCAAAGGGGATCTGGGTAAGTACAGTCAACTCTGGGGCAGTCAATGTGGTTAGGAGAAACTGAAGCGGGCTATGGGATTCCATATTGAAGGGTGAATGCTGTTTCTTAGTCTTGCTGTGGGCGCAAAAATATGTCGTTTTCAAAAATCTGCAGTGCCATCACTAACCTTTTCTCCAAATAAAAAAGAATGATGTGTCTATAATAAAAGATCAAATGGATTGAAGAACTTGTGCTTTGGATGGACAGGAAGTGTGTAAGCATCACTGTGTCCGAACATATTGCATAATGCCGCAATGATTCTTTGACTTGGTGGTCTCAAAGTGTGGACACCACACTATATCCGGTCCTACATATACTAATCTGAACCATGGCGTTACGAAGGACTGTGATCCTATAACTGAAGTCTCTCTGAGGGGTCCACCGTCCTCAACACACCATCTGTATCTTCTCAAACACCGTCCTCTTGGTTTCGACAATATCTGCCACCTCTTTTTGAGAATTAATTCAGCTTTGATTTTCCCTTTCAATTCACCAGTCGGACTGACACAAAAGTCTTCCGTCTCCGCCATTGCCGAGGTTTGATTTTTTTCTTTCCATTGCCTATCTCATAAAAATGCAGTCCTCTTAAAATCCAACCACCGGAACCTAGTGGGTTTCTTTATCGCTATGTCAGACGCCCCGTCCTTGTTTGTTAAGCATGATGTCTGATATTTATCCCAAGTGGGCTCCCCAGCTAGGACCCCCTTGAAGCAAAGTCGACCGGTTCTTATAATAAACCATTTGATGATAAGGAGACCCTCAGCTAATCTGGCTAGCACATCACTTGCAATAAGCAGCTTTGGCCATTGAATTAAATCTTAAAACTCACAAAAGGCTCTTCATCCCATGACTTAAGCTCATTGATGCCTTTTTTTTTTTTCCAACTGATTCAGTGATTCTTTTCCAGCATGATCTGCTCTCGTATGCTGCCCATGAATAAACGATTGTGATTACGGCAACATAACCAATGCTGTCAGAGAGTTCCATACCCTTCCACGTCGGCCACGGTTCTGGAGGCTGATTCAGCTCTTTAAATGATCGAAATTTCAGAGTGAGACAAAGTTGTAAAATAGTAAGTTAAGAAAACACAACTCCATGGGATGAACAAGTAGTATAGCTCTGGTGACCCATCAAGGCTGGCTCCACCACCGGAAGACCCAATTAAATCAAACCAATGGCAACGGTCTCCTGAGCTTGTCCGACCATTATTCTTACACATGCATTAAGGAAAATGTGCCTCAAGATATATTCCCACCGCCATAATAATATCCTGGACTTTGGTAGCAACGAGTGGTGACAAGGTTAACACATCATAGTTATCCACGGTTTCTAAATGTTTGCAGGTTATTTCTAATAATCAAGATCAGTGAAAGATACAAGGATGTCAGAAATGCCACTTAATTACTACCTGCTCAGTCATTAATAGCATATCTGTATGTTGTAATGTTCCAGTTCTGTGTGAATCCCAGTGTTCATGGTTCCATAGGCCATATTTGCAAAAGAAAATGAATGCTGGGTCAAAGTTCTTAATTATGGAGTAATCGGCAGGAAGATTCCATGGATTTTAGAACTTTGTCCCAGAGCGGATCTTTTTTAGGGCAGGCCAGAATTTCCGAAATGTGTTATTTAACAGCTGCTGTGAAGATTGACAGCTTTTTCTGAAGCCAGCTGGCTGTGTGCGGTTAGTTAGGATCTAATCTCAACAATAATCTTCCTTATTGTCACTAATACCAATTTGTTCGCAGACTGCAGGATCAGACGGACCAGCTGCCCCTAAGCACAGCCCTGATAATTAACAGATTTCATTTTATTCCTTAAGATCAAAATTATAATTCAATTAGGATATCTGGCTTTCTTGTAGTTCACAGTCAAGGAGCCAAAACATCAGGATTCCCAAACTAGCATTTGATAAAGATTATCCTATTGGCCCTTTGTGTCTCGAGAGGACCAACAGCGCCAGGAAAGTCAGCCTTTTTTTTATTATCATAAGAAGTTATTTGTTTTCCAATGTATTACATTTAACCCATGCACTGATGGAATGACCCTATATTAGGCTTGCCAACATTTCTACAAACAATTACTAGCCATGTTATTACCTCCATAGAGGCCTGCCAGTACCAATGACTGGTTGGCAACCCAACCCTATACATACAATGTAGGGTGACCAGATGTCCTCTTTTGTAGAGAACATATCCTCTTATTTTGATATCTATCCTCTTTTGGGCTGTTTTTTTTTTTTTTTAAAAATTGATAAAAATGCCTTCTTTTTTTGTTGGGTGGCTGAGTCTATCTTGCCGTACAGTGGAGAGGAGCTTCAGATTTCCCACAAGTGCTACCTTCTAGTAGGTGTTTTTATTATAGGACTTCCTACTTCATTCTTGGGTACCAGGATTTCCTTAAGTTTGTGGACTGAGGATATCCAATGAGTGCAGAATTTAAATTAATCTTGTAAGCTTAGAAATAGACCTGCCAGAAGAGAAACTCTATGTCTTCAGTTATTTTTTTCAAACTGTTATGTTGTGTAATCTGGCGTAGCTCTCTCGGCAAGAATTTTCAGTCTGGTGACGACCCCAGGATAGAAACTCTGGGCTGTCAATGTTAATATGTCTGTGATGGTTTTCACCAACTTAGTCTTAGAGGACCTCAATGGGCATAAGAATGCCTTCTTGCAGAGATTTTTGACCCAGGCCCAAGGGATAAAAGTTAATACCCAACAAATTTACAGGCAGGGTGAAAACTTTAGGATGGGAGACCACGCCAGCCTTTCCCAAGGTGAACTTGCAAAATCTGGTCACCCTTGTATAATAGGAAGTAGTCATTTTGGCAGGAATTGCAGCAGATTGAGGATACATTTAAATATCTAGACTCTAAACAGTGTACAGACGGGAAATTACAAAAATCTGGGCAAAATATAACAATATTAGGGGGGGGGGGATAAAATATGCTTTGTTGGGAAAATCAGAGACGGGGGATGAAATTAAAGTATGGTTCGTATGTGGGGTTTTCACTTTGAAATGAAAATTTTTATTTTTTTATTTTTTTAACTCTAGTACTTATCACCTGAGGTACCAACGAGAAACAATAACTGTCGCTCTTCCCCTATAATTACCCTCATGAAACCACCAACAACTCCCTGTATTCACAGGCAGAGAAGCAACACAAACAGACGCCCCCAAAAATATTTTAAACATTAAACATGGGCGTGGCACAGATTGGTATAAGCAAAATGTGTGTTGTTTAGGATAAAGTTGGTGCAGACTAGCAGAGGTGTGGCCTGGAATCTTCAACACTGTCCCAGTCTGACCCAGACATTTGTACCCTAGCTCTAAATTGAGCCATGACTTGCACCACAGCTATTTCATATACTCTCTGTTGGTGTCCGGCAAGGGTCAGTCATTGGCCTTCTTCTGCTCTCCCTGTACACATCCTCACTAGGAAAAATATTCAACTCTTTTGGTTTCCAGACCCACATGTATGCTTATGAGATGCAGAACTACCATTTCTCCCAAGATCTCGTTACCTTCTGCCATGTTGCGTGCTCTTTTACTGGATATCTCATCAATATGTAAAATGACTCTAAATGGAACTGATAATCTACTCTCTCAAGCACCTTCCCTGTATCCAAACCATCAAAAACACTACTGACTGAGCCGGATGTATATAGTATATAGTAGTTTAGCGTAGTTTGAAAAAAGGCTTGTGTCCATCAAGTTCAACCTTTATCCTATTCTTGTTTTTTTGTGTTTTTTTCCACGTCAGCTACTACATTTTGTAAAGCCCTCCACTGGCTTCCCCAGTTTGCTCCAGGATAACTTTTTAAAATTTTAACTTTAACCTATAAAGCCCTCTACACCTCGGCCCCTCCTGACAATGCCTCCCTCATCAAACCGTGAGACCTCTACCATGCTCATGTGGACTAAGGCTGTCCTACAACCTAATCACCTCCCCCCCCCCCCCCCCCCCGTTAGACATTGCCCCTGTCTCTTATGCAAGACAGCCAGCCCTCTTCCTCACTCTCAGTTTCCAAAAATCCCTCAAAACTCACCGTTTTAAAGAAGTTTACAATCCATCCCACTAGTACACCCATTAATTAACCTCCAGCCAAAACCACCTAGCTCCAAATAATGTTACCACCTTCCCCTCTGACTGTTTCATTCATTCATGTCTCCTGTCCCCCACTCCTTCTAGATTATAAGCTTGCAATCAGGACTCTCTTACTCAAATAGGAACTTGGGACAATATAGAGGAGATAAAGGAAAAGTCTATGCTGATACTAAAGGCTAATATACTACATTGGACCTGACTGGACCTTCCTCAGCCAAAAAATGTAGGCAATCAAGAAGAGCAGGCAGATATTCCATAATTGATGGAGGAAGGTATTGGGACATGGAAACTGGAAAACATTTTGTTGATGCCCATGGGTGAATAATGCCCTGAACACAATGTTAAGAAGCCTCTATAAATGGTGTCAGTGTTCCACTGCTCAGAGGGAACAAATGAACTGGAAACCTCTTAAAATGTTCTATGTACATACACTGGCAATTGCTGAATGGGACTCAACACCTACGGGGATGGGACTCTTCATCGCGGCTGCTTCCGCGCAGCCGCTTCACCGCCGACTCTACACAGCAAGACAGATCGTCGCTGGAGATTTTATCGCGGGACATTTCATCGCTAAAGGTAAGTATTTTAGCTATTTAACTTTGGTTAGAATTAGGGTTTAGGGGGTTAGAATTAGGGTTTAAGGGGTTAATGTTAGTATTAGGGCTCGGGGGTTAGTATTAGGGTTAGTATTAGGGTTTGGGGGGTTAATTTTAGTATTAGGGCTCGGGGGTTAGTATGAGGGTTAGTATTAGGGTTTAGGGGGTTAATTTTTGTATTGGGGTTAATTTTAGTGTTAGTATTGGGGTTTAGTGTTTAGTGTTAGTATTGGGGTTTGGGAATCATTTTTTTAGGGGGGGGTTATTTTCTTTTTACTTGTACATTTGTAAGAGCTGACAGTTCAGCGCTGAACTGTCAGCTCTTACATAGCCGCGGCCGCGATGAAACGGCCGCGTTATTCTTCATTGCTGACAGTCCAGCGTTCTAACTGCCGCGCTGAACTGTCAGCGATGAAGATGCGGCGCGGAAGTGTCCTAGACCCCCACCTACATGGCATATCACAGTTCTAGAGCAACACTTTATTTGAGATTCTATCTATTTGGTTTGTAATACTGAGCATATTTGGCACAGCTGGGATATGTTTATTCCTGTCTGGTCCTTACACGGTTAGTTATCTAAAATTATAAATGGGCTGATAATTTGGGAGAAGGCCTAGCTCACTCATTCTTGCTGCCTGCGTTTCTGTTTCCTATCCACTTAGATATAATTACTGCTCTGGAATTAGGCTAAGAAGATATTAGCAGATAAACTCCACTCGGGGAGAGCTCAGACAAGGGGCTGATACAAACTCCAGATACCAGCTTCTGACACTTTCTTGTGGGCAACCTACAGGTCATCCGCGGCCAAATTAGGCTTTGCAGTGAGTCGGGTCCCAATGAGGCAGCCATGCCGCTACACCACTCTGCGACATAATGGATTTACTCTGAGACATGGGAGGGTTTGCCCTCCCCCCTAGATAGTTTATCTATTAATAGTCCACTGATAACTTGCTCATTAATAGCCCACTGAGAATATGTCCATTAATAGCCCACTGATAATTTGTCCATTGATAGCCCAATGATAATTTGTCCATTAATATTCCAATGATAATTTGTCCATTAATATTCCAATGATAATTTGTCCATTATAAGCCCAATGATATATTGTCCATTAGTAGCCCAATTATAATATGTCCATTATTATCCACTGACAGTCAATCCCCCCTCCTCCCCCTTCCCCAGTACTTACCTGGATGCTGCTCATCCTCTGCCATCATCTCAGTAGGGTTTCTTTGTGTAAGCACTCTGCGTGCAGGAAATACAGCCACCGGATATGACATCCAGTCATTTCCAGCAGCAGGATGTGGATCTGCCGGCTACTTTACCATTGTGACTGTCTCCATGTGAGTAAAATACCGTCTGAGTGGTGACCCTAGTGTGGAGTGCAACAGAAGTAACCTGTCTAAACCTGACCTGTAGCAGAGAGACACTGATACACATATACCTGGCAAATCACCAATCAGTGGGCTTAATTGGATCTTAGTTAGTAAAGGGAGTTCATACTTCATACTAAGAACATATACAGGTAACACGTTTAATCGATACCCAGTTACTACTATTAACTTATATCTCCATCTGGTGATTATACTAGGTCTAATCAACAAAAGAGTGATGTCATTTTTTAGCGCCATCAGGGCCTTCTATTCTCTATTTCGAGGCTCCGCCTGTAATTTGAGCCAATCAGAACTAAGGGCCACACTAACACTACCAGATCATATCGAAATCCTGGCCCTTGGATTAACAAGAGAAATGGTCCAAAGCCAACTGCTACCTGAGCCAGATAAGAGTCTGCTGATTGGCTTATGTTTAAATGTCAGCACACTTCTCTCTGTCAGTGAGAGGCACATACAGTGATTTAAGTTCAAAGAGGCTCTTTCACAGCGGGTATTGACTGCCCCAGGTTGTGCCATTGTTACTGTGAGTTCCAACCATTAAGAGGTGAGGATCATTCAGTTAGCACCAGCGACGACTTGAAAGCGTAAGCAAATGTCATCAGCTCACCGGCATGGAGAACTCCCCTTTGTCTTCCTGATCCGGATCATCAAAGCATTGATTGAGACAATACAGAGGACCACGGCTTGGCTCTCTGTGCTCCAGCCTGGTCCTAGCTGAGAGACACAAGGGACCAGCTTGCGGGTGATTAGGCCTGAGTTAAATGGAGTCCTTTATATTTCACAAGAAGGAAGCTTTGAACAGTAGGTGCAATGATCACAAGACTTTCCTGGCTTCTCACAGGACTCCATTACAAGATAATATTTAACATTCCCCCAGAATCGTTTTTCTTTCCATAAGGTTCTAGCTACCCCCAGGGGTGCCTGGCACAGACTTTCCAAAGAAGAAGGATTTATCGCACAACAGCAGTAAAACCATTTGCAACCGGTTCTGGCAGTATTAGGACATCTTCAGTGACGAAAACTCTCAATACGCTGAGAGTAATGGGAGTTGTGAATGCAGTTGCTCAGTCCTCGGCTTGCTTCCTAGCTAGGACACTTGGTAGGAAAACCATGAACATGATGCTGTACAAACGGAGGCTAAACATCATGTGACATAAAAGGGTGATCATAGGAGCTTGCACTCAGAAGAAAAGAGGTTCAACATGCGCGACCCCAGCTATTGATCTGTAAAACCCATGATGTTAATTCGAGACATAAAGCCTTGTTCTGGTCTTCAGTACATGATCCAGTTGCCTCTCTAAGCATCATCACGGACATTATAGCTTGGCAACAGCTGTGTGGTGGCATATCTTGCCTGGTAACACATGAGGAAAAAAAAGGGATATTGCAATTAAATTGTTTGTTTTGTTGGCCCGAAATGGCTCTAGATTTGGGGTGGTAAATCCAGTACTTATAATAACGTCTTGTTCCGCCTTTGAGTTAAATTTTGCTAAGTTTTTATTAATTTTGCTAAATTCCGTTTTTTTGTAATGTTTTATTTAAAATCCTATCATGTGAACATCTAAATACCCATTAGGGTAACTCACAAAGTGTTAGAATGGTATAGGCGCCCAACCTGCATCTCTATCATGAATTCAAACAGACAAAGCACTGCTCCCCCCTCTGGCATGCAAAGGGTTCGGGACTGCAGAAGATAAAATCTCCTTCATCTAAACAGGACCGTTTTGCTTTACATCTACATTTGCATTGTGACAACTTACTTACTCCTTGTGTCGAACAAAGGCTGTGTGCAAATCCTGTTACACAATATTATCTGCTGCCTGAGAATAGGACACATTACAAAACGCTGCAATGGAAAGTCTATATTGATCATGCTGTGTATGTCTGTGTGCGGAGACTCCAAGCAGCTATTAGGGAAAACCTCTTCCTTGGCACTGTGGACACAAAGCAGGCCTTTGTTACACCTGGCAGCATGAAAAAGGATTAACTTTACCACAATTTAAAGAAACAAAACCCTTTCCTCGCTGCCAAAGGCTTTTTCTGGGTCCTGCCAGATGACCTCACAATGATGTCGTGGATTTCGATTGGTCGCCACCGTAGAAATAACCTCAGATGTCTTAATGAGTCTCGGAATTAAAAAATGATTGCATTTAAATAGCTGAGGAGACGCTGGAAATGTAGCCGAGAAATACTACGTTCTGGGATCCTTGGGGGGGCTACGATGGTGATCCTTCGTTATAATTGACATTTCATTTTCTGATTGGATTTAATCTCTTACTCACTATGAGACGTTGTCTGATCCCAACAGAGTGCAACAACGTTTTTGCTTATTTAAGCTTCTATACATTAGTGGGGTTTTTAAAAAAAGCTAAAAAATATAATGAAGGGGAAAAAAAGAATGAAACTGCTGTTATATTATTTATTTAATTATAAAAAAAAATTTACATATTGCTTTTGTATTTCCCATTAGTATTGGAATTGAGTTGACTACCAGTGTAATTCACCAATTCATTAACACATTCTATAATATTGTGCAAAGATATATTATTCAACCTATATGCAGACAGTGCTTGGACAGGCCGGATCCATGGGAAAGATACATCAACGTAACTGAGAAAGATGTACATTATGACATAGCACAACACGATGCGGTCAGTACAGTATTAATAGCCGAGCTGGGAACATATACAAAAACAATGGTTTGGACAGCACCCCAGAACCGGCATATGTTGCACAGAGCACCACTAAGGCGACCATAATTTTTACAATAAAGGCAATAAATGCAGTGTGCACCCATACAACATATAATCTTAATAATTTTCAACATTTGTCATAATTTTTAAATATTTTTAAAAGCACCTAGCTTAGATGAAAAAATATTGGAGATTTAGTCACAATATATGGCCATATTTTGCTTAGCCCACCACTACGCCAAAGTACTCCAAACTTGGTGAGTCCTATCTCTAGCTACTTACTTGGAATGAATCTCTCTGACAATCTGTCTTGAACTAGAATTTATACAAATCTCACTGGACACCATACACAGAGCACCTGTGAGTGGGTGGAGTGCACGCCCAAAAGCTGGTCAGGCTTCATAAATATGCAAAAACAATGGTTTGGACAGCACCCCAGAACCGGCATATGTTGCACAGAGCACCACTAAGGCGACCACAAATTTTTACAATAAAGGCAATAAATGCAGTGTGCACCCATACAACATATAATCTTAATAATTTTCAACATTTGTCATAATTTTTAAATATTTTTAAAAGCACCTAGCTTAGATGAAAAAATATTGGAGATTTAGTCACAATATATGGCCATATTTTGCTTAGCCCACCACTACGCCAAAGTACTCCAAACTTGGTGAGTCCTATCTCTAGCTACTTACTTGGAATCAATCTCTCTGACAATCTGTCTTGAACTAGAATTTATACAAATCTCACTGGACACCATACACAGAGCACCTGTGAGTGGGTGGAGTGCACGCCCAAAAGCTGGTCAGGCTTCATAAATATGCAAAAACAATGGTTTGGACAGCACCCCAGAACCGGCATATGTTGCACAGAGCACCACTAAGGCGACCACAAATTTTTACAATAAAGGCAATAAATGCAGTGTGCACCCATACAACATATAATCTTAATAATTTTCAACATTTGTCATAATTTTTAAATATTTTTAAAAGCACCTAGCTTAGATGAAAAAATATTGGAGATTTAGTCACAATATATGGCCATATTTTGCTTAGCCCACCACTACGCCAAAGTACTCCAAACTTGGTGAGTCCTATCTCTAGCTACTTACTTGGAATCAATCTCTCTGACAATCTGTCTTGAACTAGAATTTATACAAATCTCACTGGACACCATACACAGAGCACCTGTGAGTGGGTGGAGGGCACGCCCAAAAGCTGGTCAGGCTTCAAAAACAATGGTTTGGACATCACCCCAGAACCGGAAACATAGGCCATCGTGAGTTCCCTTTTTAATGAATAGACCCTAATCCTTACCACTGAATGACAGTGGAATATGATCATATTTCACATATTAATATCTGGAATTTCCGAAACATCTGCCGAAATTAATTGTAACCATTCATTTCTGGGCCCCAAGCGAAACGTGCTATTACTTCCCCCACATAATCAGGCAGCTCGACATCCTGCTCCCAACTGGCATCCATATCAAAAGTAACAGGAAAAGCCCCCTATCACCATATTCACATCCCCCCTGGATGGTGGGGGAAATTACCAACCTCAGGATGTACTTGAAAAGCAGGGAATATATGAATGAACCATTCCTGGTTAGACATGTTGTTATTACTATATACCAACGCTCATACAAACTGCAGAGTAGGACTGCGGCTGAGGGTGCTGGGGTTTATGGGATTTTTGGGATGGCTAGCGTAGTGGGCCCAGTGTATGAATCAGAACATCAAGCTATGATCTGTGATAACTAGTACCGCTAAGTGACGTAACCAGAACCTGGGTTTGGTTCATTGGAGATTTACAGCGGATGTTTTATAAGAGTAACATTAACAGACTGTGACAAGAAGTGATCTCAGCTGCATAATAATCACAACATGAATGACTCTGCCTCACTGAGGATTCCCTGCATCCCTAAATCTGTCCGTTCCACACACAGCCGCCACGCAGAGCTCTCAGCCCACCATTCTGTCCCCCAAAAATACTGTAAACAGCAGAACAGTTTAACTGCTCAGATTATTCAATAAAGGTGATTTATTAAACGTGTACCTGCTTCACCCCTTTTGTCCCTTCAGGAAAAGAGTTTTTGTGAGTGGTATTGTTTGTTATGTGTGTCATTTCTCTATTTCTCATTTACTCATACAGACCATATACTGTTTATTTAAAGAAACATGTGGCTTTCTTTTGATACCGAGATCAGTGATGGGGGTTTAAAAGCCTCTACGCCTAGGGTGACCGCATCACCCTTATATTCAGAGCCACCATTGGAAAATGTATACTCCACGACTGTAATCAGTAAAATATAGACTGGCCTGCCATTTTTATTCTATGCACTGAAGCCCTGAACTATGAATTTTCCAATAGCGTCCCTAAATTAAAGAGTGATGTGGTCACTGGGATTGACCCCTTTTCTTCCAAAAAATACCAGCCTTGCTATTGCCCCCATAGAGGTAACATTGGCTTTAAGCCATGTTGTTACCGGCCTGCCTGTATAATACCAGCTGGGTGGGAACCCTAGCGGTCACCCTCTTCGCACTTCTCTTTTCATACGAGGAAACCAAAAGGGTTAATGATGGATTTAGCGGGGGGGGGGGGGGGGCAGGTTTTACTCCTTTCATTTTTTTCCTACCTTTTAATCCATCTACCGTCGCTTTCTTTTGTTCTTTCAGATTAAGAAGAAATGGCAAACAGCCAAAACACGTCTGCTTCATTGCCCCTGGTCAGAGCAACCGTGGGGCCCGTGCGATTAACCCATGAGATGCTGGAGAAATTGTCATTACCAGGGATTTCCCACGTGGTCTTTTTTTTGTGGTTAAAAAAAAAAAAACGAAAATGCCAGTTTCTGACATTGGGGCCATGTTAACTCTGCCTGACACCTAAACCTATACAGGAGACTATACTAGATATATTTACATCAAGTAAAGTGCTATTGTGTATAACCTACTCACATACTTCCCAAAAGGCCCACTTGCCGCGGGTCTTTCAGAGCGGCCATTTTTTTGTGGACGTTACAGCGCTGACAGTTCCACGTGGCTGTTTCGGCGCCGATGTGTAACCCTAAACAATAACTCAAAAACAAACTAAATTATTAACCTTAACAGTAACCCCTATCCCATATACTAACCCTAAAAGTAAAACCTAACACTAAAACTAACCCTAAAACTAACCTTAAGTTCACCGAGCTGTGACGAGTCGGCCGCTCTGAACTGCCAGCTGCCACACTGCCAGTTTGGCAAAGAACAGTCCTATTCCGCTGGCCGCATAGGATGTCGAAGACATGGCTTCGGCAAGAGTAGCGCCAATGCTATTGCATGAGCAGAATACATTCTTCGGAGTTCCAGAGAATCATGACACCTGAAGAATGATGTCAGAACTGCAGAATAGTGGTCCTAAATCTGGACTGTCCCACATAAAGCGGGATCGTTGGGGGGAGGGGTATGCCAAACAGGAAACATCATAGTACCGAGTATTAGCACAAGGCATCATGTCTGCCAGGATGTAGTTAATTCTACATCATGTATTGTGCATACTCTTCAAACCCATCTCAAGGACTTGCTATGTGGCAATATCCGACACAATAAAGTTTTATTTCACTTACAAATCATCATCTTAATTCCCTGGACTGTTCACATAAGACCATGGAACAGGTGAAGACAGGTTTGAAGGAAAAGCCCGACCTAAAATTTACCAGCGTGAAAAAAAGGGAAACCCACTCACAATGAGCATTTTAGATTTTTGGGTATGTAAGTAACAGGAAACTGTGTTATTTTATTTTCCAATCCCTTGTATATTCCAATATCAGCAAACAGAGCCAGTAAAGCAGCTTCACATAAGAATAACCTTCTGTCTTTTGGGGGGCACACCCCAAAATGATCAATATATGGTTAAAAACCTCTGAAGTACCATGTGACATTACTCAGACCCCTGTTTATCTGAGACTGTACACACAATATTATGATGAAAAGCAATAGGTAGTTTATTTCTAAGTTGTGATAGTAGCACTTGCAAGCAGGGCACTCTATCTCATCTATCAGACTGTCCCTTATCGTCTAACATAGAATAAAGTTCCATACGCTCTGTACCAAGCGCTACATAAACTGATGGTGTTATATAAATAAATGTTAATTTAGTGACACTAAGGTTAGAAAACAATATGTCTGCATATGTCACTAACAGTGTACAAATATTAAAATGTCTAATTCATTGTTTGGCTGTAATCTTTATTGAAGCAATTTATTATTAAGTCAGTTTCTATAAAATAGAACATTTTGCATGCTAAGAGTAAGAATTAAATATCTGCAAATATCTCTAAAAGGAAAGATCTTTTAATTGTATGAATGGGTTAAGCATTGTTTGGGTTTTTGCATCTAACTAGAAAATAATCCATCTTTTGTAAGGAGTGGTCCTTTTTTTTTTTTTTTGTTTTCACCGAGTATCGGCATGCCTAAACTGCTCAAATAGAATATAGTCCATTCCATTACGCTAACAGATGTATGCCGGGGGACCTCCTCCTGACACATTTAATCAGATCCGTACTTCAGTTGTACAATGATTCACTCAACTCTAGAGAGACGCGGAGTGAGGGGATGGTCTCAAAGCTTGGGAAAATAGGGGGGGGGGGGGAGATCAAAACTGTCTTTCCCAAACGAGGTAGGTTCTGGCTGTTTGTGAGATGAGGAGGGCCGAACTGTTGACGGGAACGGCACAGAATTTCGAGAGCTATTCACTGAGGGGTCAGAGGTCAGAGTCAAGTCATAGAAGGTTGTCACAGCATCCTGGACCACAATTTCATGGCCTGAATTAGTACTCTCTGTCCAGTGGCAAGAAAGAGAGTCAAACAAACACTGGCGTTTTCCACTCTGATTAGCAACGTCAATAGAGGGTCCAGTGAGTAAATACATGTTGTTTTTTTAATGTGTTTCTCCCCAAAAATAGCTTTGCTTTAATGAGTTTGTTGTCGGAAGTGTCCACAATGTATCCTTCAGCATTGTCTGTGAACAAAGACAGTTCTATATTCCATTCTATACGTTTGCCGTGCAGAGGAAGACTTAACCCTCCATGTGCCATAATGAGATTGGGAACAATTTGCAAGGCAACAAACTCTTCTCTTCTACTTGTCCCTACATCTGATCTGTAAGAACAAACACTCCCATCCATAGATTCCTCAAACAGACTGTACAAGCTGGGCTATGTTTGGGAGCACAGTATATAGGAAGACAAGTACCAACCCCTGACATTTACAAATAATAAGGAGGGGGGGGCACAGTGCCTGCTGCTGTGGCCCTAACAGCAGGCACTTAACCCCCCCCCCCCCCCCCCCCGCGGAGTGCCAGAAGAATGAATAAGAGATGTGCAGGCTTTGGCTTGGAGAAGGGGTGGTGTGGTGTACCCAGTGCAAACAGTTTAGCAGACAAGGTTTATATCTCTATCCCACCTGAAAAATATTTGTCAGTGGTGCTTTCCTCTCTTACAGAAACCTACTGAGATTTTATATGGCCGCCTTATCACGGAGGGAAATGATTGGCCAACATCATAATGAAAGTGCATGATGAAAGGAACCAGCCGTTTGGGAGATTTATCAGTAATACATATTTTATATAATAGTTATTATTAGACATTTTTTACTAGCCATTAGCCAGTGTGAATCCCCCCATTGTGTGATATAATGTATCTAATTACACATACATCGTATACCTTCATCATTACATGTGTTTAACCTATTAATGATAGTGAATGTCACCTGGTACATTTCCCTCTTGTGTGGCCAGCAAGGGTTAATGGAAGTTGAGTTTTACTCAGTGACAGGGTAACCTGTAACACACGAGTTTGGTCAGCGCTCTGCCTCTCAGCAGGGGTAGAGACCGCCTGGATGCTGGTGGGCATCAGAGTGGAGGCTCATGTGATCGGGGTCTGTCCGGTTCCAAAAGCCTTTCTCTGCTTGTGCACAGGTCAAGTCTGCTCAGTTTGTGACATCCAAAAACAAGGGTCTGTCTCTCTGCACTAGCAGTGATAGACTGTCGGCGACAGCCATAGCCATGTTGGTTTCTTAGAAGCATCATGGCTGCCAGGCAGATGATAACATGTACATTAAAAAGTAGGCCCATTATATATTTCAATAAAAAAAAATAAGTGGCTCTTTAAAGGGGCTGTATCACCTAAACATAGTTTTTACTATGAATGTAGAGAATGAAAATGCTCTATACACTGTGATAGCAAAACAGGAAAAAACAAATGTCTAAATTAGGAGAACAATATGTAAAATGTGACGGTGGCATCTCCAGTTTATGGCATCACCTGTGGCTTAAGCGCTTAACGCATATGGACGTATATATACGTCCTGAAAAGCATGGTCCGAGGACGTATATACAGCATGCCCAGCAGAGAGCGACGGAAAGGAGAAAAAAAATCTCTTCCGTCACTCTGAAACCGTTGCTTGACGGCCCCTAGAGGCAGTAAGCAATGTTACAGTTAGAGGGGGGGAAAATGTAATAAGTAAATAAAATAAATAAATAAATGGAAGAAGCTAACCCTTAATCTACTAAACCTATATCTAGGGTTAGGGTCATAATTAGGGTTATAATTAGGGTTCAGGGAGGTTCGGGTGAGTACAAGGGTTAGATTAAGGGGTGGGGTAGATTTAGGGTTAGGGTAAATTTAGAGTTGGTTTAAATTTAGGGTTGGGGGTTAAAAGGTCACTATAGAAGAAAATGGTTAGAAAACAAAACAACACTAATATTGTTTATTGCCCTATTAGTTGAAATAAAACAAAGGCAAACATGGAAATATTGGTATTTCTAAACTCAGGAAAATTATTAGAAATATATAGACGGGGTATTTTTTGCCATTTGTAATTGTAAAAAAAAAAGTTAGAAAAAGTGTTTTTTATGGCATATTTTCATCATATTTTTTTTTTTTAATTGTAAATTATATCATATGATGAAAATAATAGTATCAAATGAAAGCCCTATCCGTCATTTAAAAAATGATATATAATTTGTGTGGGTGGACTGAACACAAAGAAAGAAATTCACAGTTCAGTAAACATATGACAAAAATAATGGAATTCTGGTCTTCAAGGCTCATCAAATGCAGCATAGCACTTGGTCACTAAGGGGTTAATATGCAAACTGCACATTTCCCTTTTCGAAGCAGTTAATTTGCATATCAGGCTACAGGTGATGTCATAAAGAGGAGACTCCCCAGACACATTTAAAAATAAGTTTACTCGTAATTTAAGTAGGCTTGACATGCAAATCAACTGGTTTTCAATGGGAAATATGTAATTTGCATGTCAAGCTACAGGTGATGTCATAAGCAGTAGACTCCACGGACACATTTAAAACACGTGACTTAGGTACCATCTACTTAGGGAAACCCACTAGGAACATATCCCCTCCAGTAAAGGACTCAACACACAGGTTGGAGTTCAAAGGCCACAGCGTTTATTTCCAAACACACTGTAACAACTTTTTATACTTTAATAAACTTTATAACACATATAGTAACATATATGCACACATATATCACATTTAAAGCCAACATCATTAATAATGATGTAACATAAGGTAAATATTAGCCTAATATTAGCCTATTCCTTGGCGAGATCCCGTGAGAATTGGCCCCAGGCGCAATAGTACCAGCGTATTCTGATGATAAAGAAAACCACCAGCCGCCTCTACCTAGCTGGTGGTACAATTGCCCAGAATAACTCCTCAGGGCCCAGCCCTTGAGGAGATTGTGCAATACCGCCCATTGGACAGTGCACTTAGAGCAGCCCTCCCTGTGAGGGCCACCTCCAGCTCTGGAGCTCTGGAGACAATTCTCTTAGGATCACCTGCCAAGCCACGGGAATGCCTAACCAAAAAAACGGGACGAGGGAAATCAGCTTGTGTAAAACTGTTGTAATGAGATGATTTTGGGAAGACCCTAGCTTGTATAACAATTATCTCTCCACCCCTATAGGGGATACCTTAATGGAGTGTATATCATGGGAGATGCAGGCAACAACAAAAAAAGTAAGTGTGCAGTGTAACAATCCCAGTCTGTAACTACAATTCCAATAAAGTTAAGGAAGCAATATGGCTGGTGTAATATTATTGTAGATTCAGTCAACAAAAGTTAATGTTTGTACCATAGACTTACTGTAACCCCATTGCATATGTAATTGCCTCAGCCAAGATGTGGTCCTCCTCGTCATACGCTCCACATTAATATAAGCTAATATCATATCTGGAGGCTGGGCTGGGGACTAGGCTATAATATATTTTAATTATATGTTATAATATTATTATTACACTTATATTTATGTGGCTGGTGATGAAGGTCTTGGTTAGAGCCAATTATATAATTGAATATTACATTAATGAAGGGGTCCTTTGACATTCCAGGGGCTGGCAGGCTGTGTTACTAACTAGATTTTGACATGTACGTGTCTGGCAGACTGTGTGTTATTAACTGAACTTTGCCATGACTGTGCTTGTTAGACAGTGTGTTATTAGCTGGATTTTGGCACGCCTGTGGCTGGCGGTCTGTGCATTAATAACTGCTCTTAGTAATCAATGGATTATTTTTGCTGGTTGCTCCACTTTTACAACTTTCCACCAGAAATTGCTATATATAAAGCCCTGTGTTATTTTACATTTGTTTTATATATAAATAATATATTCTTCAAATGGGCTTCTGTAAAATGCTGGGTATAATAATGCTATGGGGCTTATATGCAATTATCTCCATGGCCCTGTCTTACAGTCCCAATTGGAGCCAATTACTAATGGCATCAGCGGCCATCTTGGTACATGCCAGGTTCCATTCCCCTGTGAAAGGGGGGCCTGGTGTGTACTGCATCAAATTCATGTCGGGGGGGACACAGAATACCTTACACTACAGAGGTCTCAGCTTCCCGGTGGTTTCTCTAACAGAGTTTCCACCTTTTCTTCAGCATTATACCGGCCTTGCGTCTGTCTCCATAGTATTAACATTGGCCCGATGCCAATAATTTTACCGGCCTGCTGGGTGACAACCCTAAGCACTAAAGCCTGAGGAGGTGCACCAATAAACCTAATTGATGCTGCGGCAGCCGTTTTTGTAGTGTAGCAAATATTCCCCAGGCAGTCAGAACATTCAATTCATCTCAGTTTGCCCTGTATGGGACTGGGTAGACCAGTCAGAGTGCCCATGATGACCCCTGTCCATCGATAAAAGGGCCCTCAATGTACTATTAATAAATTTAATACTATTAATAAAAAGAGATCCGTTACTTCCTTTAATGTAAATTCATTTATTTCTATAATCTCTTCCCTAATCTTCCTGTATTCCCCAGGGTCCCATGAATTCTCAATTCACTCGTATTTAGTTTTGTTCCTGAAATGAAAGGTTTGAGAGGTCACTTTACATGTTAGAAGACTCGTAACTGTATCCATTAATACACGAATGGGAAGTGATATTATTGGTACTGGAGTCTAATGTTAATTGAACAGATTTGTCAGATTCATCTCACCTGATCATGGGTGTTTGTTTTAGTGCTTTCTCAGCACTCCAGGTCACATTATCTTTGTTATTATACAATAATCAGACATCCAACGTTTGACCTAATGATTAATTATAACACCATATATGGCTGGCAGACTATAAACTGATAATTATACCATCACCATCTGTGTTTATCAGACTATATATTGATAATTATACCATCATCTGTGGTTGGCACACTATATACTGATAATAATACCAACACCATCTGTGGCTAGCACTAGCAGACTATATAGTGAGAATAATAATGTCATCATCTGTAACTGGTAGACTATATACTGATATATATATATATACCCCCCATCTATGGCTGGCAGACTGTATACTGATAATTATACCACCATCTATAACTGGCAGACTATAAACTCATCATTATACCATCATATGTGGCTGCCAGACTATATGCAGATAATTATACCATCATCTGTGGCTGGCAGACTATATGCAGATAATTATACCATCATCTGTGGCTGACAGACTTTAAATTAATTATGATAATTATACCTCAATCTTTGGACAGCAGATTATATACTGATAATAATACCATAATTTATGGTGGGAAGACTATATGCTGATAATAATATCTCTGCCATCTGTGGTTAGCAAAATATATACTGATAATACCAACATACCTCGCTGCCAGACCATATACTGATAAGTATACCACCATCTGTGGATGGGGGACTATATACTGCTAATAGTACCCCCATATATGTATGGGAGACTATATGCTGGTAATAATACCACCATCTATGTATGGGAGATTATATGCTCAGAATAATACCACCATATGTGGCTAGCAGACTTTATACTATATACTGATAGTAATTATGCTGTGTGTTGCATCGTGACATTATACAACAGCTGCACCTAATTTGTCACCTAAAGTTTGGCACTTCAGCTGTTGTAAACTACATTTCCCATGATGCTTACGCAAAGTATTAATGTAATTCTTTTATTGAGAAGTGTAAAACCTAAACACATCAATGATAACTGACTTTTAACACAACGGTAAAAACAGTGATCAAATCAGAGGCAACAGTGCATATTTGGGAATGGTCTCTAATAGCAGAAAATGGGGCTTGTCTAAATAATTGGGCTTGACCAGGCTGTAAAAGGATATGGAACCTTAAAAAAGGGATGACCCTGTCCAGAAATGGGTGATGTTTGTTCCAAAAGTAGGCATGGTTAGAAGGGAGGTCGTGAACATAAACCTAACATTTCCCGTGCTCCCTTCTCCCCACCTCCCTCTTGTTCCTCACAGGAGATGGGTCAGAGCTCATGTACATTGCTGCCAAACCCAGAGTTACCTGGTCAAACCCTAGTGTCCTGATATTTAGCTTTCCAAAGGTTGTACACCCAAGGGATATATTTGTGTCTCTGATAACGTGATGCAGAAGAAACAGGGCTGCTGTACTTACAACACACTCTTGTCTTCTTTCTCTTCCTCCTTTCTTTTTAACGCCAACATCCTTCCTTCCCTACTGTCTATGGTCACCAGTTTTGGTCTCACCCGTATCGGCTCTGTATTCAGCCGATACGGGCATCTGTTTCTGATAGAAGATAGGAAGCGTTAGAGTGATGTTTGAGAGACAGAAGAGTGTTTAGAAAATGACTTCTAGATTATTTATGAGGCCCCTACAGACCCTATTATAAGCCATCTCATAGAAAGCTGTGATTATTCCTGGTGGTCTCTGAGGTGTGAGACAAGATTGGAAGAAGACATTATAGAATATTTTCTCTCAGGATAATGAATAACTTGGGGGTTGTTTAAAAAAACAACTCAATTTTGGTGCAAGATGCTAAAAGTGGTCTAAACTGCAGAAACATTCGGGTGGGTGTCATGGTGACTGCTCCACTTTTTAGAACTTTGTCCCAGAGTTCAATCAGCACTTTGGATGCCAAAAATCAGGTTCAACCCTTTTACTATTCTTGCTATTGCTGTTGATCCAAATGAAAGACAAACAAAAAAACTTAAAGGGACTGTATCGCCTAAATATTGTTTTTATTGTGAAGGTAAAGTATAGTAATTTTTTATGGAGTCACTATCTCCGTGTCACAGACACGAGAATACCAGGTTCTTGGGTATCTGGTTTGGAAAGAAACAAAAGTTAAGACAAGTTCCATCCAACACTATGTAGCCCAGAAGTTAGAACCTCTAAAACCACTAGTATTTCAGTGAGGCCGTTCCAGCCAGGTTCTGATAAAATATTTTTAGATACAGAAAATAAGCCAGCTGGAAGGGCCTCTTTCATGAGATAAAATCATAGATCCCTTTCACTGTTTATAATGTTATCAAGCAAGTTGGATAAATGATATTTACCTTACAGGAGATTCTGCTATTCGTTTTTCTAAGAAATAAGAGCTGTCCGGCACAATCTATAGTCTAAAGAGAAGAGAGGGGAAGGAAAAAGGGTAAAAAGATCTAATCATATGAATGGACTGAATCAAGCAAAAATGGAGTTTGTTTCATGTGTGAGGAGGTCAGATGTAAGCAAATGGGTATATATGATTATTCTACAGAAAGAGTAGTAGATATGTCCCTGGACTGAGCGTCCAGTGGAAGTAGTAAAGAGTAATATTGTAAAGGGATTTCCGAATTCCTGAAGAACAAATACATTGGATATATCCCATTATGGGCAGTCTACATGGGCCAGTGGGATCTCATCATTGGCTTTGGAACAAACCTCTCTATCTCGCATCTCTTCGACCTTCTTCTATCAACCTTAACGCTTGCTTAAGGCCTTCCTCTCTTCTTCCAGGATGTAGAAAGGATTTGGAACAAAATATATATAGTAAGAAGGCGATAATCTGAAAAATCATCTTTGACTATTACAAGAGCCACAAAAGAAAATCTCCTGCCTCTCTCAAACCACTAGTCAAGTGCTAGCTGACAGGCACGTTTTCTGTATTTAATCAGGCGTGACATCAAACTGGAGCCTAATCCAGCATCACAGTGATGTCACCAGTGTAGCTATATTTTAACTAGTTTTTTCATCTACCTAAAGCCATCAAATTAAAACTAGCTCACTCAATTTATTGTACATGTATTGTTTCCCACTCATGGGCAGAGTAACATAGAAACATAGAATGTGTCGGCAGAAAAGAACCATTGGGTCCATGTAGCCTTCCCAGAGTTCTAAATACTTTTATTAGTCCCTAGTTTTAGACATTTTTGTGTACTCTCACACAGTTCTGCTCTTTTGTGTGTAATTTTCATTTAGAAACAGTCCTGGATGTTCCGGAACAGTCCTGTTTTGTGGGGTTCTGTCCCACTATTATTGCTGATTATTTAAACAATGAAGAGAAGGAATATGTGGCGGAGTGACAACACGCAGTCGTGTTAAGCATCCAGGAAAGCTGAAAATAGAGGCAAAAACACAGTGATCGCGCTATTTTAAAAACAGTCCGTACATGTACGGGCATTGTCACCAGTGCATTGACGTCAATTGTTGTTTTCAATTTTTTGCCCATGGACTTCAAAATACAACATATGTTACTGATATTGACACACCACAACAAACAGTCAAATGTGCTAAACTAACAACAGAGAAGCAAAATCTAAACCAAAGCAGTAAACATCGGTAACTATGAGAATTTTGTCAACTTAGTGACTTTTATTGTTGCTATCTTTTCTTAAATTTTTTTTACTACTCATACTGTTGCCCCATAGACTTAACATTAGCCTCAACCCAATTTTTGGCAGAATACCAGCTGGGTGGCAAGCCTAGTTATATTGCTTTGTGAATTCAATATATGGGTTTTGGTTTGAAACCTCTGATACTTGGATGAACATGAAAGAATGGGAACATGCATTTAAAACAAACACATTTATAAGACAATTCCCACCGTTTTTTTTTCTCTGTGTTTTAATTAATTGCATATAAAAGTAAAACTTAAATTAGTGTCTGTCTCCAGCATCCATTTTGAGAATTTTACCCATGATACAACAGTAGGGTTGCCACCTTTTCTTCCAAAAAATACTGGTCTTGGTACTGTCTCCATAGACTTAACATTGGCCTGATGACAATTTTTTTACCGGCCTGCCGGTAAAATACTGGCCAGGTGGCAACCCTATACAACAGTCTCCAAAATCTGGCAGCAGGTTTCACTTTACAACTCTGGCCAAAGCCTGCATGATGATGTCACACGATACACCCCTTCTCTCTTACTGGCTCCTGTGTATCACCAGTGGGCAGGACTAGGTGGTTGCGTACACTTTTTTTTTTTACCTGCCTTCCAACACAAATGGAGAAGATTGACCTGACAGGATCATAACCCCGCCCGCTTGTGATGTAATAGTTACATTACTCTCCCATTCAATGCAAGTCTATGATCAGAATTCTGACTTATAGACTGCAATCTGTGTCCCCAGGCCCAAAGTGTGATACTAGTGCTGTGAAGTCACTGGGGGGGGGGGGGGGGGGGGTGGCACCCAAAAACACTATATTTCACAAAATGGCGGCGCCCAGTCACACTTCTTTAGTAAAATATTTCATAAAATAAACTCACATAACAAAAACAAACGACATACCTGAAATCAACAATGCAAAATAAAAAAAATAAACCCTCATTTTCTTGGTGGGAGTGTCCCTTTAACCCCTTATATCCCTAGTGGTATTGTGTTTAGTATGTCATTTTATTGAAATGTTGATTCTCATAAATGGAATAACAAAAACAATGCAGCAATGGACGGAATTGCCTAAGTTCAATAGTAAGTGGTTGGGGAATTTGGAAATAGAAATTTATGGACATGTTTTTGTTGAAACCAAACACATAGAAACATAGAAAGTCAAATTTCTGTGGTGTCGATATAAACCCAAAAGTGCGATCAAAATAATATTAATAAAAGTGTAAAAAAAATATTTGATATCTTGCATATTTAATTAAAAAAAAACACCTGCAATAAATAAAGTGACTGGTGTGTATAAAAAACGAAGTGCAACACTGGTATTAGATATGATACTTGCGGTACCACACAGGAAAACACAACCCTCTGGAGCACTCTCCAAAAACGCTTATAAATGATACGTAGAAAAAAACAGAATGGCGCTGAATCGTGGGAAAATTAAATGACATCAAATATATACAATGATAGAGCAATACTGTTGAAACCACACAAAATGTGAATAAACGAATGTATCTGATGTGACTTGGTTTCTTCAATATAAAATCGACTGCATCTGAAACACGCAAGAAACAACATACATGTGCAGGACCGATGTGGTACAAAAAAAAGTTCTTGGTCCCTGCTAGAAATGAGCTCACAGGATATAAAAACAAATAGGCAATGTAAAAGTCCACTGAGGCTGGAAGATTTTTCGATCAGCTCACGAACAGGACCAGTGGTGGCGGGGGACAGTGTGAAGGGAGGCAGATACAGAAGAAGAAGCGGATGCCGGTGACTCTACACGTTTCACCGGAACTCGAGTCTCGGCTTCATCAGGAGAAGACTGTTAACTGGCACAGGAGAAATCGCTTAACTTATACACGTGAGAAACCACTCACTTCCGGGTGCAGTGACGTATTTCCAATGTGACGGGAACGGCAAGAGGCGCTCGTTACCATAGTGATGAACGACTGGCGTCCTCTCTTTGTCTTGTTTCGAGTCCATTTATTATGGGGACAAAGGGCATCAGAAAAAACATCAAAACAGACATAAATGATATACTTAAAAAACATTTAACGGCTTACATTGGTAGCGATACAGAACAATTTTAATATATAAATAAATTTAAATTAAATAAGAACAGAAAAAATGAGATATAACGGGATGACAAACTTAGATCAAATTACTTCAAACGGGACCAAATGAATCACCATAGATACTTATAGTAATATTTAGAACTAAACTTTTTATATATAATCTTTAACAAGCCCGTGGCCACAACTGGGAAAAGTATTAAGAGAGTTAATGGTTCAGTATTACAAGGTCTTCCATTTTGATAAATCGACAGGCTGCGAGATTGGCAACGCGCATGCTGAATGCGTAAGACAGCCATGACGTTTGTCAATCACTCTATTGCTTTTACCTGTGTATCTCTTAAGCTTGGGAGATTTGTAGTTTATCAGTATCTGCCTAAAGCTATCAGTAGCCTTAAACCAGGTTCCTTTCAAACTGAATGTGATGATAACACAGCTGATCATCCAGAGGAATGTACATTCTGATCGTTACACTGTACGAAGTGCACTTAACTTTGTATGTTTTTGGTTTGAGAAATCTGGTGAGACATATTTTTAGGAGGACCCAGCCAATTCCTCTCTGTCGTCAACAAGGGTTCAAGGCCAGGGGGGTAATCCACTGCAAGGAACGACTCAATGTTCACAACACATTTATTATCAAGTAAAAAATATTTACTTTTGACTAGCAGCTACTCTGAGAAGCCCTTACTATTAACCTTTATGGGAAGGCACTCAAGAATTAAAATTTACAAGGGAAAAACAGGATGATCGGGTATTTAAAATAGGGAGAAAAGAAGAATGTCGGGGTAGCGTGCCTGTTTGCAAGCTCGAATACTACACGTGTATAATATGATGCATGCTAAACCTGTATGAGCATGCTGCAGTACAGTATACAAAGTTCCACTTATAACTATGGCAACAAGTACATAAACATAATGGAAAAAGAGAGATTCTGGCTATATGAATTGACCAAAGGATAATACAACTTATCTGCCACTTCACACTCTCAACCAGGGCCACCATCAGAAATTTCGGGGTCCCTTGCAGAGGAACTGGTCAGGGCCCCTCTCATAAATATAACCCCCACTCTCAAACTTACGCCCTGGTGGTCTAGGGTACGTCTAATATGTAGGAGGACACATGAAGATCTCTCTTGCGGCTGGTGAGCTGTGCAGAAGGCAGTGAGCTGAGAAGGTCTTTACCACTGCCCCTTATCCCCACCAGCAAGGTGACATTGTGGTGCCCAGCACCAGATACAGCCAGGATCCGGGCCTCCAGAAGGGATAGTGGTGCTGGTTACTTGACTGGCATAAAAAACCCAAAACAAGTTGAAAAAATTTCAAACACGTCAAACACCTAATTTATGAAAAAAAAAGGCCTAAATATAAGGCAAAAAATAAATACAGTGCACAGACATCCTCCGGCCTCCCGAAGGCTGCCCTGATCTCAACTTCACAAAGCAGTCTATACTTATATTGGCTAGATTAGGTGCCATAATGCAGTGTGGCATGCTGGGTAAGGTTTAATATGCCTTTGTGAAATCTTATAAACAAAACCTGTGGTGTTTTTTTAGCCATTTCCTACAGCATTACTAAAACAGATTAAATTCATATTAAGTGTGTGAAAAGTCTCATGTGTTGGGTGACTGGAGGGTTGGGGGGGAATCTATAGGGAACAAACACTGGTGAAAACACAATCGATTTTTTTCTTTTCCTATAATGCTGGGCCAGTTGGAGAGATTTCCCCCAACCAGCCCAGCAGTCCTAACAGTGCGAACGATCTGAAATGATTGCATACACACCCATGATGCTCAAGCAGCATTGTGTTGGAGGTTATCCATCAATCAAAGCCGGCCTTGCCAAAACTAGATTACAAATAAAATAAAAAGGATGGAAAGTCTTTCAGTATGAGACTTGAGAAACAATGGGGCAATGTACAAAGACTATCGTTATATATAATGGTGATTGTGCGCTTTTTTTTTGTCAGCTAGTCGACACGTTCGTGTGTGGGATATTACGATGTTTGAAAGGATGTGAATCTTTATATATGGTTTCTGCTTCCACAAAAAGAAGTGCAGGACTCACGTAAGCAATCTTCCGACATTTGGAGCAATCTCCCCAACACATTACAAGGGAGAAGTAAAACATGTGATCATCAGTGCGAAAGACACACTGTATTCTGACTGTCTAGTCTGGCTGTCTGTCTAGTGCTCAAAATGCATCTTCCATATGTTAATGCATATTAATGTGTTTTCAAAGTACTTTAAAATGCACGTTTTACATTTTTCATTGCTTAAAATATAAAATACTTACAGCTAGAAGAAATTGTGAAATTACATCAGCTTGCAAGAAACCAGGATTGCCCACACTAGCTGAGTAAAAGTCAATTTTCCCTTTCTTTTTTTTTTTTGCTGCAGGAACCAATGACAATAATTTCATTCAAATGAATGGAATATCCTGTTTCTCTGGTGATGTCATCAGAAAATGCGTTGCACTGTTAAGAGATTCTACCGTGTACAAGAGCAAGCTTTTTACATTCCACAGAACGTATTCTATTCCCGCAGCACGGTGACTAAATTAAACAAAACTTTATATCCTCAGTGTCTATATAATCTGTGCTGCCACACCTGTAGTATACATGCACTTAGGGAGGGCTTGAGTCAAATATTTAAAATGTGATTTATGCAGAATGCCTGCATCAAATCACACTATGAAAAAGCCAGTGCAAGCAGTAATCTTGATCTTACACCAAAGTGAGTTTGGTGACTAGACTGTCCCTTTAATAGTCTGTGTAACTGTTGGCTGTGAATTCTGTTTAAAGCCTCACATTAGTTCCTGGTGTACCATAAAGCACCGAAAAAAAACCCAAACCCACAAAATTCCACAGGTATACCAAATATTTTAATAACTCGCCAAACGACTGGAACTACACTCAGGGATCTGAGAATGTTATATCCTGCTAGCTACTTAATAACACAGCACATATTGTTTGTTAGCTGGTTGTAGCGGGATTTTGGCCAGTCTGTCAGCCAGAGCCACCGCTGATATCTTCACATCTACATCTACTTGACTAATGGAGCGAAAATCCTCACATTCCAGCATATCAAATCCCTCTCCAGGATCGCATGGATGTCAGCCGTTCACATAACCCTGGAAGATGTCCTCCCCGGTACAAAACAAGAGCCCTGATGTGGGCTGGCCAGGTACAGACATGATACAAGAGCTGGGTGTGTTCAAGAGGTGGGAACAGGCTTTTTTTTCGGTTTTATTTAAACTTTTATTCAGCAGAGAAACCAGGATAAAATAGTTTATTTTAAAAATCTATATTTTTTTAAAAAAATTTTTAGGGCTTCCGTAGTTATGTCAATATGTCTAGTTGACCAGTGTTCAGAGGATGGGTCACTGACACAAGGCTGGTTAGCCATGCTATGTGCACATTTTGATATTAATACAATGACCCTATATTTTACCGAATAAATGTTATGTTTACTATTATTATGCATATTAGTGTCGATGTTACATTTAGGCTGGCCACTATCTTAAAAAAAAAATATATATATATATATATATATATAAATACCAGCTCCCTCCATAGAATTAACATTGACCTTAAGACCTTAAGACGGCCAGTAACTTACCAGCTGGGTGGCAACTGTAGGTACATTGTAAGTGTCTACTCCATAAAGCGAGGAATTTCAGACTTAAGGCCAATGTAGCCGAGTTGGAAGAATTCTCCCAACCAGCTAAATGAGAGAATAAATCCAACTCTGCTAGTTTAGCCTTAAGTTTAAAATTCCCGTCTCGATTCCCTTGAATTCTTTCTCCGTGGAGTAGACCCTTATATGATGTCATAGCATTCCGATGAAGGGATTATTTAGAATGAATAGATTATTTATAAACCCTAAAATCTTTACACAATGACGTCAATTATGTTTGAAGTGTATTCGTGAAAGTGAAACGCTGTTCAGTAATTAAGAGGTTTTAAAGGATAATTAAGAGGTAATTAGGAATACCATTGCAAATATCCCTTTGAGCTTTAATAGCAAATTATATATTTCTTTCCCACCCTAATAAAGCCACCTTGTGGACATGGGCAGGGCTTTTGTATGTTGATCAGTTGCAGTGCTAAATGAATCCTTGCTATTCAACATATCTGTATAGAGCCTACATCCATACTGATCTGAGAGCGCCTGATCCTGTCCAACATATCTGTATAGAGCCTACATCCATACTGGTCTGAGAGCGCCCGATCCCGTCCAACATATCTGTATAGAGCCTACATCAATACTGGTCTGAGAGCACCCAATCCCGTCCAACATATCTGTATAGAGCCTACATCCATACTGGTCTGAGAGCGCCCAATCCCGACCAACATATCTGTATAGATCCTACATCCATACTGGTCTGAGAGCGCCCGATCCCGTCCAACATATCTGTATAGAGCCTACATCCATACTGGTCTGAGAGCGCCCGATCCCGTCCAACATATCTGTATAGAGCGTACATCCATACTGGTCTGAGAGCGCCCGGTCCCGTCCAACATATCTGTATAGAGCCTACATCCATACTGGTCTGAGAGCGCCCAATCCCGTCCAACATATCTGTATAGAGCCTACATCCATACTGGTCTGAGAGCGTCCGATCCGTCCAACATATCTGTATAGAGCCTACATCCATACTGGTCTGAGACCGCCCGATCCCGTCCAACATATCTGTATAGAGCCTACATCCATACTGGTCTGAGAGCGCCCGATCCCGTCCAACATATCTGTATAGAGCCTACATCCATACTGGTCTGAGAGCGCCCGATCCCGTCCAACATATCTGTATAGAGCCTACATCCATACTGGTCTGAGCGCCCGGTCCCGTCCAACATATCTGTATAGAGCCTACATCCATACTGGTCTGAGAGCGCCCGATCCCGTCCAACATATCTGTATAGAGCCTACATCCATACTGGTCTGAGAGCGCCCGATCCCGTCCAACATATCTGTATAGTAACATAGAATGTGTCGTTAGATAAGAACCATTCGGCCCACCTAGTCTGCCCAATTTCCTAAATACTTTTATTAGTCCCTGGCCTTATCTTATATCTAGGATAGCCTCATGCCTATTCCATATATGCTTATACTGCTTCACTGTGTTAACCTCTGCTCAAAGACTATTCCATGCATCCACTACCCTCTCAGTAAACATGTGATATTACTATAATATATAATATTACTAATAAATATCCTGATATTTCCTTTAAACAGTTGTCTCCCTCTGATTTAAGACTATATCCTAATACCCTCTGCTTTTCTTTGTTTATTAAATACGCCTGAATTGTATTCCCTGACAGCTTGGAGAACCTGCATACATTTGTCTGTTATTAGCGTTCAGTAATGCTGCAAAGAAGAGAAACAATACATACAGAGATGCCTGGATAGACTGTGTTACAAATTCCTGCAGGCTGCTTAGATCTTATCAAAGTTTGCTCTCAAAAACGCTTCCCTTGTTCCAAGATTATAGCTATTTACTCCACTTTCCCCCCCCAAGAAAACTATTAACCCACATTATGCTGGACAGGCCACGGACACATCCACCAATAACAGAAAGCAAACCTAGGAAATCGATTGTCGTCAATAAAGTCCAGGTTTTTGCAGTGCTTTGGGGGAAATAATACTGAATCAGTTCGTTGCCCTGTAGGAGTTGTGCCAAGTACCATGCCAAATCTTGGAATGTCCATTTGAGTTTAGGTTTAGGTAGTCTTATATTTAAGCCATTTATTTTGTAAAAATGAAGAGTTTGGGGACAATGCCTTATTTCCAAGAAAAAAAAGATTGTTTGGATTTTTTTTTTTCTTTATGAGGTGCTCGTCAAGTAACTGACACCACTATCCCTTAAGGAGATTATGGCTGCATCTGGGGCTGGGCCTTGTCAGATGCCAATGTCTCCTTGTCAGTGGAGCATGGGGGCAGCGGCAGCATTAAAGATGTATGTCCTGCTCGGTGCGCATCCAGCACTGTGTGACAAGAGAGGAAGGGCGATGTCCTCTTTCCACACAGTGTACCAACCTACTACAGAGAATACCCTACAGTACCCTTGACCACCGGTGGGAAAGTGTCAGGAGCGAGGGGGTGGCTGGAGTGGGTATGAGGGCTCCCAGACCATTTGTTCTGTAAGGGGCTTCAATATTTCTGCTTGTGGTCCTTGAAATTTAGGTGTTGTATTAAAAATACAAACAGTTCAATAATTTTATGATATCTTTTACACATACTAAGAAAACAGTTGTGCTTATTCATCTCAAACATCCAAGCAATCCCTGACTTTCAGGGTCCTTCACCCGGTTTAAAACAAGTGCAAACATTTTTAAAAACATGCAGAATGAGCAACATGTTAGCAAGAGACAGGTTCGGGTAAGCGGAAATGGGTTATTGAAGTTTTAGCAACTGAGATATAATTATATATGTAAATTATCCTAATAAAAGGAAATAAATGCATTAAAATAAATATATATATAAATAGGGGTAGATTCCGTCCCCGCAACTACTTTGCTTTAATTTGTGTTATGTTCTAAATACTTTCATTAGTCCCTGGCCCTATCTTATATCTAGGATAGCCTTGTGCCCATCCCACGCATGCTTTAACTCCTTCACTGTGTTTACCTCTACCACTTCCACTGGAAGGCTATTCCATGCATCCACTACAGACTATTTGTTTTCACTGATTAATCAAAGCAGTTGTTCGCAAACATATTTTATCCCAACGCGGTACAATAAACAGCTTCTTTCAGTCAATAATCATTTGTAGAGAGGTGCGTGTGAATTCTGAGTAAATTATTCCTTCTCTCAGCAGCGCTTTTAACTGTTTCACAGCCAAAGGGGCCACCAACGGACGGCGAAACAATACACTGTGCACCCCTCTTGTACTCAAAGGGTAAATAAATCAACTCTCAATACCTTTTATGAAGACAGTTGCTTAATGGACTGTGCTTTGTGCCCATCGCTTTGAATTGATGGGATGAGAACCATAAATCTCTCCATCATTTTTATGCAGCCTTCTCTGTTTTTTTTTTTTCTTCTTCAGTCAATCAAAAAATAACAAAAAGAGTCAAAACAGTTTCAAACAGACCTGACATGGAGAGTTTATTTATTTTTTCAGCAAATCTGAGATTCGTGCTGCTTCTATTCACTATGTCCACTTGGTGGGCTTGGCCTATAGTCACCCAGAGCCCCACCTAGATTTGTTGTGTAGTGGAGAAAATATTATACTTCAGTGGAATTTCATCAATACAAGCAAAGCTACCAGATCCATCCTCTAAATGGGGCACCTATGGAATATAGTGCTGACAGATTGTTTCTTTGTATCCCTAGTTAATGGTCTGGCTAATCAAAAACAAAATATAGCCTAAATTATTTTAACTGCAGTCTACCAAGCAATACCATTAAAGTACAGCTGTCACAATACAGAGTCTGTGTGACCTGCTCTCTTCTCTGTCCATCACCTATACACACCGAACCCACCTTAATGTGTGTCATGTTCCAATGCTGCTGATCCAGTAAAAGTCACCTTGGCACAATGTCACGGTTGTGCCGGATGTATTGTACCGCGTCATGGGGCAGTATAGTCTGCTTGGGATCCTGGGGACAGGTCAACTAGCTGATGGTTTGGTCACCTACTGAGAACCCTAGGATGTCACAGCTTTTAGGAGTGGTCTTCTATCTGAAAACCACATCAGGAATTCAGCTTCACGTCTCTGAACCCTTTAAATTAGTTAATAATCTGTTATGGTGGATTAACCAACATCTGACCTGTCCTCTCTAATAAGGAAGTGGGAACCTACAAAATTTAACCTAAGAAACCTATATAGATACCTACCATACTGACAGCTGAACAATCCAATCCCTGGTCCAACAATGCAGACGCTGCTATCAGTACAATAATACAATATAACATTAAGTAATAAGAACACAATAAAACATAGGACAACCAACAGAACAAAATAACAAAGAGTAAAAATCATACAACATACTATAGTTCTAGTGATACAATATAATGTGGAGTAATGATGATACAATATAAAACATACCATGAATTGACAGTGATTTGATATAATGTATCATTTGTTTATTGATATTAGGTAACTAGTTTACCAGGAAGGAGTAACATGGAGTAATGACTAAACTATATAACAGAAAAGTGATTCAATATAAAGTCATCACTATGCTATACAATAAAACCTAGAAACAAACCTTATAACTTAGAGTTAGAGGGTTTGGCAGGTGCAGACAAAAAGGCTGCTTAAAAACAGAACATAATGTTTTCAAATAGTTTATGTTTTGTCAAAGATATAGGAACCTTTGTATTGCTATTCTTAAACTTACAAATGCTCTATCAATAGTATACACAGGTTACAGAACCACTGAAGTCAGACCAATGCCCATCTGTTGCATCCATTCTTTGGACACGATCTCTGGGCCGAACAGTAAGAATCGCATATGGCTTCTATTGTCCTCCTGGAGTCATGTGGTCTGGTCCATTCCAGCTCTTAATAACACATCCCATTTTATTTCAGGCCTGTAGATTGTATTAGGAAACGGGGAGCTGATTTGCTGCCACTCATTTCCGTTTGCCAATTTATATGGGAGCTATTCACTAAAACTGAGGCGCATGTGAGTTGAGGTCAGATTTCATCTCACTGCATGGAATTATTCCTTATCCAGGGCCAACCCTGGCGAGTTTCGATGTTAGTGTAAAAGCACAGTACTAGATAAATGAAACACACACAAAGTCACGTATATAGAAAAAATGACATCATATGAACGAGAGTAAACTACACATATACAAAGTTCATTTTCTATAAGACAGTTGGGCAGGTGTAACATAAGCAGTGCTAGTAACACAGTACAATCCTCATAGTGACTTCAAACTAAGTAAACACAGGAACCGGCTGTGAGATAATCGCAATTAACTGGATAAACAAAGAGAGATCAGTGACACATTCATAAGTCACAAGTAAGAAAAACACAGGTAAAGAGAAGCATAATGATTATAGAAACAATAATAAATGAAGGTACTTGTTTAATACGAGAAGATCTTTCGATCTCCTCGTCCTATATCCAGATACATGGTGGCTAATAACAGATTTGTAATCTATTATATAGGAGCACTACCGCGCCTTAGTGGATACATTAGTTAGTCCTGGGTTGTCCAGAGTAAGTCCTTAGATGGGTCTTCTGCCCACCAAAAATCTCAATAGCCTGTTACTGGTGTAATTGCGTGACACATATGGAATAAATACAGATACTAGATACTGTGCAAACGTCTCTACGTGTCTTCACAAATATTATTATCAAGTTTAATAGAAAATTATTGTGCTTTTAGCCTGCCCCTAATTATTTCTTTGGTCTTCAGGATAATTATACACAGATCCCAGATTTTAAGCGTGATTATTAATGTACATAATAATGTTGTATACACATAAAAGCACGCCTGCATAATGGGGCTTGTTTTAAAGGGTTAATATTTTAAAATGTCAATATGTCCTTTTTTGGATAGGGTTAGGCATTGACGAGGCATTAGGAGTAGACGTTATAAGCGACCCAAATCTACTGACCCACCACAAATACCAAGTGTCCAACATATTGATGCTTGTCATTATGCCAAGGGTTCAAATGTCTATACACACAGTATGAACACGCCTGTAATAGGGCATAATTTTGACAAGTAACCATTGCCTCTCAATGTTTCAATAGTACATAATGACATGTATAATCTTCCTGCCACTAGATGTCATTACCCAGAAAGGCACTACTGTCCATTACCCTGATGTTGAGCTTCACCCAGACATTCTATAATCTGTAGACATTCCAGTCCTAAGAATATTCCCATTCTGATTTGATAACTGACCAGGGCAAGTTCTATTGGTTATTCTAGATTTGACTAGCACCATCTGACCAAAGGCAATGTTGTTTTAATGATGTTGCTCCTCATTTTGGGACTTGTGATTCCAATTTCAGCTTGGTCGCTCAACCCATGATTGTGTTTTATTCACATTTATTCCGAGACATAAAATAATAGACAACAAAGGAGAGCCTTAGTTATTAGATTCAGTGTATAAGGCCAGTGAGATTTAGCAGAAGGGAAGACTATGGATGGAAAGTACTTCACCCCAGGATTGTTTCATTCATTAGTCACTTCCTCTGGTGCTCTGCTGTTGGAGGAAACTGACTTTTACTCAGCTAGTGTGGGCAGTCCTGGTTTCTTGTAAACTGCTGTAATTTCACCAATCCATCTAAGTGTAAGGGTTTCATATTTTAAGCAATGCAAATGCATTGCATGTAAAACATGCATGTTAAAGTTCTTTAAAAGCATATTAGTAGGCATTAACATTTGGATGATGCATTTTGGGCACCAGACAGTCCCTTTAACTCTGTGCATTACCTCCATATACTGAGCAGGATGATTTGCACAAACATGTACTTGTAGAGGAGTACTTTCCAGTCTGTACTCTGGTTACACAAGGTGTTGAAATGATGATTTTATCATCGCATTTGACTGATTCATTTTGCAGTTGATCCCCATGAATTATTACCACATACTCTCTAAAATGTTACTGTGTAAGTCACGTGCCTTCTGTTTGCTTTGTTTAAAGTGCAGTAATCAGTTCCAATGCTGAACTGGCCTTTGGCACGCATTTCATATAATTAGTTCATCTGGATTTTTCGGTGTGTTTATGTTTTTCTGACTTACTGTACAATGTGCTGCCTTTATATTCTTTATGGATAGCAGATAATAGTAATAAACGTGAGGGCCACTAGATTGCAGGAAGTCGCGTTTCCCAAAAAACTTGAACACAAAAACGAGAGCGGTTATCCAAACACAGCCTAAATATAGAAGGGCCACTGATGGGAGTCTTAGTAAAAATGGACTCTGCTAGGCTGAAGGCTACCAAGAGAGTTCCAGGTTTGTGGAAGTTGTGGGAGAAAGTCCGTGCCATGACCAAAATGTCCTGGGAGATGAAGTCCATAGACATCTGGTAAGGCACAAGATGGGAGTTGTAATCCAAAAACTGCATCGCCAGTCACACTCCAGTATAAGCAAGCAATAAGTCTGCTTGGAGTTAATAATGGCAGCCCTGGGTGGCATCATGCCACCTCACCACAAAAGACCTCTTTATGGCTGGCCTTGTCTGCTACTTATGCATCATGATATCCCTGCTGCATAATTACTTTGTCAACTGAATGCTTCTATAATCAACACCAAGGTCCAGAAATGGGCATGAAAAGGAAACATACAAAAATAAAACACACTATGGATCACCCCAAAAATGTATGGCCACGTCATTTATTTACAGTAAAAAAAAAAACATTATGTTTCCAACTAGAAGATAAAACATTCTAGATTATTGCAGTTAAAGTGCAACTCTCCAGCAAGCTCTAGATGAAATGCGACTTCTATAATCCTCAGCCAGCCTTTAGAGCAACTTCTTGGCTGTGTTTTTTGTATATATATATATATCTTGTAATGTTTATGCTCAAGAAAGTTCTGAAAAAAAAACTCCAGGAATGAAAGGACTAATATACTTTTTTTTTAGTGTGAAAAATAGGTCTCGATTTAATGATGTGGAGAGGTTTTACAGTTACTTTTAACACGTTGCTCTTGTATAAAGACATTGGGGTTTTTGTTCCAGACAATGATCTGAGCCGTCTCTCCTGGTGCCAGTTTTTTTATAATGTGTCAATGGTGAAATTTATGGGGGGCTTTGTGGTGGTCCCGGCAGGCTTCGGCAGTTTGTGAGTAAACATTTACAGTGGAGTGTGGTCTGCAGGCAGACAGCTTTTTATTAGACCAAAAGCCATGCCTCTTGTGTTTATTACCAGACCCCAGAAACCAAGCCCGATAGACAGAATGTCTCACGGAGCGCAGGACTGTGACACTGCCACTTCATGCCACTTTTATTTATTGATACACACGGATGCAGGTCCAGTGGCACATAAACAACACAGCAAAAGCCACAACTTCTCAGAGCCTGTGTCTTGAAGCGCTTACAACAGGTCTAATCACTAATGAACAAACTCCTTTGATGTGGATTCACTAAATGCTGTTGAAAGGTTAAAATAAATATTCATTGAAGTTCTGTAATAATAGATAAATTGTAGAAAATTACTGTAATTCGACAATTCAATATCATGCATTGCGAGAGCGTTTCGGCAATTATACCGGAATCCTTACTATGAATTTGGTGCAAGAATAGTTTGATTTGTGGAACAATTCTCATCACTGCATTGATTGGAATTGAACCAAATTTGGGGTGCTCGAATTTCTCATAGATATTCGGTGCTACATGAATTAATCCTAGTGAAGTGAAACCCACTGGAACTAGCTGCCCACAAGCATTATTATGGCCACTTGAGGGACAATATACTGTCAACGAATTAAGAAGTTCATCAGCAGACACGACACATAGTATTTACATTTACTTCACACTACATATTATGAAGACAAACAAAGATTGCGATCCCTCCCAGCGAGAACGGACACAAGCTGAAATAGCCACGCCCATTACATAGGAAACCTCTCCATTGGCAAATCAGACTGGTCCCACCCATAAGGGCAGTCCAGATCCAGATTGCCTGGCAGGTCTCCTCTGAATAAGGAACACAGCAACTTAAGACGTACGTTTCAGCCTTCATTGGCCTCATCAGTGGGGTACGGCTGGTATCCCTCTAGGTGCATTGAGCCAGGGACCCACGTCTGGGCATACCCTAATAACTCATTGAGACAAAGATTGGGATCCCTCCCAGCGAGAACAGACAAAGGCTGAGATAGCCGGCTCTATGGTTTAAAATGATCTACACATTGTGTTAGCAAAACTGCAAGCAAACGCCTAAATTAGGAGTAAAGTGTTTTTTAAACGTGTCTGTGGAGTCTCCTGTCTATGACATCACCTGTGGCCTGATATGCAAATGAACTTCTTTCCAAAGGGAAAATGTGCAATTTACATATTAAGACACAGGTGATGTCATAAACAGGAGACTCCACAGACACATTTGAAATGCATTTCTCTCCTGATTTAGGTATTTGCTTGTAATGTTGCTAACACAATGTATAGATCCTTTTTTATTCTCTACATTCACAGTAAAAACAATGTTTAGGAAATACAGTCCCTTTTAGTTTTTTTTAATGTTTTTTTTTTTGTCTATAAAGGTACAAGATATCATAAACAGGAGATCTCACTGACATATTTTTTGATCTATACATTTGCTCGCAGTTCTACTAACACAGCATTTAACCGATGGAGTGCCTCTAAGTCACTGCCTTGTTTTACACAGAGGAAGGCTCTGCTAGGTGTAATATATGAAATATCCATCTGTTAATCTGACCTGCACACAGTGGAGTCTTGTTCTATTCCCTTCAAGTTTGGTGCCAAATACAAAACAAGAGCTAAAAACAGAATTATTATGATACTTTTTATGACTTATGTTAATTTCTATGTTTCATTTTTAATTATGTATCTCTGTCTTGCGTGGAAAGTTTGCACCCCTGAGGTAAAACACAGAGGGCTGCATATCTATATATATTTTTAGAACAAACATTGTGTTCTTCGTATCTATTCCATGCCTTATCCCAGATGATGGCAAGGGAATTAATATCCTATCCCTGTGCTGCAAACCTAACCCCACATTGTTCTTTTTATCCCCAAAATAGAATAGAGGTCAAGCTCCTGAGAATCAAGGGCCTTGAAAACTGCGGATTTTCGGCCTATTTTTTATAGGTTTTGTTTGGGACTGGCAGACAATAGAATCCTATGAGTGAGACGCTAGTGACACTTTAATTAATGACTGAAGCATTATAACAGGAGTGGATGAATCACTGGGCTGTGGGAACTGGCAGGGAGGGAGAGTTAGCCAGTGCTGCTGGATTTTGTTTTGAAATTCAACAGAGCATCCAAAAATAATCGTCCAATCTATGGTGAAAGATCCTGTTCTTCTGTGAAAAAAAAAAAAAAAAACAACAACAAAGAAACATTAACATATATATGCATATAGATCTATAATCATACTTATGTAGAAGTGAATTCACAATAAGACTCTGTTAATATTTGACAAGAAGCCAATGGCCCTTTTGTTGCAACGCTGAGTGACTAACGCAAAAGAGTGAAATAAATTACTTTACAGGAACATCCATCAGTTAAAGTGCCTATTTGCTTTCCCTTGTCCTTAAACAACCCCAACCTCAAGAATCTGCTTGAATGAAGATGCAAAGTGAAACGCGTGGGTCATCCGCCTATACCATGTTTTGTCAGACCCATTCAGAGCCCTTTCTGTGCAGGCTCAAGACGGAAAAGGAAGACATTTGTGGGAAGGAAACTGTAAACAAGGGAAATAAATACCCCTAAAAAAAACCGAGAGATGTTAAGCCAAATGTATCTATAGGCTTTTACCCTTCTTACAGCAACATGAATATGTATATTTCTGCACAACTGGGATTACCCTAATTTGTCAGAGATCTTTCAGATTGAACCTTCCCTTATGGTAAACAGGCTGCCCTGGTTTAAACTGAAAGCCTTATATTAACTCTCCCCCCCCCCCCCCCCCCCCCCCATGGCATCATGTTCATACTACTCTGCAAGATGAATGATCTTTAGGAAGCTAATGAAAAGGTTTTGCACACTGCTGGTGTTAATTGCCGAGCGTGGCTTGGAGTGAAACTGTAGGTTTTAACTGTGCACCCAATACAATTACAGTCCTCAGCGGTATTATAGTGACTCCAAGCAACGAGATCCAGCCAGAAAGATGTCCTCTTTAACCTCTTCACTGCCCTGGGCCTCAGTCCTGGACCAGGATAGTTTTGTGCAATCAGCTCAATAAAGCTTGCCACTGGTACGACACATAGAACTTGGCTAGTGTACAGATTGCCATAAATATACTGTGATGGCATAATGGCTGGTTGCCCAGTCCCTCATTGTATCTCTAAGGTGAGCCACCTGGCACTGTGACAAGAGGGAGAAAAATGCATTATGTGTGTGGTTGTATTATGTACCTGTTTATCCTATGCAAACTGCAGGGAGGGGGCTTGATATCGAATCTCTTCTCAGCAGCTCACTGTAGGAGAAACAGCAGCTTTATCCAACCTCATTCTTGTAAAAGAAGCAAACCTTCGTTTTAATTACATTTGATAGAAAATACTCCAACATTTTTTTTTTGATAGACTTTCAAGAATCCCCATGAATGCCTTTGCGGAGGATCGCTCGTTTGAGAAGTTCTGATGTGTGTTATCCATTATAAATGACGTTTTATTACAGAGTATTATAGTTTATTTAAGCAAATGTACATTAAAGCAACCTGATGAATCAGGCTGATAAAATAGCAGCTATCCGCTCATTATCAGACTATCAGCATCCAGCAGCTCAAGCCTGGTAGAGTGATAGAGATATTGGCTTTTGCATTATTTAGTTAAACACCCATTTTACTTGTCAAGCTAATAATAGTTTAATTTATTCTGGTTTTACTTGGCAGGACAAAAAAAACCTCTCGCTCTCTCTCTGCCGGTCGCACTCTTTCTGTTACTATTCACAAAGAAATTCTGGCACAAGGCACTCTGAACACCTCCTGTATCTGAAAATAAATTGGCCGGGCTTCTTGCTGATGAGAAAAACAACAAATTGTGCCGCTCTTTTTATTTAAGCGAAAACAGGGATTTCTAGGTCTACACATAAACACATAAGGGACCCCAAATAAGGATAACAGATAACGGACCCCAAGTAAGGATTACACATAAGGGACCCCAAGACTGATCTGGCTGCAGCCGCATTCTGACAGTGTCAGTGCACACTCAGCTGATCTGGCTGCATTCTGACAGTGTCAGTGCACACTCAACTAATCTGGCTGCAGCTACATTCTGACAGTGTCAGTGCACACTCAACTAATCTGGCTGCAGTCACATTCTGACAGTGTCAGTGCACACTCAACTAATCTGGCTGCAGTCACATTCTGACAGTGTCAGTGCACACTCAGCTGATCTGGCTGTTGCAGCATGCTGACAGTGTTAGTGCACACTCAGCTGATCTGGCTGTTGCCGCATGCTGACAGTGTTAGTGCACACTCAGTCAGTCAGTGCGGTTGGTTGATGCCTGAATCTGTTGGGGTCTGCTAAGTGCAGACTGTCTCAGATGCCCTTGTTTTTATGTATAATTAATAGAGAGGATACAGCCATTAGTAGACAAGACATTATTATGCTATTTCACTTTAGCTATAGGTGAATATTGTAACATAGTAATACAGGTTAAAAAAAACACCTGTCCATCAAGTTCAACCCTTCTACCTATTCTTCCTGCTTTAGATCCCAAATACATCCAGACCCTTTTTGTAGGGATCTACTGTATTTGATAGCACCACCTCTCCTAGCAGTGAATTCCATACCTTTATTGTCTATGAAATCCTTCTTCTTTCAGTCTCAAGAGATGACCTCTTGATCTTTGTACATTTTCCTTTATTTTCTTGTTCTAAACCATTTCTGATCTTCCTGCTGTTTGTTATTCTGTTCTGTTCCCTTCCGGGTTTTCCCTGTAGCCTCTGACTTTGTTTCTCTGTTCCTCTATTTAAATATTGCCATACCCATTCAGCTTACTTCTAACTTTCAGTATCTGCAGCTATAGGTTTGTTCTATGTCTTGATGTCCATGTTTCTGTTAGTATATTTAGTTACTAGTTTAGTATTAGTTGTAGTGTTAGGGACTTGCCTATGAGAGGTACCATGACTCTTGCTGGAAAACTTGCAAAATGATGGCCATCAGGTGTAACTAAACCCTCACCATTCACCATTTCAGAGGTCTAGGCTAGTGCCTGTATTTTTCTCTGTATGTTTATGTCTCCTTACTTTTTTTCATTGAAGCACCTGAGGATCCCGACTCCTCTCTCCTACCCCCATGTCCCAGGTTGGAATGCCTTTGGAAGAGTCTCGGGACCTCTGTCCCTAGTGCTCCTTAATCCTTGGCGCTGTACTTTGTTTGTGTCTGTGTATGCCTATTTAGGTCTTTAGTATTGTCTTATGTATTTACCCTGGTCATGTATGTATATATGTTTTAGTTCTGCCTTTCCTCCTTTGTCTATCCTGTAGCCCTGCACTCTGTATTTAGTTTATTCTGCTTCTGCTCTGTCCGTATTCACTTTTGCTCTGCTTGATTTATCTGTTGCAGCCTGCATCATCCCTTTAATCCTAACAAGGTTATGTTCAATACCATCTTCAGGATGTTTGCAGGGTTTCTCCAGGATCCTGGAATGTGACCGCACAAGCCTGGGGCCTCAAGCATCCAGGGGAGTGTAGTTACCCTGCACCAGGCCCTGTGTCTCCATTTCTGCCAATTTACTTCTGAATTCGCGAGCCTAGGTTCCCATACCACCTGGACCTTGTGAGTGACACTTTTTAAGCACCAGTGCCCAGAATTGCTCTGCGTATTCAAGGTGAGGTCTTATCACTGACTTGTAAAGAGCAAAATAATATCCTCCTTACGTGAATCAATACCCTATTTTATACATGCCAATATCTTATTGGCCTTTGCAGCTGCTGACTGACAATGCCCACTGTTGCTAAGTCTCATGTCTACCATTATTATTAAATCCTGAGGGTTGTATTATTACAGATCGCAATGTGGGGTCCGCACTGTATTAAAAAAAATGATGTAATACAGTATTAAATACCAGACCCTTCTCAGGCTGCTTGGGGCATTGGAGATATCCTGTCTGTCCCATCTGGTTCAGGGGCCGTCATCTGGACAGCCCTGTTCTGAAAGAAAACATAAATATACGGTATATCACATAAATTTAAATACATCGGGGGGGAGAGACATTGCAGTATTTATTGTCACCTTATTTGCTGAATTGCCATCTTGTAACACACTGCAGATGGAGAGGCATGGCTTTTTGAACAGACTGAGGGCTTTATCTATCAAGACAAAATAGGTGCTATTTCAGGAAAAAGTGCTAAAATAGTAGTAGTAACCATGGAAACCAATGGAAAGTTATGGCAGTTAGCTCCAAATGTTGCACTTTTAAAAAAAATAGCACCTGTTTTGCCTTGATAAATTTGTCCCTAAATTGTGGCAATCCCTTTACTTTTTTAATTCGGGCCTACATTAAATGGGTGAGAACAGAACCTTTGCTGATAGATTATACCATTCATTCCAACATTTGAATAAATGCAACTTTATTGTTTGTTTTCAACAGAAACTATTTTCATTTTAGTTCCATTAATTTGGTCTGTAGGACGGGTATCGTGGTACTCGGTGTCCATGGAAACGCTCCCCTCTTCGCAGGCAGCAGCTCACATGAGATGAATGGTTCTCGCGAGATTACATGGGTGCGTGCATCCACAGAGCAGGCATAAAGGAGGGGTTATTTTGTATGTTTTTTCACATTCCGCAGATTGAAAAGGGACAATATTGCAACAAAACATCTGTGTTTGTATAGTTCTGCTCCAATAAACGTGCTCGATGCTTTGTACCGAGTGACTTGTTCGTTGCTGGGTCACTGCTACTGGACTGTCTCTTTGTCTTCCCAGCATGCTACCAGCAAAACAATAGTGGGATTGGCTGGGCCTAGTTACTGTGTTAACCGTGAGTGTTACCAGGTCCTTATCATTCCCACCGCAGCCACAGTAAGCTCTTCCACTCTGCAATACTTACTAAACACCTTGCCTTCTTGGTCTTACACAAATCCTTTGATTAATGCCTGGCTTTTGCAGTTCACTTGTCAGTTCAGTTCTTGTGATGCTAGTTTTTTACATGTTTAATGCAAACCTTACCTTACAGACCAGCAGCGTTTGCAGACCCTGAATGCTTAGAATTGTCCATGCCTAGTGCATGGCTGTTAAAACTACATGCATGCATGGATGTCCAGGATATCTAGTAATTCCTGCTTTCAGATTGGGACCCGGGGAGATGGAGGGTCGAGTAGAAGCTGTGAAGATTAAGAGTATCGGGCAATGTTTTATCGTTGAAAGTGGCATTTGCAGGCAATTGACAAGGGAATTTCTGCAAGCTGAATCACAGGATGTGTAGTGATCTTGTATCCTGCGCTGTTTGTAACCAGAAGCATGCAACGAAAAAGGGAGCTCAAGATGCTGCTCCCCCTACAAGACCCCTAGCAACAAAGGTCCCCCTTTTTTACACCACCAAGGAAGGGAAATGGAAGCACAGGAAGGGTTGTTTTTGTTTTGTTTTTATAATTATTGAACGTTAACATGCTTAAAAAAGGTTATTTTTGTGTCTAGGTCATCTTTTAAATAGTTAAAAATATTATTTTAAAAAAATCACTGGTTCATGCGTGTTTTTTTACATGTCAGCTGTAATACGCCCCTCTGTTGTAGGTTGCAAACACCCCGGCTTTACACCTCAATAACACATTAAAGTAAGTTATTAAGAATCAGTTTGTTCATTCCCATTAATTAGGGTTTTTTCTTTAAGGCTGGCTTATTGAAGGAGTAATGTGCTGCAATTCCTATGTTCGGAGCCTTCCTGTCAGATAATGTTTATTTTTGGGACAGGCACAGCTCTGTTCTCCAAGGACATTCCCATTTATTATGTCCTCTTCGATATCTACAAATATGAACTGGACTTAACTGCAGGGGCCAGAGATGAACATAATCTCTCATTACTAACACACACCTCCCAACTGTCCTTATTTAGGAGGGACAGTCCCTATATCACACCTAAATCCCCCTGGCCCTCTTTCCTCATCTATTGTCCCTCTTTCCTCCTCTATTGTCCCTCTTTCCTCCTCTATTGTCGTTCTTTCCTGGGAGCTCAGAATGTTTGGTTTGTATAACTATCACCGAGCAATAAAAGTGAGTTTAAGTTGCAGTAAATATGTTTCTATATTAATTTGTGTAAATAAAATACTTATTCTAAAGGACCTATCAGATGACCTGAATATATTCCAGAAAATATTCTAATAAAGCCCCACCCACAGCCACAGGTATGCTAACGTAACTATACCTTGTGCAGAGACAAAGCTACGACTCCTGCTACAAGGAGCCCTGCATAATGCATAGTTACATCTCTAAATGCTAATCGCACTTCAACCCACCAGAGCATCATTTGTAGTGGATACGTTCCTTTCATCTTACCAACATAACCATACATTGCACACAGTAGTGTATTTTCTTTAAGGCAAACAAGGCACTCGCCTAGGGCGGCACTTTGCCAGAGGGTGTTAAAGCCCACTTCTGTGCTTCAAACATTTTCGCTACCCTCCCCCACCGTTCAGCAAGCTTTAATGGATGTGTGGGGGTATGTAATGAGGGTGATTGGGCATTTAGTGTTTATGCAATGGGAGTGATGGGGGCATGCAGGCCCGGACTGGCCATCGGGCTCACCGGGCAAATGCCCGGTGAGCCGCGGTGGCCATGGGCCGAGGCCGGCGGGGAAGATCCCAGCAGAGCAAAAAAAACAAAAAAAAAACAACTTACCTCGTTCCTGCTCTGTCCCCCGGTGCTCTGAAGCTGCGTGGCTGTGAGGGAAGCGTTGTGAGCTTCCCTCCAGCCACGCGGTCAATAAAGTGTGTTGGAACTTTTTTTTCAAACAAACTTTATTGTTCCGCGCGGCTGGAGGGGAGCTCACAACGCTTCCCTCACAGCCACGCAGCTTCAGAGCACCGGGGGACGAAGCAGCAAAGAGGTAAGTACTGGGGTCTGGGGAAGGGGGGGAGGTGGGTGGCATAACGAGCATAATATATGGGCAATATCCTGGCATATAACATGGCATATTGGGGGCAATATCCTGGCATATTGGGGGCAATATCCTGGCATAATACATGGCATATTGGGGGCAATATCTGGCATATTGGGGGCAATATCCTGGCATAATACATGGCATATTGGGGGCAATATCCTGGCATATTGGGGGCAATATCCTGGCATAATACATGGCATATTGGGGGCAATATCCTGGCATAATACATGGCATATTGGGGGCAATATCCTGGCATAATACATGGCATATTGGGGGCAATAACATGGCATATTGGGGGCAATATCCTGGCATAATACATGGCATATTGGGGGCAATATCCTGGCATAATACATGGCATATTGGGGGCAATATTCTGGCATATAACATGGTTTATTGGGGGCAATATCCTGGCATATTGGGGGCAATATCCTGGCATATAACATGGCATATTGGGGGCAATATCCTGGCATATAACATGGCATATTGGGGGCAATATCCTGGCATATTGGGGGCAATATCCTGGCATATAACATGGTTTATTGGGGGCAATATCCTGGCATATAACATGGCATATTGGGGGCAATATCTTGGCATATTACATGGCATATTGGGGGCAATATCCTGGCATATAACATGGCATATTGGGGGCAATATCTTGGCATATTACATGGCATATTGGGGGCAATATTCTGGCATATAACATGGTTTATTGGGGGCAATATCCTGGCATATAACATGGCATATTGGGGGCAATATCCTGGCATATAACATGGCATATTGGGGGCAATATCCTGGCATATAACATGGCATATTGGGGGCAATATCCTGGCATATTGGGGGCAATATCCTGGCATATTACATGGCATATTGGGGGCAATATCCTGGCATATTGGGGGCAATATCCTGGCATATTACATGGCATATTGGGGGCAATATCCTGGCATATAACATGGCATATTGGGGGCAATATCCTGGCATATTGGGGGCAATATCCTGGCATATTACATGGCATATTGGGGGCAATATCCTGGCATATTGGGGGCAATATCCTGGCATATTGGGGGCAATCTCCTGGCATATTACATGGCATATTGGGGGCAATATCCTGGCATATTGGGGGCAATATCCTGGCATATAAAAATAAAAATGGGCTGCTCAGTCTTAAATGCCCGGGCCTATTTTTTGTCCCAGTCCGGGCCTGGGGGCATGTAATGGGGTGATTGGGCATTTAATGTGTGTGCAATGTGGGTGATGGGGCATGTCATAGGTGTGCAATGTGGGTGGAGGGTGCCCGAATTTTGTCTGCCTAGGGCAGCACAAAACAACCACTGATTGCCCAGGTTGAATCCACGTGAGTTTCTCCTGCTAGAACCTGGTGTATAAAACATTGTTCAATCTGTAAAACTTTGCACTTATTGATTATGCATTATGCAGGCCCACTCAGTTTTTCTAGCAGGAGAAACTTGCCAGGTGTATCCCAGTCAGTGGAATGCACTTTTCATCTCACCTCAACTCAATTTTTATTGAATAAACCCCAGAGTCCATGTTTAACATCCACAATGGCCACACTTAAATAAAAAGGAAATGACATCATCTTTCACATAGAAAAGACTGACATCATTTATAAGAAGCCCTCGTATTATTCTAACCACATACTGAACTTACCACCCACTTCCCCCTCATCGTTACCTACTATATTACACTTCATTACGCTTGATATTTTTAGCATCTCTTCAGGGAGATTAATCTGTGTGGGGTCCTTTTTTTTTTTTTTGTATATACAAAGCGGATCAGGTTGGATGATCTGGAATACAAAACTCTACTCTCCAGGCTTCTGAAGTCCTTTTTAAAATGTTCTGTACATGCCCAAACTCCAATTCTCAGACTTTCCAACTCAGCGAGGATTAGAAAAAAAAATAAAAAGAGAAAGAAAGAAAAGACCATCGTTTGATAATGTCCAGTGACTGTTGGGTACTGTAGGGGTGTGTTTTGTTCCACCAATGACAGCCTGGCACGGTGCCTGTTGGATCCGGCCGCACTGGCCTGGGTACATCTTTTCATCAGTAAATGTGTTGGTTGGCTTTAAATGGCAGCACTGCTCAGCCATGAATAGCCCAAATAAATTAGAGCACTGTGCAAAAGCAAGCAAAGGGTTTTGTCACCCTTTCCTGCTAGGAACATTGAGGGGAGAGGGATAGAAGGGGGGGGGGGGGGGGGGGGATTTCAGTCATTCAAACATGCTTGAAGGTTCCCTGAGGTAAAACTGTTTTTGAGAACTGATATGTACGGGTCCTGTAAGTCAAGGTTAAAAATAATAATAATAATAATAATAATAATTCTACGCTACACGTAGAGGTGGGATTTGTACCTCAAGCTTAAAGGACAGCTAAACTTTATTTTTCACTTGGTCTTCTAATATACAAGCCTAAGTGAAAGGTTAGTTGTCCCTAGTGTGAGGATAACCTGGCGAGTACCTTTGATAGTACATGCCAGTTTACCCTCTCACCGGCTGCTGCCATAGCTCCCTGAAGCAGGCAGACCAGTCTGGTCCATGACTAGCTCTCTCTGCTAGCTCAGAGAGAGACCCTCGTTTTTACATAGGATCAGAACAGGGGATCTTAAATAGTGCAGAGAGAGACACCCCCCCCCGCACTCTGAGGACCCCGATCAGATGAGTGGGGCGAGCCCCCGCTCTAATTGGCTGTCAGCTTGGCCCAGCCTCCAGACCTGCTGTGTACATGTCGGGTTTACTTAGGAGATGAAAGACATGGTTTGAGGAAGCAAGGGTTAAATTAAAACTTTAAATGTGCTCATTCTTACTCCACAACCAACCAGCCTCACTTTTCCTTCCCAACAAAATGTGCTCTCTCTTACACCACAAACACCTAGCCTCACTTCTTCTTTCCAACCAAATGGGGTCTCTCTTCATCCACAACCAACCGGCATCACTTCTTCTTCCCAACCAGATTGGCTTTCTCTTGCTCCACAGCCACCCAGCATCACTTCTTCTTCACAACTAAATGGGATCTCTCGTATGCCACAACCAATCGGCCTCACTTCTTCTTTCCAACCAAATGGAATCTCTCGTACTCCATAACCAACCGGCCTCACTTCTTCTTCCCAACCAAATGGACTTTCTCTTACTCCACAACCACCTGGCCTCACTTCTTCTTCACAACTAAATGGGATCTCTCGTATGCCACAACCAACTGGCCTCACTTCTTCTTCCCAACCAAATGGACTTTCTCTTACTCCACAACCACCTGGCCTCACTTCTTCTTCACAACTAAATGGGATCTCTCGTATGCCACAACCAACCGGCCTCACTTCTTCTTCCCAACCAAATGGACTTTCTCTTACTCCACAACCACCTGGCCTCACTTCTTCTTCACAACTAAATGGGATCTCTCGTATGCCACAACCAACCGGCCTCACTTCTTCTTTCCAACCAAATGGAATCTCTCGTACTCCATAACCAACCGGCCTCACTTCTGCTTCCCAACCAAATGGAATCTCTCGTACTCCACAACCAACCGGCCTCATTTTTATTTGAATCCAAAGTGGTTCCCTTCTGTCACTTCTACTGACTGGGCTTGCTTATTCTTCACAAGTGACTGAGCTTACTTTTATATACAACAAAATTTACTATAATAATAAAATAATAGAATAATAAAATCTGACATGGGTAATTGGGGGCTAATATGTGTTTCTAAGCATGGGGATTGTACATATTAGTGCTCTGTGCTATAATGGATACTAAGTATACCAGGTATATGATTAGTGTAGAGCTTGACTAGTTAAGGGTGATTTTTTCAAATAACTTTGAAAAATGGATATTCAGATTACCATAATAAAGATTTAAAGGGGTAGTAATGTTTTTTTTTTATTGGCTGGAATCATTGAGTCATTTAATTAACTGTTCATATATTTCAAGTTTGATCCAGAAACTCCGGCGCGGATTCTTTGTGTGTGCTAGGTGTGCGCCGCATATTTCCTGGGGTTTGTGTGCTCCGAACAGAGAGCCCACAAACCCTGGAAATACACGAAATACACCAGGGAGACAGACGGCAGCTGCAAATTTGGCATCTGGGTGACTCTCCCTGTTGCCAATTCAACCAGCACGAAAAGTATAATAATTTTCCTGCATGAATATAAAATCACTGGACACCGATTGTCACTCTACACTTGCATAAAATACAACAAAAATACTAAACAAAAACAAGACTGTCCCTTTAAGGATAAGGATGCCATACAATGTACATTGTGAGTTAATGATGGTAGACTATGTCAGAGGACCAGTCAGATAAAACCTCAGGACTTTCTGATCACTGGGAACAAGAACAAATAGTCTCCACTTTATCTCAGGTAGCAGTGTGGCTGACCGCTCCTCTCCCTGGTCCTTGCTACCTCCATTCCACATCTTTACAATTTCCCTGACAATCCGTTTCCATCCTGACACAATTTGCAGCAGTGCAGAGCTTGGTTCTACACAGTCAGGAATCACTCGGTGAACAAAAAGTTCAACGATACACAGAGTCGAGTAACGGATGTGTCCCTAACTCTTAGGTGTTCAATCTTAAAGTGAGTCCAGTGTCATGGTTTTCATTACATCAAACAGTCCTTTGTGGTCCACAGAGTGAGGAGTCCCTGGAAGGTCAGGGTTAGTATGGTGAGGCGGTGTGACGGTGGCAAGGCCTATCTCTGCAGGACAATAGCCAGTTGTTTGTAGAAAATGCATGGCCTGTTGAGATGAAACAGACAGAGTGATAACAAATGCTAAAATTTGCACCAGCAGGTCAAGGGGCACTGGCCAGTTCATACAGTGTAATAGCATGTTATATTACTTAAACCACTAATGGACAAACACAGAAAGAGAGTGTAGAGAATGGGGGGGGGGGGGGGGGGGGCCTCATGGATCCAGACTGTTGGCAATATTTTAAAACCACTGATATAGCGTATGACCTTGATCTATACCTTGCGTCACCAGAAATGTATGTAAGTATATAGATTAAGAGAAAAAAATGTCTTGCCGTCTTGTTTATATCACTGTACTGCAGCACTGCATGCAAATTAATAATTCTCAGCTGCAGCACCACATGCAAATTAATAATTCTCAACTGCAGAACCGCATGCAAATTAATAATTCTCCACTGCAGCACCACATGCAAATTAATAATTCTCAACTGCAGCACCACATGCAAATTAATAATTCTCCACTGCAGCACCACATGCAAATTAATAATTCTCAACTGCAGCACCACATGCAAATTAATAATTCTCAACTGCAGCACCACATGCAAATTAATAATTCTCAACTGCAGCACCACATGTAAATTCAAAATTCTCAACTGCAGCACCACATGCAAATTAATAATTCTCAACTGCAGCACCACATGTAAATTCAAAATTCTCAATTGCAGCAGTGCTTTTGCATATGGTGCCAAAAAGGGAATGTCACCATTTTAAACATATTTTCTTGATCCATGCATTTTCCTGCATAATATATCATTTGTTTTGGTGCTATATATTCACACTTTAAACATTATTTAAGTTGCAGGGTCCCTTTAAATAAAGTCAACACTCCTTATTTGCCCCTCTCTCAGACCCCACTTTCACCTCTGCACGTTCTAGCATCAAGATTAAGAATAAGGAGAAGGGATTGACCCCTCTGTCCACTCTGGGACTTTCATTAAAAGGACTCATCATTTAATCTTTAAATATCCTGAATGACCCATTGCAAGGGATAGAAATGAGGGAAATAAATCAGCCCCTCCAGCGAGGAGACCCTACAGGACACCAAATGTTATCACCATTATGTATTATCCCTCCGGCTCCAGAGTGTTTAATATTGAGCGAATGGAATATTGATTAGACAGCTCGGCCTGTGTGTCTGAGCAAAAAAGGGGAATGGGCTTTAAAGATGTCCTGGTTAGGAAAGGCCGAATAGGACAGTGAAATGGAATGCACGAGGTCGGCAGGGTCAGCGATCTCCGATTGCCATTGTTCGGAGTGTTACAAAAGTAACAGCCAATGATTGGGTTACAGGAGCCCATTATACTTGGACGTGGACTTGAGAGCATTCTGCATCCTGACAAAGGGAGGAATGTAACATATTGTATCAGTAATACAGGGGGACGGCTCCGTTCCTTAAGCCTGGTATGTGACCTTCTGTAAAGGGCCGTGCAGGTGTTATTAAACATATCCTCATTCATCCCGATATTGATACTATATTTCTACAAACAATCTGTGCTCCTTTGTTTCAGTTCCCTATTTATCTCCCTGTGTATGTTGGATGCCATGGGCCTGGCTCCCTTCTCTCTGTTTAGCAGTTCTCAATGCACGGTCAGTTGGGGGTATTTTTAAGGCTCCTTTATTTAGACGGCCATTGTGTTAGGGGCAGTGAGAGGGGCAGACTGTTCTACTTCTCACAATATTACATTTCATTAACTGTGAATAATTTAACAAGCAGGAGATCAAGGTGCACGAAATGGTGAGAAGCGACCTAGGGTAATGCCATATTAGATTTACCCTTATGATAATACAGTGCACAGCTCTGAATAAAGACCGTGCGGTTAGTTGGATGGGGCAGTTTTATAAACTGAGGATTTTAACACGAGTGTAATGGGAAAAGGAATAATTCTGTTTAGAAGTAATGTTTTCATATTGCCAGAATCCCTGGATTCCTCTAAGGCCTGAACTCAGCAAATGGGTACTGAAAGTCCTGAACTTAGCAAATACACAAGTACTGAAAGGCCTTAACTCAGCAAATACACAGGTACTGAAAGGCCTGAACTCAGCAAATACACAGGTACTGAAAGGCCTGAACTCAGCAAATACACAGGTACTGAAAGGCCTGAACTTAGCAAATACACAGGTACTGAAAGGCCTGAACTCAGCAAATACACAGGTACTGAAAGGCCTGAACTTAGCAAATACACAGGTACTGAAAGGCCTGAACTCAGCAAATACACAGGTACTGAAAGGCCTGAACTCAGCAAATACACAGGTACTGAAAGGCCTGAACTCAGCAAATACACAGGTACTGAAAGGCCTGAACTCAGCAAATACACAGGTACTGAAAGGCCTGAACTCAACAAATACACAGGTACTGAAAGGCCTGAACTCAGCAAATACACAGGTACTGAAAGTCCTGAACTCAGCAAATACACAGGTACTGAAAGGCCTGAACTCAGCAAATACACAGGTACTGAAAGGCCTGAACTTAGCAAATACACAGGTACTGAAAGGCCTATACTCAGCAAATACACAGGTACTGAAAGTCCTGAACTCAGCAAATACACAGGTACTGAAAGTCCTGAACTCAGCAAATACACAGGTACTGAAAGGCCTGAACTTAGCAAATACACAGGTACTGAAAGGCCTGAACTTAGCAAATACACAGGTACTGAAAGGCCTGAACTTAGCAAATACACAGGTACTGAAAGGCCTATACTCAGCAAATACACAGGTACTGAAAGGCCTGAACTTAGCAAATACACAGGTACTGAAAGGCCTGAACTTAGCAAATACACAGGTACTGAAAGGCCTGAAGTCAGCAAATACACAGGTACTGAAAGGCCTGAAGTCAGCAAATACACAGGTACTGAAAGGCCTGAACTCAGCAAATACACAGGTACTGAAAGGCCTGAACTTAGCAAATACACAGATACTGAAAGGCCTGAACTCAGCAAATACACAGGTACTGAAAGGCCTGAACTCAGCAAATACACAGGTACTGAAAGGCCTGAACTCAGCAAATACACATGTACTGAAAGGCCTATACTCAGCAAATACACAGGTACTGAAAGTCCTGAACTCAGCAAATACACAGGTACTGAAAGGCCTGAACTCAGCAAATACACAGGTACTGAAAGGCCTGAACTCAGCAAATACACAGGTACTGAAAGGCCTGAACTTAGCAAATACACAGGTACTGAAAGGCCTGAACTCAGCAAATACACAGGTACTGAAAGGCCTGAACTCAGCAAATACACAGGTACTGAAAGGCCTGAACTCAGCAAATACACAGGTACTGAAAGGCCTGAACTTAGCAAATACACAGGTACTGAAAGGCCTGAACTCAGCAAATACACAGGTACTGAAAGTCCTGAACTCAGCAAATACACAGGTACTGAAAGGCCTGAACTCAGCAAATACACAGGTACTGAAAGGCCTGAACTTAGCAAATACACAGGTACTGAAAGGCCTATACTCAGCAAATACACAGGTACTGAAAGTCCTGAACTCAGCAAATACATAGGTACTGAAAGTCCTGAACTCAGCAAATACACAGGTACTGAAAGGCCTGAACTTAGCAAATACACAGGTACTGAAAGGCCTGAACTTAGCAAATACACAGGCACTGAAAGGCCTGAACTTAGCAAATACACAGGTACTGAAAGGCCTGAACTTAGCAAATACACAGGTACTGAAAGGCCTGAACTTAGCAAATACACAGGTACTGAAAGGCCTATACTCAGCAAATACACAGGTACTGAAAGGCCTGAACTTAGCAAATACACAGGTACTGAAAGGCCTGAAGTCAGCAAATACACAGGTACTGAAAGGCCTGAACTCAGCAAATACACAGGTACTGAAAGGCCTGAACTTAGCAAATACACAGGTACTGAAAGGCCTGAACTCAGCAAATACACAGGTACTGAAAGGCCTGAACTTAGCAAATACACAGATACTGAAAGGCCTGAACTCAGCAAATACACAGGTACTGAAAGGCCTGAACTCAGCAAATACACATGTACTGAAAGTTCTGAACTCAGCAAATACACATGTACTGAAAGTTCTGAACTCAGCAAATACACAGGTACTGAAAGGCCTGAAGTCAGCAAATACACAGGTACTGAAAGGCCTGAACTCAGCAAATACACAGGTACTGAAAGGCCTGAACTCAACAAATACACAGGTACTGAAAGGCCTGAACTCAGCAAATACACAGGTACTGAAAGGCCTGAACTTAGAAAATACACAGGTACTGAAAGGCCTATACTCAGCAAATACACAGGTACTGAAAGGCCTATACTCAGCAAATACACAGGTACTGAAAGTCCTGAACTCAGCAAATACACAGGTACTGAAAGTCCTGAACTCAGCAAATACACAGGTACTGAAAGGCCTGAACTTAGCAAATACACAGGTACTGAAAGGCCTGAACTTAGCAAATACACAGGTACTGAAAGGCCTGAACTTAGCAAATACACAGGTACTGAAAGGCCTATACTCAGCAAATACACAGGTACTGAAAGGCCTGAACTTAGCAAATACACAGGTACTGAAAGGCCTGAACTTAGCAAATACACAGGTACTGAAAGGCCTGAAGTCAGCAAATACACAGGTACTGAAAGGCCTGAAGTCAGCAAATACACAGGTACTGAAAGGCCTGAACTTAGCAAATACACAGGTACTGAAAGGCCTGAACTCAGCAAATACACAGGTACTGAAAGGCCTGAACTTAGCAAATACACAGATACTGAAAGGCCTGAACTCAGCAAATACACAGGTACTGAAAGGCCTGAACTCAGCAAATACACAGGTACTGAAAGGCCTGAACTCAGCAAATACACATGTACTGAAAGGCCTATACTCAGCAAATACACAGGTACTGAAAGTCCTGAACTCAGCAAATACACAGGTACTGAAAGGCCTGAACTCAGCAAATACACAGGTACTGAAAGGCCTGAACTTAGCAAATACACAGGTACTGAAAGGCCTGAACTCAGCAAATACACAGGTACTGAAAGTCCTGAACTCAGCAAATACACAGGTACTGAAAGGCCTGAACTCAGCAAATACACAGGTACTGAAAGGCCTGAACTTAGCAAATACACAGGTACTGAAAGGCCTATACTCAGCAAATACACAGGTACTGAAAGTCCTGAACTCAGCAAATACACAGGTACTGAAAGTCCTGAACTCAGCAAATACACAGGTACTGAAAGGCCTGAACTTAGCAAATACACAGGTACTGAAAGGCCTGAACTTAGCAAATACACAGGTACTGAAAGGCCTGAACTTAGCAAATACACAGGTACTGAAAGGCCTGAACTTAGCAAATACACAGGTACTGAAAGGCCTATACTCAGCAAATACACAGGTACTGAAAGGCCTGAACTTAGCAAATACACAGGTACTGAAAGGCCTGAAGTCAGCAAATACACAGGTCCTGAAAGGCCTGAACTCAGCAAATACACAGGTACTGAAAGGCCTGAACTTAGCAAATACACAGGTACTGAAAGGCCTGAAGTCGGCAAATACACAGGTACTGAAAGGCCTGAACTTAGCAAATACACAGATACTGAAAGGCCTGAACTCAGCAAATACACAGGTACTGAAAGGCCTGAAGTCAGCAAATACACAGGTACTGAAAGGCCTGAACTTAGCAAATACACAGATACTGAAAGGCCTGAACTCAGCAAATACACAGGTACTGAAAGGCCTGAAGTCAGCAAATACACAGGTACTGAAAGGCCTGAACTTAGCAAATACACAGATACTGAAAGGCCTGAACTCAGCAAATACACAGGTACTGAAAGGCCTGAACTCAGCAAATACACAGGTACTGAAAGGCCTGAACTCAGCAAATACACATGTACTGAAAGGCCTATACTCAGCAAATACACAGGTACTGAAAGTCCTGAACTCAGCAAATACACAGGTACTGAAAGGCCTGAACTCAGCAAATACACAGGTACTGAAAGGCCTGAACTCAGCAAATACACAGGTACTGAAAGGCCTGAACTTAGCAAATACACAGGTACTGAAAGGCCTGAACTCAGCAAATACACAGGTACTGAAAGGCCTGAACTCAGCAAATACACAGGTACTGAAAGGCCTGAACTTAGCAAATACACAGGTACTGAAAGGCCTGAACTCAGCAAATACACAGGTACTGAAAGTCCTGAACTCAGCAAATACACAGGTACTGAAAGGCCTGAACTCAGCAAATACACAGGTACTGAAAGGCCTGAACTTAGCAAATACACAGGTACTGAAAGGCCTATACTCAGCAAATACACAGGTACTGAAAGTCCTGAACTCAGCAAATACACAGGTACTGAAAGTCCTGAACTCAGCAAATACACAGGTACTGAAAGGCCTGAACTTAGCAAATACACAGGTACTGAAAGGCCTGAACTTAGCAAATACACAGGTACTGAAAGGCCTGAACTTAGCAAATACACAGGTACTGAAAGGCCTGAACTTAGCAAATACACAGGTACTGAAAGGCCTGAACTTAGCAAATACACAGGTACTGAAAGGCCTATACTCAGCAAATACACAGGTACTGAAAGGCCTGAACTTAGCAAATACACAGGTACTGAAAGGCCTGAAGTCAGCAAATACACAGGTACTGAAAGGCCTGAACTCAGCAAATACACAGGTACTGAAAGGCCTGAACTTAGCAAATACACAGGTACTGAAAGGCCTGGACTCAGCAAATACACAGGTACTGAAAGGCCTGGACTCAGCAAATACACAAGTACTGAAAGGCCTATACTCAGCAAATACACAGGTACTGAAAGGCCTGAACTCAGAAAATACACAGGTACTGAAAGGTCTGAACTCAGCAAATAGACAGGTCCTGAAAGGCCTGGACTCAGCAAATACACAGGTACTGAAAGGCCTGAACTCAGCAAATACACATGTACTGAAAGGTCTATACTCAGCAAATACACAGGTACTGAAAGTCCTGAACTCAGAAAATACACAGGTACTGAAAGGCCTGAACTTAGCAAATACACAGGTACTGAAAGGCCTGAACTCAGCAAATACACAGGTAATGAAAGGTCTGAACTCAGAAAATACACAGGTACTGAAAGGTCTGAACTCAGCAAATACACAGGTACTGAAAGGCCTGAACTCAGCAAATACACAGGTACTGAAAGGTCTGAACTCAGCAAATACACAGGTACTGAAAGGCCTGAACTCAGCAAATACACAGGTACTGAAAGGCCTGAACTTAGCAAATACACAGGTACTGAAAGGCCTGAACTTAGCAAATACACAGGTACTGAAAGGCCTGAACTCAGCAAATACACAGGTACTGAAAGCACTGAATCCAGCAAATTCACAGTTACTGAAAGTAGTAGGTTCAGCAAATTCACAGTTACTGTGATACAAAAGTGACATTTGTAACAATAAATGTGGAATTTTCATATCACAACGTTACATTGCGTGGCTCAAATTCTTCCCTCTTGTCTCATTTGAAAGTAAGAATGTGATTGTTCCAATCAGAAGGAATGTTCTCTATGGGTCAGTGTGGATTATAAGAGGCCCTGATAATACGGCTACAGTTTTATGTTACAGTTACACTCTGTGAAAGGATATCACATAAACCTGAGTGTGAAAATTCTAACTTTGCTTCCAGTCATTGAAGACATGTGCCCGGGACAATTAAAGGAACAGTAAACCTCACTGGATCAGTGATAGACTTTTATTTCAGCAAAGTGACTAAACTTACAGCACAGGCTCCCTAATTCCGCTGGCTCATTCCACGGGCTCAGGCAATGAACTTTATGACAGAGGGGTGTCTCCTGCACATTTACCTGCATGGTTAAGAGTGTACAGCACATGAATGGCACAGCACAGTGTCTCCCTCTACTAACTTCTGCCTTGGACCTCACCGTTAACCCTTTGAGTGCTGGTAAAAAATAAAATACAATTTGCTTTTTAGAATTTTTTTTATTTCTTTTGCTAAATTATAGTCACCTTTGGGTGGGTGCCCCTTCGGCCTCCCCCCCCCCCCCCCCCTTCCTTCCCGACACCACCTGCTCCAAGCCTTGTGGGGACTGCGTTTCTTTTCCTGTTGTTTTGATGTTATAAGGGGAGCCATTTTATCTCTTTGGAAGTAATGAGGCGCAGCCTGTGTGTCAACTTTTAAAAAAAAAATCTTACTCTGAAATCCTAGATTTCAACACCCCAATTATTCTCTCTATTCTTCAGCCCAGAAACCAGTCCAAGAATCAAAGCTCCATCCCGGCAGACTGCGATGCTCTGCGCTCTGCTGCACTTTCTAGTGTTTCTTTATTCTACTCAGGATCTTCAAAGTCCTGCTCTGAGGCAATTATTTGTTTTAAGATTATTTCACTCTGGTGGTTTGGACCTCAATATCCTAACGTAAATTAACTTATTTGTTGCTGTAGAGAGTACTGGTCAACACATCGGTATGGGAAGCAGTTTGGTATGTTGGCAAAAAGATGGGTTGAATAATACACTGTGGCCTTGTGGAAACTGGCAATTAAATTCTGGCCTAAATTACCTGGATATCAGTAGAGAAATAATAGCATACTGGGCCCAGCATACGCATGTCAACCTGAAATAGTAGGTCTTTCAAACTCCTATTTAAAGGAGGATTCAACCTAAATGTTTCTTTTTAATGAGACTAGAGGGCTTCCACTTCATAAAACATTACTCTGTGGCAGCAGAGAGAGAGTGATGGACCAGTGTCAATCACGTGGGTCTAGCCAATAGCAGAGGAGCAGGAGCAGAGATAACCTCCTCTGCTGGAGGCATCACAGATGCCGAACACCAATCAAGGCTTTCAGAAGTGGGGAAAATAATGGAAACCTTGTTAAAGAATAGGATTGTTGAACATCTAAAGTGGCTTGGATTTCAAGATTAGAGACAGCATGGGTTTACTTCAGGGAGATCATGCCAAACTAATCTTATTGATTTTTTTGATTGGGTGACTAAAATAATAGATCAGGGTGGTGCAGTAGACATTGCTTACCTAGATTTCAGTAAGGCTTTTGACACTGTCGCACATAGAAGGCTTATCAATAAACTGCAATCTTTGAGTTTGGATTTCAATATTGTTGAATGGATTAGACAATGGCTGAGTGACAGGCAACAGAGGGTTGTAGTCAATGGGGTATAGTCGATGCAAGGTCTTGTTACTAGTGGGGTACCCCAGGGATCTGTACTTGGACCCATTCTCTTTAATATTTTTATTAGCGATATTGCAGAAGGTCTTGTTGGCAAAGTAAGTCTTTTTGCTGATGATACAAAGATTTGCAGCAGGGTTGATATTCATGGAGGGATAAGCCAAATGGCAAATGATTTAGCTAAACTAGAAAAATGGTCAGAGCAGTGGCAACTGACATTTAATGTGGACAAGTGCAAGATTATGTACCTTGGGCGTAAAAACCCAAAAGCAGAATATAGACTATTTGGTACAGTCCTAACCTCAACATCTGAGGAAAGGGATTTAGGAGTAATAATTTCAGAGGACTTGAAGGTATGTAGGCAATGCAATAGAGCAGCAGGAAATGCTAGCAGAATGCTTGGTTGCATAGGGACAGGTATTAGCAGTAGGAAGAGGGAAGTGCTCATGCCATTGTACAGAGCACTGGTGAGACCTCACTTGGAGTATTGTACGCAGTACTGGAGACCGTATCTCCAGAAGGATATTGATACTTTGGAGAGAGTTCAGAGAAGGGCTACTAAACTGGTTCATGGGTTGAAGGATAAAACTTACCAGGAAAGGTTAAAGCATCTTAACATGTATAGCTTGGAGGAAAGACGTAACAGGGGGGATATGATAGAAACATTTAAATACATAAAGGGAATCAAAACAGTAAAGGAAGAGAGTATATTTAAAAGAAGAAAAACTACCACAACTAGAGGACATAGTCTTAAATTAGAGGGGCAACGATTTAAAAGTAATATCAGGAAGTATTACTTTACTGAGAGGGTAGTGGATGTATGGAATAGCCTGCCAGCAGAAGTGGTAGAGGTAAACACAGTCAAGGATTTTAAGCATGAATGGGATAGACACAAGGCTATCCTAGCTATAAGACCGGGAACGGGGGACTAATAAAAGTACTCAAAAAAAAAAAAAAATTGGGCAGACTAGATGGACCGAATGGTTCTTATCTGCCGACACATTCTATGTTTCTATGTTTCTAAGACATGGAGGATTGAGTCCCTCTTTAATAAGGTTACAAAAAGACATGTATACAGTACATGAAGCTGTAAAATAAAATTATTGTATTTTTTACAATATTGATACCTGCTCTTTAGGTAACGATAAGAAGAAAACATTTCTGTTAAAATGATCAACTTTCTTTTCAAGATTTTAATAGAATTTGCAAAAACACCTCCTCGTCTTAACACTTAAAGGGCCAATCTTGCTTTAAAGATCCTATTCCAACACGGAATGTTCTAACATGTAATGTTCTAACGTGTAATGTTCTAACATGTAACGTTCTAACACGGAATGTTCTAACATGTAACGTTCTAACGTGTAACATTCTAACACGGAATGTTGCATTGTTTGCAGGTTACAGCCCTTCCTCGCACAGCCTCTCCACTACACCAGGTTGCCCTACATACCTTGCAATAGTGCCAGATTGCCACCACATCTTTTTTCCACATGGTGATTTAGGGGGGGCAGTGCAGATATCTGAGTAGGAAATGCATGGTGGCAGTGAGGGCAGTGGCATCAACAATAATAGCACTGGCTTTACTGCCACCCCCTTCAGTGTGATGCTGCCCCTCCAGTCTGCAGCCCAAGGCCTATCCAGGGACCCCCTAAGGCAATATATCTTTAAAAAAATTAAAAACATGGGATAATATGGGCGGCTAGAGCCTTGTCCAGTGTTATACAATAAGTAAAATGCTCTGATAACCCATATGTTTTTTCAGGTTATGGGTGCAAATCACACAAAAAAAGAAAGAAAGAAAGAAAATGTAATGTTGTAAATCATTTATCACTGTTTCCACTCTGATGCCAAAACGAAATTAGTTATCACTTTGTTTGCTGCTAGATAAGTTTTCAGTGTCCTGAATTTCTCTAGAAAATGACTAGAAGGAAGTTCACATGAGTCCGGAGAGAGCATTAATCTCTACGCTGTCCTGATGCTTGACATTCAGCGACTTACCCTAGTGTAACCTTTCCTGGTTTATGCCTTCCATGCACATAGGGACTGATCCATCAACCTGCTGAAATCAGTCACCTCTGGTTCTCTAAGCAAAGTGTTCACTTTGCAGGTGATTGTCCCGACTGTATACTCTGGTTAGTGATCTGTATCCAGAAGGGTGTGCAGTGTGCAGTGGGATTTCTCACGCAGGACTTCTGGTTCAATATTTCCTATGTATAAAGGACTAGAAACATGGCTCCCAAATGTCCAAAGAGGGACCGTTTTATTTTTGCGGGAGTGGCTGAAGGTGTGGCTGTGGGTGGGGTTTCAATGGAAAATTTTCTACGACTTTATGGCCAATTGGTATCTATTTATGTAATTAGATAAGTCATTGAAGAATAAGTAATTTCTTTACACAAATTAATATTAAAAAGCAACACATTCACTGCCGTTTAAAGTCACTTTATCTGGAGCTCTGTGATACAGTTATACAAACCAAGCTTCCAGAAGAGGGACAATAGAGGAGGAAAGAGGGAGAGGGGGATTTGGGTCCTAAATAAGGACACTTGGGAAGTATGTAGTACTGTGAACAAATCTCTGTGTCCTAATATTTATTAATAAAGTTGACAGAGGAATACCCAGTTAATTACCATTAAAGCTGACACTAAAATACATTTAAATTTATTATATTTTACCCCCTTTTTTTTTCCTATTCATTTTTCCAAAATGGCTATTTTTCTGGTCTTCTACCATGGGTGTCATCATCAGCTAATCTCATTGAGTGCAATGTTAATTCCACAGAGCACTGGTAAATGGCTGTAAACATTTAAAACTGCACTGTGTTCACAGATATACATTGCTGCTTCCCACGCCCAGCTTACAAAGCTATGTTTAAAAGCCTGACGTTGGGAAACAAGCAAGATATCCACGTATTAAATAAAAAAAATAGCCCTGTGACCTTTCTGTGCCTCCCTGGTCCATTTGGGGAGGTGACAGCACATGGAGAGAGGCAGTGTTATTCCACACAGTCATGAACTATTCTCTAGATCATTACACCTTTGCAGTTGTGGGAATGTAAACCCTTTCAGCCTGAGGTCTGGCTTCTTGATCTCTGAGGTCTCATTCATGTGTATTTTGACAGCTGCGGTGGTCAGGTGAAAAATGAAAACTGTCCTGACCTGTGCTTGTTTTTATCATTCTTCTTATAGTCCAGGCTGGCCTCTCATGGGAGCAAGGTTAAGGCTGGTGCAGGAGTCATCTATACTCTGCTATTGTATGTTTAAATCCAACTGTGGGTCCTGAAGCCCTGACCAGCCTGCATACACCACCACATCTCAATAGAAAGGAGCCAATTCCCCAAACCCTCCAAAATAACTTTGCATTTCTGCAATGATGGTCAATTTTATTCACTTAGAAGCAAAGAAATGTGCAGAATATGTTTTGGTCTAGTTAATAGTTGTTGTTTTTTTTTTTGCAGTTTTTCATTTTGTTGCATATTAAGATACGTTTCGCATGCAACCATTGAAGTGCTTACAACATATGAACACCTTTGGGAAATCCTTCTTGATTATTGCTGTAAAGACAGTGAGGTCATCTGCCCCCGTGTGCCTATGTATAACACAATTAGGACAGTCTGGGTTATGTGCCGCAGTCCTGCCCTACTAGACTATGGAAAATTGTTTTTTTTTGCATGGTTTTCAATGCCTGAAAAATCTCAGACAATCTCTGCTGTACGGTTGTGCAGAGGTTCTTTGTTTATTTATTTAGAAAGTGTTTTACCAGGAAGAATACATGGAGACATCTCTGCTTTTCATGGATGTCCTGGGGACCAAGTCCAAAACGGTATTGTACAGAGTTACACATTTTGTAGCAGATCAAATTTATACAGGAGAGTTGGGCTAATCTAATACCCGGTACATTCTGTGTTTAGGGGTATCAGTGGCTGATTGATTCTGGGATGCTATTGCACATATGAGGATGTCTGAAAAATAATTTGCCTCTGTCTGCTTCCTTTTTTAAAGCGAGTGACAGCTACTGAGGGGCTGGTTCTGAGATGTAGGACATGTGGGGGAGTAAGAGTGAGCATGCTGCTCAAGAAGACAGAGGGGTCTATTCACTAAAAGTCGAATTTAGACTTAGTCAAATTAGGCAGCCGAGTTCGACTTTAAAAAAAAAAACAGGTTCAAATTTTTCCCATTGTAAGTAAGGGGAGGTGAAATGATCACAGATATTTTTGAGACTTAATCAAACTTGCTGTGCCGAATTTGACTAATTGAGTCTAAAAATGATAGTCAACCTCCAAATTTGAATTTTAGTGAATAGACCCAAGAGAGCTTTTCACTGAAGTGGTTATGCACTACACAAGCTAGGTGGAGAGTGTGCCAGGCATGCAGGAAAGTGCCTGGATGCAATAAAAAGGCACAATCGATGTTATACATTTTTTTTTTAAACTACACTTGAGTTGGAGATTTTAAAGAAAAAAACCCAGTATCTCTGTATTTTAGTGATGGAGCAATACTTGATGTTTCTGCATTAGGTACCAAAATATTGTCAGATACATGGCACTGACATAATAACATCAACAGTATCTTGCAAAAGCAATTCTCCCTCTCAGGAGCTGACAGGGTTACCCAGCAATGGACCTCCACATAATATCTCTGCATCCAACTAAAAATGTACGAATAGGATTAACCCTGTCACTGATGGCAGAAAATCAGATCCTTAAAACCCTGCATTCCTCTCACATTCCAAGATGAAAAGGGTTAAACCGCTTTCTGGAAGGTAATAACCCAACGCATTTCATCAAAATGTTTTCCTTGCGCCAGCCCGGTGCCAACATCAACGCACAGGCTGCCCATAAACTAATTCATCTGTTTGCAACAATTAAGCAGCTTTAAAAGAAGAGTCTGTGCATCAGAGAAAGCCGCATAATATCTGCATTATCTGCCCTGTCCTGGCCGTGGGGCTCTGTAGTGTTTACACAGCACATGGGTTGGTTTAAAGGGAGCCGTTCCTTAATAAATCGAAATGTCAGATAAACAGGGTTTGTTTTGGCTTGTGAAGAAATATTAGATGTGAAGAAGACAATGGGGAGAATGTCAGCTGGGAGCTGGGATTCCTGGTGCACATGCTGTGTAGGTAATTGTGTAACTAGTGAGGAGATTGTGTGTGCGGAACAGGAACAGGGTGAGAAGAAATAACCTGCTCCACCTGATCCTGTGGCTGGTCAAGTCTGGTTGTCCAGTCTGCTTATACTGCACTCTACAGCCCGGCTCTTACAGAGTCTGATTCCCTTAGACTGCACTCTACTACCCGGCTGTTACAGAGTCTGATGTCCTTACAATACACTCTACTGCCCGGCTGTTACAGAGTCTGATGTCCTTACACTGCACTCTACTGCCTGGATCTTACAGAGTCTGATGTCCTTACACTGCACTCTACTGCCCGGCTGTTACAGAGTCTGATGTCCTTACACTGCACTCTACTGCCCGGATCTTATAGAGTCTGATGTCCTTACACTACACTCTACTGCCTGGCTGTTTCAGGCTGATGTCCTTATGCTGCGCTCTTCTGTCAGACTGTTTCAGGCTGATGCCGTTACACTGCACTCTTCTGTCAGACTGTTTCAGGCTGATGCTGTTACACTGTACTCTTCTGTCAGACTGTTTCAGTCTGATGCCGTTACACTGCACTCTTCTGTCAGACTGTTTCAGGCTGATGCCATTACACTGCACTCTTCTGTCAGACTGTTTCAGGCTGATGCCGTTACACTGCACTCTTCTGTCAGACTGTTTCAGGCTGATGCCGTTACACTGCAGTCTTCTGTCAGACTGTTTCAGGCTGATGCCGTTACACTGCACTCTTCTGTCAGACTGTTTCAGGCTGATGCTGTTACACTGTACTCTTCTGTCAGACTGTTTCAGTCTGATGCCGTTACACTGCACTCTTCTGTCAGACTGTTTCAGGCTGATGCCATTACACTGCACTCTTCTGTCAGACTGTTTCAGGCTGATGCCGTTACACTGCACTCTTCTGTCAGACTGTTTCAGGCTGATGCCGTTACACTGCAGTCTTCTGTCAGACTGTTTCAGGCTGATGCCGTTACACTGCACTCTTCTGTCAGACTGTTTCAGGCTGATGCCGTTACACTGCACTCTTCTGTCAAACTGTTTCAAGCTGATGCTGTTACACTGCACTCTTCTGTCAGACTGTTTCAGGCTGATGCCGTTACACTGCACTCTTCTGTCAGACTGTTTCAGGCTGATGCCGTTACACTGCACTCTTCTGTCAGACTGTTTCAGGCTGATGCTGTTACACTGCACTCTTCTGTCAGACTGTTTCAGGCTGATGCTGTTACACTGCACTCTTCTGTCAGACTGTTTCAAGCTGATGCCGTTACACTGCACTCTTCTTCCAGAGGTTGGTGAATCTAAAGTGCTTTCTCCCAAGTTGTTATTCTTTTGCCGTTATGCTTTACACTGAAGTATTATATCAGTGCAAACATAAATAAAATACATAAATCCTGTTGTATGAGGTTATACACACACACACACACTATCACACAGAACAGGTTCAATAAAAGGTGAGATGTATACTCACACAACTACACAACACTAGTTCAGGGCCAAATACACTCAAACTGTGGGTGCTAACATCAGATTCTGCCTTGGAGTATCTCTTTCCCCAAAGGATGAGCTTCCTCAGTTTCCCCCACTGAGGGTTACAGGACTAGAGTGATACAAGGACAAGCATTTACAAATCATGGCATGGCTCCAAGATTTAAACAATAAAAAGATCATCATTACAACACTCGCCTGTGGGATAGAGCATGAAACAGATGCAACGATTGTGATTAAAAGCACAGGTCAAACACACAACATCCCTGCTCTGCAACCTACCCAGCACCGACCCATTCTCCTATCCCTGGAACCAGTTTGGGTCCGGTCAGCGTAAAGCCGTCTGCCATGAGTACAGTAACGTTATAACTAAAGATACAAATCAGCAGGTTCCTTTACCCTGGGTAATAATGACATCCGTTATCAGCAGCTGCTTCACAAAGGTCTGAGAGCAGGGAAACTCTCTTAGGGGCTATTAACTAAAATTCCACTTTTATTTTGTAAGTCAGCCGAGTTTGAAAAAAAAAACCCAGGTTTGAATCTTCCCCATTGAGAGGAAAGAGAGGCGAAACGATTGAAGCTATTTTTGAGACTAAGTCAAATTTAGGTGCTTAATTTGACTTAGTCTCAAAAATAGCTTTGATCATTTGGGTCTAGGACAGTTCTTTGCTGCCAGTTTATCGGTGACAGTTGGGAGGTGTATGGCAGTGTGGCCGTGCTAGCGCTGACAATTCAGCACTTAAAAATACAGTAATAATTTAAAAATTACCCCTTCCCCTAAAACCAACCCCAAAAACTAACTGCTAAGCCCCGACCCTAATACTAACCAAGAACCCCAATACTAGCCCAGAACACTAACCCCTAATAAAAAGCCCAAATAGTAACCCTAATATTGACCCCTTGAGTTTCCTTGGAGAGAAAAAAAAAGAAAACTAATGTCTATTTTGGATTTTTTTTCGTAACTTTCTCTTGCAGTCTAAACTTATCATATCACTGAATATATCCTGCCAGAGGCCATTATTCTGGTTAGATTATAACAATAAAGCACCTTACTGGGATCACGCTAATTGCGGTTCACTGAACTCACAAGTGAGTTAAAAAATAAAAACAAAAAATTAGCACTCAAACCATCCGAAAAAAAACATAGGTTTTAATGAAGAAAATCATAACATTCTTTGTGAATGGGTCCGATTAACCTTGAAAAAGACTAAAAGGCTAGACCATCCTATTTTTGGAGAATTTTCAACAATGCTGGTCTTGTATATAATTTGCTTTGAATGTGTGCTTGCTCACCTGTTATCGATAGATCTCTTTATTTTGCTTGAACGTCAGTAGCATTACTTCTGCTCAGATTTCAATTTTTCCTTAAAGGGACTAGATCGCCTAAACATTGTTCTACGCATGTAGAGAATAAAAACATGATTATAAATGATCTATACATTGCGTTAACAAAACTTCAAGCAAATGCCTAAATTAGGTGAAAATATGTTTTAAATCTGTGTGTGTGTTGTCTCCAGCTTATGACATAATCTTTGGCCCAGCATGCAAATGACCTGCTTTTAAATGGCAAATGTGTAATTTGCATATCAAGCCATGGGTGATGTCATAAGCAGGTGACTACACAGACACATTTAAAACACACTTTTCTCCTAATTTAGGCATTTACTTGAAGTTTTGCTAACACAATGTAGAGATCATTTTAAATTGTTTTTATTCTCTTCATCAGTGTTTAGGTGATACTGTCCCTTTACGTATTTTTGGTTTTCCCCAAAGGCATTATTTTTCTTTGGTACTTTCTGCTAAACCTACCTAAGTGTTTAACAAAGTTAGAATAACCATAAGTTACTCACAGGTGTCTAAAGCCATCGCAGTGATCATTACGGGCCTTTATGACAATGTTGGTAATAAAAGTATTATTACAGTGGATTTATATTAACCTCTATTTGTCTAGCGCACACAGGTCAGGTAACGCTTAATGGGAGGGACGAGCCAAATAAAACCTTTTACTGCCCAATAAACAGGACATATTTTGAGATAGAAATAAAAAGACAAAGATATCCAATTAAACTTATGTTACAGTGGAACCCACTGGTAGGGTTGCCACCTTTTCTTCAAAAAAATACCGGCCTTGGTACTGTCTCCATAGACTTAACATTGGCCTGATGCCAATTTTCTTACCGGCCTGCTGGTAAAATACCGGCCAGGTGGCGACCCTACCCACTGGTAGGCATCTTCCATAGAAATCTATCAGGAAGATAGATATGTGTGATAACTTCTTTCTGTTATCCTCAAATCGCATCCTAATCTTGAATGGTGGGAGTAAGACGAGTGATTTTGAGGTGAAGGGAAGGCACGTGTGTACAAATGATGAGCAGAACAGAAGCAGCTGATTGCAAAGCACAGTTCCTGACACCCAGTTGCTATGTCTATAGAACAGGAAAGTACAGAAGGCAGGAATTGAACGATCTGGGGGCAGGAGGGGAGGGACATACTGATGTACAGCTGATACCCCCAAAAGTTCAGCCGAGGACAGCTTCATCTGCATCGAGCCGGGAGGATAAATAAAACAAAACAAAAAAAAAACAAAAAAAACATCTGACTTGTCAACAACTAGTCAACTTTATCACACTCGGGCTCTATCGGATGTTCACAAAGTCCTTTCAGGGCTTAATGTGAGCAGAAAGGTTTTCTTTGTTATTCCTTGGCTTCCAGGGCGGTGAGAACTGCTTGCGATCCCCTCTTGAAGGGTTAAATCAGGGCACGTATTGTATAATGCCTGCTGCATATCCGCATATAGCTTTCTTCCCTTTCCCGGGTGTCGTTGTTAAATAATGGTTCGTTATGTTTGTAGTGTGAATGGTGTACGTCAACCTCAGCAACAGGGAACATTAATGTTCATTCACAGCATCTTTATTCCCTTGCTCTTTCCTGCATGATAGGTAATGTAAAACTGATCAGTGGCGGCTTTTATAATACATTGTTATTTCATGAGGTTAATGAAAAGGATTGGAATCGCCTTCCAGTGGAGGTGGTAGAGGTTAACACGGGGAAGGGACACAAGGCTATCCTAGATATAAGATAGGGCCAGGGATAAAAGAAAGGATTACTTTACTGAGAGGGTGGTGGATTCATGGAATAGCCTTCCAGCGGAAGTGGTAGAGGTTAACACAGTGAAGGAGTTTAAGCATGCGTGGGATAGGTATAAGGCTATCCTAGATATAAGATAAGGCCAGGGACTAATAAAAGTATTTAGAACATTGGGCAGACTAGATGGACCGAATGGTTCTGCTGACAAATTCTATAATAAGTTTGCACCAATACCTATCAATATAGGGTCTGCTCAATAAAGAGAGCTTGAAATTTCCCGTCGCAGTACCCTACAATTATCTCTTTATTGCGTAGACCCTAGAGTGCATAGGTGTGGGAATAAATTTAGCGACATGTACATATTTGCCATTTCTATCACAAATCACAGTACATATGGTATTACCATAGTTACACGTCATCTAATATAATAGACCGTAGAAAAAATAAATACATTTCAATTTTTACTATTTTTGGTTAAAATGCCCGCCAACGGATTCCTTTACAAGACCGAAATGGAAGCAAAATGACAAAACCCTGTGTGTTTTTTCTGTATGACTATGCTTGACTCCTGAATATTTGCTTATTTTCTTTTTAAAAAAAAGAGAAATTCTTAATAAACCTGTTCTGTTCGTTGTGAAAGTGCTGCATTGCCCCCTAGTGGTAACATTGAAAGCCTCCAAGCATAAACAAATACACACGTGTTACAGTATAAAGTGTTGTTAAAAAAGAGGAGACATGCATTTTCTATGTGCTTTAAAAATGCAGTCGAAAGTCTAATGGATACGGGTTCTGGGCTAAACACATTTTAATAAATGGTAAATTCACCTTGGTTATCTGATATGAAGATGCTCCTTCCTTGGAACCCTCTCTCCCCATCTTTCCTGCTTGTCCCTCTGACACTAACAGTGCTAGTGTACATTCCTAAATAAAGGATACAGGGCTTCTAGCAGAAATCATTCATGTGAATCTACACTACTACTAGAGGGAGATGGCTGTAAGCATGTGATATATGGCAAGGGTCATGGTTTATGGAGTAAATCTGGGTAATGTCACATGGCTGTAAACTGGCATAGTATAAATATAGATAACAGATCATAGTAGTTGTCCTGGTGTTTGCAGCAATTACTTAGTTACCGTCCTGAGACTGTAATATGAAGATTAACCTTAGCGGTAACATTTCTAGTTTTATTCTGATATATTTTATCGGCAGCCCGAGGGTAACATGCCACAAAGATCAAGACTGCTAGGAGTGTGGCATCGTGGTCAGCACTGCCACTAGGGTTGCCACCTTTTCTTCAAAAAAATACCGGCCTTGGTACTGTCTCCATAGACTTAACATTGGCCTGATGCCAATTTTTTTACCGGCCTGCCGGTAAAATACCGGCCAGGTGGCAACCCTAACTGCCACTAGAAAGAAGTCGCCATGTGACACAATATTTATCTTAAATTATTTCATCACCTGCATCACGCTGGATGAAACAGAAGCTCGAAATCCAAAATTGCCATATACATCACCAGCCATGCATGAAAAGCCGTCTCATGAAAGATTCCCTTTCTGGTGCGCGCTGCATAACTGAATGATAGCACATTGAGATCTGAATGCTTTTGTACCAGTAACACAGGATTCTGGTAAACTCACTGCACGAAAGTAAAAACATAACAGAGCATTCTATCTTTGCACCACATACAGTGTAAATCTGGAAGAACATACTATTAAACCCATCACATTCTATTATTACACCACATACAGTGTAAATCTGGCAGAACATTCTATTAAACCCATCACATTCTATCATTACACCACATACAGTGTATACCTGGCAGAACATTCCATTAAACCCATGACATTCTATCCTTACACCACACACAGTGTAAACATGGCAAAACATTCCATTAAACCCATGACATTCTATCCTTACACCACACACAGTGTAAACATGGCAGAACATTCCATTAAACCCATGACATTCTATCCTTACACCATGCAGTGTATACATGGCAGAACATTCCATTAAACCCAAAATATTCTATCATTACACCACATACAGTGTAAATCTGGCAGAACATTCCATTAAACCCATCACATTCTATCCTTACACCACATACAGTGTATACCTGGCAGAACATTCCATTAAACCCATCACATCCTATCCTTACACCATGCAGTGTAACTCTGGCAGAATATTCCATTAAACCCATCACATTCTATAATTACACCATACAGTGTAAATCTGGCAGAACATTCCATTAAACCCATCACATTCTATCCTTACACCATACAGTATAAATCTGGCAGAACATTCTATTAAACCCATCACATTCTATCCTTACACCACATACAGTGTAAATCTGGCAGAACATTCCATTAAACCCATCACATTCTATCCTTACACCACATACAGTGTAAATCTGGCAGAACATTCTATTAAACCCATCACATTCTATCCTTACACCACATACAGTGTATACCTGGCAGAACATTCCATTATCCTTACACCACATACAGTGTAAACCTGTCCATTAAACCCATGACATTCTATCCTTACACCACATACAATGTAACTTTGTCAGAACATTCCATTAAACCCATGACATTCTATCCTTACACCATGCAGTGTATACCTGGCAGAACATTCCATTAAACCCATGACATTCTATCCTTACACCACATACAATGTATACCTGGCAAAACATTCCATTAAACCCATCACATTCTATCCTTACACCACATACAGTGTATACCTGACAGAACACTCCCTTAATCCCTCTCTGCACCACTTACAGTGTAAACCATTAAATCCATAATTTGGGGGAAAAACTTTTTTTTTTTTTTTAAGGAAAAAGGTAAATCCTCCATTCTATTAATGATGACAACAAGAGAAATGTAAATGGGTTTTTTTCCATTATAATGATCAATAAAATACATTTTTACAGCAATTAATGAATTCTGTGATCGCTAATTCATTCCTGTGAGAACATTGGAAATGTTATGTTTGAAAGCAGAAGTTTCTCACCTTGTTCTGTGTTTTAGTAAAACAACGTATATTGGTTGGGATGATTATGTAAATATTGTGTCTTATGAGGTATGAAGGTATTATACGTAGGAAAATTAACAAGACTTTATGGAACATCTCAGGAAAGATTTAGTATTGTGAAAAAGTACCAGCTTGAAACGTATAATGGTTCAGATCCTGTTTGTGCTGTGACAGACGTAGAACTCATTTTTCGTGTGGACTGCTTGCAGCACAGCGACACCTTTTGGCAGAGGACAGGAACCATTTTGGAAGAACCATACGATTAAACAGTTTCCAAAATGTCCTATTTCCAAGCATCGGAGCAGTAAAATAATACAGATTTACTATAATAATGTGTTTTTTGTTTGTGCAGATTATTCTACAAAAAATGAGAACGTCTCAAAATGCACTTTAAAATTGCTGGCAATATTTCAATGAAAATGTGTCAATTCATTTGTACTCTTTTTGTAGACTTTACTTGTTTAGAGTATGACCACACCCTAATTCCTTTTTTTTTTTTTGTAAATTGGAAGTTTTATTGAGTTTGTCATACATAAAACAAAAGGAAAGGGGGGGGGGGGGGTACATAATGGAGGCCAGAGAATATCTACCCCGACGCAGCGGGGTATTATAGACAGGAATGTGAATCCAATATCAATCAGGTATATAAGGAACATTTCCACCAAATACGATCACACCTGGACCCCACCCTAATTCTTTATCCTTTAATCGGGCAGACGGCAAACTTGCCAACAATCGCTAATTTGTTGGGACAGTCCCGTTTTTTGTTCTGTCCTATCAAATTTGACAGCATTACTACTGCGTATGAATGCTGCTTAGCACTGTGCACAGGCAGTATTTTGCAAATGTCTCATAAACGTGAGCAGCTTAATCGAGAAGACTCTCCCTGAGTACGTGGGAGGCTGGCGCTCAGTCCCCCTGGGTTATAAAGCATCATGCGGAATCACGTTACCCTGTCTTTTTTTTAGTTCCGCCCCATTATTATCCTAGAGAATGTTGGTGAGTAGGCAGAAGGCCACTTCATTAAAACTCTAATTTGAATGGTACACTACCTGTGGACCAGTCACCACACAAAAGATTTTCACCAAAGATGGAATTGAACAAGCCTGGATAAACAAAGACTAAAGGTTTCCCTTGGGTTCAGTATCACAGACACACCAATGAGGGTTACCCGGTGCTAAACTAATGGCAATTGTTTCTGTTGATCAAGGACTAGTTATCTGGTTTACAGCTTTCCCCAAATAACTAAAAATTACCATTGTATACTAGATATATAACTTGTCTGTGAGTTTTGTGGAGTAGACTGTTGACTCCATATCAGATGCTGTCTTACAATATTTTGGGGCTTTCAACGTATAATAACACTACTTGTGGGGTGGATAATAATTAGAGTATAAATTTCACAGAATGTGAAATATTTTCTGTTAAATGCCTCTGTTTAGCTGCAGATCCATCCATTTTACTCTTATGGAAGGACGGATAATCCCATTTTAAACTCACATCATCCCTGGGCTGAACTTGATAATAACCCCTGTCTACTTCAATGTATACATTCCCTTTGATCTGCTCAGCAAGCACGCCAAGTCTTTGATGGCAGACTGCACGTACCAGCCCTGGATTCATTATCTCTGTTACCTTCTGTCTTTCAGAGCATACATTTCTATCCCCTCTGGTTAAGGTCTTGCATGTGCCCCAGCGGTGACATTTTTCTGGTAATCTCCTGGAAAGGGTGATAAATATTTGTATAACTTAAGATCTTTCTCAACTGTTATTCTGCAGCCTGAAGCACAATGTATTGAACTTGTAACAGTCGCCTCCCTCACACTAAGTGCCCCATCTACAATGAGTGTGTAACGTGATCTAGTGTTCTAGTCTTTACACTACTTGTATGACTATTAACAAGTAACTGTGTTGAATTCTAAAGCAATTATTTTTATTACTATCATTAAACCTCTGTGTCAGCAGATTGCAAACAAATATTCGGAATTATTAACACCCCTCAACCTATCAAGTCGTATTTATAAAGCAAGGTGATGTTCCCCTGCACATACTCACATATAATGGTGGAGCTCTGAGGGTGGTATACCCTAAAGGTGCAGAGTAATATGGGAGGAACAGAAGGTGCAAAGAACTGCACATATACGTCCAACTTCTCAAACATGAGGTGGAAACTCCACTGATTATAGCAAAACATTCAAGTTTGAAGACAGTACATTCCCTTAAAGGACAACTGAACTTTTTTTTTTTTCATGTGTGATATTTCCAACTATTTTTGGCCTGAGGTTTGGACTTCCCTTCTCAATTCCCTGCAAGGTCTTAGCATTTACTGAATTTGGCAAAACAAACATCCATAATCCAACAGCTCTGAATAATGGCCATCAACCCGTCCGCCATGTTATACACGAACTTCCTGAGCTGGGTGAAGCCTTCTCTTGTCCATGTCTGATCTAGATGCTGCAATGGAGCGCTGCTCAGTCAAATGGCCACCACCTTGGCTCTCAATAAATGATAATTATATATAGGCCTCCGAATTAATCAATAGTATATAAACTAGTCTTTAATAGGCAGCAGAATTTGTCCTATAGGCTCGTTAGTGTCATATGCCATTTGACCTACTTTACTATAATTTATTTTTTGGACCCTCCCATCCCATTACAGGGTCTTTTTTTTAAACAGAATTTTAACAATCAGATAATTTCAAGTCTTTATACCCAGGTTGCTTTGAATTGAGGTTTCTTATCCTGAGACCTGTAGCTACAAGGGTCTCAGTTAAGTTCCTCTGCTTGTAAGATTGTGCTACCGTGGGACCGATGTCTCAGTATTGTATGGAAGGATTCATTACGGAATAAATCTACATTATTCAACAGAGGAACAGTTAAGCTATTGACGGGAGGCTCAAAAGCATGGATACCCTCATGACTACAAGTATCCACGCTTGGTAAACATGTGTAGTATGTATGTATTGCATTAAAGATCTTCTATTGTAAGCACCCTGGCCCATTGTTAGCCAATTACAGAGTATCCTTTCTATCCAGACTATCCTCCGGGTGCCCTGTCTTGTGTTGGACTCACGATAACATTTTGTTTTGTTTTGTTTTTCCTCCAAAGTCATTTTTTTCCCATTCATGTGCTTATAACATCGTACTCTGCTCATCTGTGTCTGTAACATTTACAAACTTTTGCAAACTCTAAGCATGATCCCTGGATTTTAATTTTGCTCTACAGAATGCACCACAACGTCTGAAAGGGTTTCATAGATGTGAGTTTAAAAATAGGGAAAAACTGCATGACTTTGTATTCTCACACTGAGATTTCCAATTCTCTTTATTCTCGGACTTGTAAATAACTGTGCAGATAACATCAGAACAGGATCCAAGGAAACAGAAGTGGAATTAAATTTTGTACAACCTGCTATTCATTTGTAACTCTTTTTGTTTTATAAAAGGTCTAAATTAGGTGTACAACATAATGCTGGGGAAACTTCCAAAAGTAGATCATTCACAATAGAAAATAATATTTCCTGCTACATCATCCATTTTTAGAACTTTACCCAGATAAGATGTATTTAAATAACTTGCCCCAAATTCCTAATCACTTTTTTGGTTGGTTGAGTCTAGGTTGAAGTACATTTTAATTTGTAGTCTCCTGAATTAAATAACCTATTGCTTAGTGACTTTTGTTGGTCTCCACCTGACTTGCCAACTCTATAATACTAGTTTGTAAATCAGAATAAAGAGCTTATTTTATTTTAGACGTAATATATTCCAGTAGCATGTTATTGATTCATTCGTGACTTTTTTACGTACCATGCGTCTCAGCACTCGGTGACCCTGCTCTGTGACTTTACTGCTGTTCCACTTTCAATAATACCACTTGATTGTGGAATATCTAGCAGGGATGACATTCTACGAACTGACTTATTGCAAAGGTAGCATAGAAACAAAGATTGTTTTGATGATAAGAACCATTTATACTTTTATTAGTCCCCCATTCCTCCCGGTCTTATAGCTAGGATAGCCTTGTGCCTATCCCACGCATGCTTAAACTCATTCACTGTTCTTACCTCTACCATTTCCACTGGAAGCTATTCCATACATCCACTACCCTCTCAGTAAAGTAATACTTCCTGATATTACTTTTAAATCGTTGCCCTTCTAATTTAAGACTATGTCCTCTAGTTGTGGTAGTTTTTCTTCTTTTAAATCTACTCTCTTCCTTTACTGTGTTGATTCCCTTTATGTATTTAAATGTTTCTATCATATCCCCCTGTTACGTCTTTCCTCCATGCTATACATGTTAAGATGCTTTAACCTTTCCTGGTAAGTTTTATCATTCAACCCATGAACCAGTTTAGTAGCCCTTCTCTGAACTCTCTCCAAATTATCAATATCCTTCTGGAGATACGGTCTTCAGTACTGCGTACAATACTCCAAGATAGATCTCACCAGTGCTCTGTACAATGGCATGAGCACTTCCCTCTTTCTACTGCTAATACCCTATGCAACCAAGCATTCTGCTAGCATTTCCTGCTGCTCTATTGCATTGCCTACCTACCTATAAGTCCTCTGAAATTATTACTCCTAAATCCCTTTCCTCAGATGTTGAGGTTAGAACGGTATCAAATATTCTGCTTTTGAGTTTTTACGCCCAAGATCCATAATCTTGCACTTATCCACATTAAATGTCAGTTGCCACTGCTCTGACCATTTTTCTAGTTTAGCTAAATCATTTGCCATTTGGCTTATCCCTCCATGAATATCAACCCTGCTGCAAATCTTTGTATCATCAGCAAAAATACATACTTTACCAACAAGACCTTCTGCAATATCACTAATAAAAATATTAAAGAGAATGGGTCCAAGTACAGATCCCTGAGGTACCCCACTAGTAACAAGACCTTGCATCGAATATACTCCATTGACTACAACCTTTTGTTGCCTGTCACTCAGCCATTGTCTAATCCATTCAACAATATTGAAATCCAAACTTAAAGATTGCAGTTTATTGATAAGCCTTCTATTTGTGACAGTGTCAAAAGCCTTACTGAAATCAAGGTAAGCAATGTCTACTGCACCACCCTGATCTATTATTTTAGTCACCCAATCAAAAAAATCAATAAGATTAGTTTGGCATGATCTCCCTGAAGTAAACCCATGTTCAACAATCCTATTCTTTAACACGGTTTCCATTATTTTCCCCACTACTGAAGTAAGACTTACTGGTCTATAGTTGCCCGACTCCTCCCTACTACCTGGACACAACATTAGCTAATTTCCAATCTTCTGGAACTACTCCTGTTAACAATGATTGGTTAAATAAATCTGTTAACGGTTTTGCTAGTACACCACTAAGTTCTTTTAATAACTTTGGATGTATCCCATCAGGTCCCATCAACTTATTTGTCTTTACTTTAGACAGCAGAAGTGAAACCTCTTATTCTGTAAACTCACATGTATCAAATTACTCATTAGTCTCTTTCCCTAAATGAGGTCCCTTTCCCTCATTTTCATTTGTAAAAACTGAACAATATTATTCATTAAGGCAGTCTGCTAAGCCTTTATCCTCTTCTACATAGCATCCTTCTTTTGTTTTTAATCTAACTAATCCTTGTTTAACTTTTCCGTTTCCCATTTATGTATCTGACGGCTATATTCTCTGGGCTTTTTTTTACTGACTGGGCTATAGTCTCTTCTGTGTGTGCTTTGGAAGCTCTTATAGCTTGCTTTGCCTCTTTCTGCCTACTCTTATAGATCTTTCTATCTTCCTCACTCTGAGTTTTTTTTATAATTACTAAATGCTAGCTTTTTACTATTTTGGCCACCTCTGCAGAGTACCACAGTGGTTTCTTCAATTTTTTGCTCTTACTGACAAGCCTAACGCAATTTTCTGTTGCCTTCAGTAGTGCAACTTTTAGATAATCACATTTCTCCTGGACTCCATTTAAATAGCAGTTTTTCAAAAATCTAAAACGTTTGTTTTTGTGTGGTGTGACTGCGTCACTGTTCTTATATTTTTTTTTTTTTTTTTTTTTTTTTTTTTTTTTTTTTTTTTTTTTTGACACTCAGTGCATTTTGTAAGTTATTGGTTTGTCTCATCATCGTGTCATTATTTTCTCATCCTCTTTCCCTTCTCTCTTTCTTTTTTTTTCTTTTTTTTTTTTCTTCTCCTTCCTTTATTCATCTTTATTAATATCACTATATTTAGAACCGAGCAAGGGAGAGGAAATTCACAAAGATATTTACAGAGATATATACAGATATATATATATATATATATGTAGGGGGGAGGTGATATATCTATCATTTAGGGAGAGCCTCCAGTTGTTGGTAATCTGTCTGTTAAAGGCTACAATTGTCTTTCTTCCTTTCTTTTTCCTATCTTTTTCCCTTTCTTCCCTTCTCTCCTCCCTCTCCTCTTCCCCCTCCCCTCCCCCCTCTCCCCCTCTCCCTCCCCCCTCCTCCCTCCCCTTTTCTATTGCAGTATCAGAACTGTATCTTACATGGAGTAGAGAGAGCAAGTGAAAAGTGACTTAATTACATCACTCCCTCATTCTTTCTTTCCTTTCTCTTTCTCTTCCTTTCCTCCCTCCATCTTTTTGAGGGAATCTCTAAGTATTCCAGAGTTGCCCTAGTTCAGTTAGGTATTTGCTATTCTTCTTCATAATTCACTTTTCCTCATATATATCACTTAAACATATAACATATATACATGGACATTTTACAATTATGTGGGCTAAACGGACTGTTTGGGCTTTCCCCCAGGGGATCAGGTCTTATTATTTGGGATATCATTAACATCAACGACCTCAAGGACATTCTTCTTTCTCTTCCTCTCTCTTTCTCTTTTCCTAAAATGAATTTCTTTCAAGGATTTCGATCCATTTTTGCCAATAGGGTATCTGCTTTTTTTTTTCCATGGTTTCTAGGGATGTTATAATTTTTTTTTCCATTTGAATTTGATGTAGTACTTGTGCTCTAATTTTTGGCCACTGTGGGATAGTTTTTGTTCTCCAATTTCTTGCAATTTCAAGTTTTGTTGCGGTTAATATATGTAGTATAATGGGTAATGGTTTTTTATCTTCTGGGAAATTTAAATGTAATATTCCCCGTTCTGGGGTTATTATCCACTCTGGGCCAAACCTATTTATGATCATATTTGAAATGTATGTCCATAGTGGTCTAAGGGCTGTGCAGTTCCACCATATATGTGTGTGTGTTCCTACATGTCTGTCACATCTCCAGCAGCTAGGGTTATTATCTAAGCATATTTTTTGAAGTTTGGTAGGGACGAAATACCATCTATTGGCTATTTTATATTGTACTTCATTTAGATTTAGACAGTGTATATTTTTATACACTGTTTTTAAGGCGAGACACCATTTCTCTCTTTCTATTTCAATGTTTAATTCTTTTTCCCATTTTCTGATTGCTGAGATTTCTGGACTTTCTTTTAGTGTATTAACAAGAATAAGGGAGTTGGCTGTCAATTTTTTATAATCTTCCTGTTTCATCATTTTAATTAGGAGAGTATAAGGTTCTCTCAACTCCTCTTTTATCACGGCTTTACTCAGAAAGTTTTTTATTCTAAGGTACTTAAAAGTATCTTTTGCTGGTATTTGGTAACTGTCCTTAAGGTTTCCTAAGGTTTTAATATTGGTTCCATTCATCATGTGTTTTATTTGTTTTATCCCTAAGGCGTTCCATGATTCTAGTTCGATGTTATCCATTATTGTGTTTAGTATCGTTAAGGGAAGTTCAGTTATTAATTTATTTTGTAATCCTATTTTTGTCCTGAATTTATTCCAAAATTCAAGGATATCAGTTAGAGGGAGATTGTCTTTCTGTGTATCTTTCTGTGATAAATTTTTATCTATATGCCAAAATTTGGCCATAATGGCATGTGGCTTTTTCCCTTTATTTTCCAGCTCATACCAGCTTTCCCTGGGAGCGTTCTTATTTTGTGTTATTAGTGCCTGAGCCAATAGTGCTGCATCTGCGTGATCCTGTATGATTGGAACTCCCAGACCTCCTTTGTCTGGCCTCAAGGACAATAATTGTCTGTTTATTCTTGGTTTTTTATTTAACCATATAAAATTAGTAAAGGCTGTTTGAATCATCTGTAACCATGGGGGGGGTATTCTTACTGGGAGCATTCGAAAAAGGTAGGTAAATCTTGGAAGCTCGTATGCTTTAATTGCATTTATTCTCCCCCACCATGATACAAAGGAAGTTTTCCAGCCCTTAAGTCTAATGTTCATGGCTCTTATCAGTGGTAGCAGATTAATTTGCATCCAGTCTTGTGGATTGGCAGAAATATTTATACCGAGGAATGTAATAGAGGATCCTTCCCATGTAAATTCGTACCTTTCTTTCAATAAGGTGATCTGTTGTTGTTTTATTCCAATTGTTATCACCTTTGATTTGTTATGATTAAGTTTATAATTTGATAGTCTACTGTATTCATCAATCAATTTCAGAGTTTCTTCGATCGATGTGATAGGATCTTCAACTGTTATCAGTATATCATCTGCGTACATTCTGATCTTCTGGGATGTTAGTCCCGCCAATCCCTTGATTTTTGGTGCCTCTCTTATGTCATGTGCAAGGGGTTCTAATGTTATAATATATAGAATTGGAGATAATGGGCAACCCTGACGGGTCCCATTAGTCAGAGGGAACCATAACGATTCTATCCCTGCTCCCACGACTCTTCCTGTTGGATTAGAATAGATTGCCATCACTGCTTCAAGTATATTTCCCCTGAAACCAAAGGCTTCCATAGCGCTCTTCATGAATCCCCAGCTGACTCTGTCGAACGCTTTTTCGGCGTCCAATGACAGAGCCAGCTGGGGGTTCCCACGGGTCCGCTGTAGCGCTCCCATAAGACTTCTTATATGTGCCGCAGAAGATCTTCCCCGTATGAAACCTGTTTGATTGTGGTGAATTAAATTAGGGAGAGTGGTTCCTATTCTGTCTGCCAGGATGGACGCGTATATTTTTGCATCCAGGTTAAGAAGGGAGATGGGCCTATAACTAGTCACATCCTCCTCATTCTTTCCTGGTTTTAAAATAGGGACTATATTCCCTTGTAGCATCTCTTTTGGAAGTCCTCCTTTATTAAGTGTCTCATTAAATACTTCGGTAAGCGGTGTGGCTATTTCTTCCATGAGTTTTTTATAAAAAGAAGCCTCAAACCCATCCGGGCCCGGGGCCTTTTTATTTTTTAACTCCTGGATAGCTCTTTTTACCTCCTCTATCGAGAAAAGCTTGTTTAAATTCTCTAATTGATTTTTCGTTATTTGTGGCAATTTTTTATTTTTAAAATATATTTCAATTTCCTTGTCCAAATTAATTTTGGGGATGTTATATAATTCTTGGTAATATTTTGCGAAGGCCTGTCCTATCTTATGTGGGGCTAGATGTATTTGTCCCTCCTTTGTAATTCTTGTAATTCTTTTCTCTCTCTGTCTTTTCTTTAATATATTAGTTAACAACCTTTCAGCTTTGTTACCTCTATAGTACCAATTTGCTTTATTTGTCAATAAGATATTATTTGCGTTCCTCAGGAGGATTGTATTTATCTCCCTTTGTGTTTCAGCTATCTTTCCTCCTCTTTCAATGGATGGATCTATTTTATTTAACTTCATTTGCTGGTAAAATTTTATATATAGCTCTGATAGATTTGCTTCATATCTTTTCTTTTTTTTTGCACCGACTTTTATGAGTATTCCTCTTATAAAAGCTTTATAAGTGCACCAGTTTGTTTTGAATGATGTATCTGTTGGATGATTTATAAGAAAAAACTGTTTTGTTTCCTTTATGATCTGCTCCAAGTCTGTCTTTTGTTTTAACAGATTGGGATTAAGTCTCCAGTTTGATCTGATCCCAGGGTGTTGATCCTTAAGTTCCATAATAACTGCGTTATGGTCTGACCATGTGATATCTTTAATTTGGATATTCTTTATTTGTTGTATCACATGGGGTTCCCCTAGGATCATATCAATTCGGGAGAAAGCTGTAAAAGTTTTAGAGAAACAAGTGTAATCAAACTCGCCTGGATGGTATACCCGCCATAGATCTAAAAGACGATAATTATCTAGTATTCTCTGAAGTCTTTTTGATTGCTGAAAAACATTTCTGTCTTTAATAATACCTGTTACTGTTTTTTTATCCATTTTGGGATCTAGAGTGCAGTTAAAATCTCCCATTATCAGCAATGTGCCTAGTTGTATCTTTTTTATTTTCTTCATTAATTTATCTAGGAACTTAACTGGTAATTTATTGGGAGCATATATGTTTACTATTGTGAGGGTAAGTTGGTTAAATTGGCCTACCAATATCAAAAATCTTCCTTCTGGATCTTCCTCCAAGAATTTTATTTTTATTTCGATGTCTCGGGAGGCTATTATAGCGACCCCTCTTTTTTTTTTCTCTTGTAAAGAGGACTTAAATAATGTAGGGAATTTCCTGGTTTCTAATTTTAACTGATCTAGATGTCTCCAGTGGGTTTCCTGGATGCAACATATATCTATCTTTTCCCTGTATAGAAATTGGTGTAAAATTGATCTTTTCCCTATCGAATTTAGTCCTTGGGCGTTAATTGTTACGAATCTAACCATCTTTTATTTTCCCGATCCCCCTGAGTTCAAGCCCCACCAGTCCGCTCCCAACATAACATACATAACGACAAATTTCTTTGTCCCAATAGACATAACAAGACTTTGTACATAAAAACAACACTATGCTCCTCTTATTTTTCAGAGGAGACATAATTTCCATCGGGACCCTACTGGGTTCCCTAGGAAAAACTTGCCAAGGGTTAATTTTCTCCTTGGCTGCAACGATGCCGTGAGTGGAGATTTCCCCTTATCCCGGAGAGAGATCTTAATCAGACAATTTCCATCTTCTCCTCTATCTTAATGTCAGAATTGTATTTAGCCATATTATATTTTAGCGAATATAGGGGAAGAGAGAAAGAGAAAGAAGAGAGGAAGAAAGAGTAAAAAGTAAAAAAAAAAAAAAAAAAAAAAAAAAACCCAGCGTTGTTCCCCACCCCACTTTTCCCTACCCACCAGGATTGCTATCCGCTCCCATTTTAATCGGGCCCCCCTATGTGTAAACATTGTTTGGTGGTTTGGTTCTATTCCTCCCTTTTCCTCTTTAATCGAGTGTACCCTTTCTTCTTGTGCTATGTTTCTTGTTGCTCTTTCCTTTCCCCTTCTCCCCCATGTCATGCATAAAACTATAGTGAACTATATCATCAGTTGTATTGTGAATATATTGTGTTTGTGTTACGTGAGTGGTCGGTTCCTAATTTGTTCTTGTGTCCTTCATACTTAAAATGTTCACTGTTCTTATATTAAACCACACTGATTGGTGATCACTAGATCATAAACTTTCACCTACAGTAATATCTGATACCAAATCTCCATTTGTGAACACTAAATCTAGAGAAAACAGACTACGGGGTGGAGTGGGAGAGAGACAGCAGGCTATGGGGTGGGGTAGGAGCGAAGGCAGGCAATGGGGTGTGGGGAAGGGGGAGGCAGCAGTCTATGGGGTAGGGAGGGAGAGAGAGAGACAAGAGGCTCTGGGGTGGGGGGAGTGAGACAGCAGGCTATGGGGTGGGGTAGGAGAGAAGGCAGGCAATGGGGTGTGGGGGGGGAGGCAACAGGCTATGAGGTAGGGGGAGGGAGAGAGAGAGACAAGAGGCTCTGGGGTGGGGCGAGTGAGACAGCAGGCTATGGGGTGGGGTGAGAGACAGCAGGCTGTAAGGGGGGGAGAGAAAACAGGCTCGGGGGGGGGGAGACAGTAGGCTATGCGGTGGGGGTGGGGGGTGGAGCGAGGGTGACACCAGGTTATGGGGTGTGGGAGAGAGAGACACCAGGCTATGGGGTGGGGGGAAGGGAGGAGAGAGACCAGGCTATGGGGGGGGGGGGGGGGGGAGACACCAGTATATGGAGGAGGGAGGGATTGAAAGTCACCAGGCTAAAGCCAGATTGAAAAGGGTCAAGCAGGTCATTGGCAGTCAGAAAGTCTATTAGTCGCGAGTGCACCGTTCTCTCCAGCAACTTGGACACGAAGAGGAGAAGGGATATAGGACGGTGTTAGATGGAGGAGTAGGGTTGAGGGAAGATTTTTTTCAATACAGGTACGATTTGGGCTTATTTGAAGGTTGACGGTACTATTCCAGAGAGAGAGGTTGATGAGATGGGTTAGAGTTGGACCGAGTAGAGGGGAAAGAGATGATACAAGGTGAAATCAGATGGGATGGGATCTAGCGCACAAGTAGTAGATCTCGAGCAGGAGAGCAGATTGTCTACATCTTTCTCAGCTACAGGGGAGAAGATATTCAGAGTGGGTTTGGGGGATAGTAACGAAGCAGGAGGTAGTTGGGGCAAGTCACGGGAGGTGAAGTTACACCTGATAGCGGTGTCGACTTTGTTTTTGAAGTGAGAGGCAAGGTCTTAGGCCATAAGAGTGGACAAGGGCGGAGGAGCAGGAGGGCAGAGGAGAGCACTGAACGTTGAGGAGGACGTTTGGGATTCGATGAGAGGGTGGATATGAAGGTAGAGAAATAGTGTTGCTTGGACTGAGTGAGAGCAGAGTTGTAGGAACACAGCATGAACTTATAATGAAGGAAATCCTCCTGTTTGCTTTGTGTGCCATGATTGTTGGTTGGGTCTGCGGACACGTTTTGCAACAACAAACTGTGAAGTGGGCCCCGGGGGCCGATAAACAACAGCAACACGAAGGGATAGAGGGGAGAAATACGAATAGTGAGTACTTCGAATGATGAAAATGAGAGGGAAGGGGCTGAGGGTAAGGGCTGGAAGAAGCAGTTAGGAGATAAGAGGATGCCAACACCTCCACACTTTTTGTCCCCTGGTCTTGGGGTGTGACTGAAGTGTATGTCACCATAAGAGAGAGCAGCAGGAGAGACATTTACAATAATATTCAGTCAGTCATATTGTTAGCTGAACTTCATGGGCTTTGGGGTTAGTTGTGGTCAATGTTTACCACTCCAGCTGTCATGTTGGTACATGCAGTGCTTTTAGCAACTCCTACCATAGTCATATCATTCTTCATTTTAAAGGTCTCTCACCAGGAAACCCCTCTCCTGACAACAACTCGTAGCCAACAGAGGAGCGCAATGGGGAGGAGGTAAGGTGGTATTGGGTTGTGTATTTTGCCCCGCCCCAACCCCGGTCCTGCGGACTGTAGTGACATGTAGTTCACGGCGTTTGTCACAATCTGAAACATCACCAAAATCCACCACATGGTGGCAGCACAGAACCACATATGAATCAAAACCAGTTAACAGTAAAAAAAAAAAAAAATGTCCGCAGCTCTATTGGAGAGCTTTCTGAGTTATAAGGGCAGAGGTTTATTGACAGGGCTGGAACTGAACACTTTACCAGCAATTAAAGGGTTTTGGAAACATGCATCACTATTAGAATGATGAGGACAGTCATCGCTATTGACATTTTAACCGGTTTTATCCTCCATATATTTTTATCTGTCAAACTCACAGTAATGTGTAGTTCAGGGGTGTATCCTGCCCCTGAGTGACAGGCAAGCTGCCAGTCCAGAGCACACCTGTCACTCAGGGGCACGATGTATCTCATGTATTTCCGGGGATGTGTGTGCTGCCAACAGACAGCACACAAACCCCTGGAAATACACGCTATATGTCTGAGGGGCCGATGGCAGCTGAGACTTCGACAACAGAGTCACTCACTCTGTTACCAATTCGACCAGCACTGAAAATCACAGGAATGTGCGGTGTGGGAGTGTATCACTGACTCCACAGCAATAGAACTCATAGTAATGTGCGGTGTGTGAGTGTATCACTGACTCCACAGCAATAGAACTCATAGTAATGTGCGGTGTGTGAGTGTATCACTGACTCCACAGCAATAGAACTCATTGTAATGTGCGGTGTGTGAGTGTATCACTGACTCCACAGCAATAGAACTCATAGTAATGTGCGGTGTGTGAGTGTATCACTGACTCCACAGCAATAGAACGCATAGTAATGTGCGGTGTGTGAGTGTATCACAGACTTCACAGCAATAGAACTCATTGTAATGTGCGGTGTGTGAGTGTATCACTGACTCCACAGAAATAGAACTCATAGTAATGTGCGGTGTGTGAGTGTATCACTGACTCCACAGCAATAGAACTCGTAGTAATGTGCAGTGTGTGAGTGTATCACTGACTCCACAGCAATAGAACGCATAGTAATGTGCAGTGTGTGAGTGTATCACTGACTCCACAGCAATAGAACGCATAGTAATGTGCAGTGTGTGAGTGTATCACAGACTCCACAGCAATAGAACGCATAGTAATGTGCAGTGTGTGAGTGTATCACAGACTCCACAGCAATAGAACTCATAGTAATGTGCGGTGTGTGAGTGTATCACTGACTCCACAGCAATAGAACTCATAGTAATGTGCGGTGTGTGAGTGTATCACTGACTCCACAGCAATAGAACGCATAGTAATGTGCAGTGTGTGAGTGTATCACAGACTCCACAGCAATAGAACTCGTAGTAATGTGCGGTGTGTGAGTGTATCACTGACTCTACAGCAATAGAACTCATAGTAATGTGCAGTGTGTGAGTGTATCACAGACTCCACAACAAAACTCATAGTAATGTGCGGTGTGTGAATGTATCACATACTCCACAACAAAACTCATGTTGAGGTAGGTAATCGGAGATTAAAATTCTTGGAGACCAAGTGGATTTTCGAATTACGTATAAGAAAACCAATTGGCCTCAACTCGGAATTTGGTGGTCCATATGTATCATAATCAACAGCATATCATTGATAATTAATTCATGTCAAATATTTGATCGCTGTGACAATGTTTAAAATGTAAATTCCTTTGTTTTTCTTTATATATGGATATGTTCTGCGGATTTGAATCCTTTTTCTTTAAACTTATGGCAATTTATTTTTAACTGTATATTCTTGATATTTGCTGTCTAATTATGCAGTTTCTATATAACTACATAAGTATGCAGTTTCCATGTATGTATGTATGTATGTATGTACTTACCTATTTATTAAGCTGTTGCACAGCGTTTTTCTTTTCATTTTAACTAACTTAATGCTAGCTCTTTAAGCTGGAATTTTAAACACGTATGTGTTTTTTTCCACTTATTAGCATATTTAAATGGAGTAGATGTGAGTACAACAGACCTACGACTAAGTGCCTGATAGGTACGAAACGTGTCAGGTGATTACACACGTGCGTGTCTGTGTGTGCCCTCTATCCACACTGTGGGCTTGGAATCTTTTAGCTAAGGCTTACATTACAAAATGTTGTTACTTTTTTATCTACACTGGAGAGCTCGACTTTGTTCTTTCATTAACGTTCCTAACAGCCTGGAAGAATACTGCACTAAATGTCCAGTAGGGGGCATAAAAGCATGTTTTCAAAGATTTCAACTGCCTTTTATATGTCACACTGAAATGGCATGTGTGCTAGTCTTTCCCTCAGTTGGAAAATGATATAACAATCAAATGATATAACAATAAAATGATTTAACAATTTTAACAGCTCTGGGAAAGGAGTGTGTCTTATAATCCATGGCGTCTTACATTCTGCAGTTAAATTCGGCCAGTGGGAGAGGGTTCATTTTAGGGGGTCTGGGATCCATTAAGCCTCAGTAATTATACCGGGAGATGGGATGGCTTGGCGCCATTTGGCAGGCTGCGGGCACCTTTAATAATAACAGGGGGCTAGGGCCAATTCCCCTGGTGCCCATATGTTTTAGGTGTCCTATGGACCATTTGGGGACCCCAGGACCCAATTTTGATGGGGGAAAAGTATTTCTAAAAGTGTTTTACTTCTGTATGTAACTCCCCTCCTGTAAAGGAGGCGAGCTCCGGGAAGGAGGGATGGACGTCAAAGTCTAACTCGCCTCCCTGTAGGCAGATGGGCACTCCCAATTCGAACTCTATTCACATTTTACTGAATAGAGATTTGGGGAGATGGAGGCTGTGTCTCGTGTATTTCTGGGGGTTGTGTGCTGGCTGATCGCAGCACACAAATGTCTGTCTGTGTGTCCCCTCTATCCACACTGTGGGCTTGGAATCTTTTAGCTACGGCTTACATTACAAAATGTTGTTACTTTTGTATCTACACTTTGTTTCTTCATTGTTTGCACTGTCCATACTGGTGACTACGGTGTCCCATACAGCTGACTGAACTTCCATTGGTTCTACCCATCATCATTTTATTGCTACTTCTCGTTACGGGCTAAATAAAGCCAAAGCAGCGTTATACAGTGTTCTGCCTGGCAGGGAATTATAACCCAGTTTTCCTGCAGATGACATGGTTTTTCCATAGCATGTTAAGGCCTATTCAACAAACACGACAACAAAACAAAGCCAGAGCCCATGTAATGTAATGGTACTGATTGATGTGTGTGGGTTGATCTCACTGGAGAGGCAGACACATTCAGAAAAACCTGTATTATGCGTAGAAAATATTTGTAAGGAAGCCTAATCTAACATTGCCTGAAATGACCACAGGTGTACACTAACAAGTGCATTAATGGCTTATTTTGGTGGAAGTTTAATTTTTTTCTGCATTGAGCCACCTGGTCACAAATAAAGGGTCCACGGGATCAGGCAGGCAGGTGCACGGGCCACGTTTATTTATTTATTCTTACTTTAGAGCAAGTGTGAAAAACATTAGAAAAATCTGTTTCATTATTTAGCAGTCTGAGAACAGTTTTAAATCTACTGTATTCAAAGAACACGACACATTCCTAGCGCTAAAGAAATATGTGTAGTGGGTCCCGTTGGGCCGCTCATGGCTTACGGACGCGCCGCGCATGGCTTTGGGGATGAACACAGTATGCCCCCTGTCTTATTTGATGCTTTTGGTCAAAACTGGTCAAAAGGGAAGGTCTACAACTCTCATGGTCCTCAGGCAACCAGTGGTCAAGTAAACTGTTGCAAACAGTAGAATACAAAAATCTGCCCCTTCCGGGCGTTAATTTGAAGGATTAAAGGCAGTCAGATAGGTTGCGGGGGTTAGTTAGAGCATTCAAGGTCAGCAGAGCGCAGCCCTGTTAAGTAGACATGGGGATATCTTGTGCTGTATTGAATTTCATGAAAGTCAGCAGGTCCATACGCCTCTTGTTACAGTTACACTGAAAGTGTTTTATTAGCAGCCCCCCCCCCCCCCGGCCGCGGGGGGGGGGGGGGGTGACAGGAGGGTTACACTGCACAGTATAACTTACCTCACCATCAATAAGGCATTTAATAAGCTTTCATAACCCGGCTGGCTTGGTATGTTTGGGATTACTCCAAAACAGCTCCACTTTATGTGCCAGACACTCGCTTACCCGTGTGGGGAAAAGGTGATTATGTGAATGTATAGCACATTCTTACTACACACCTGTGACAAGCATGACATCATGTTATTCAATAGCAGGCCTGTGCAGGCTACAAACACTCTATTCAAGCTGATACAATGCCACCTGCAGCTGCAGTCACCAGCACTGCCATCCGGCTCAACCACAAGGTCATAAACTAGGATAGAAGTGTGATGGGGGCTGGTACTTAGCCATAGTTTTACTGCTTGAACATTGTACTGTGCATATAGAGCTTAAAAAATGATTGAGAATGATCTATACATTGTATTAGCAAAACGGCAAGCAAATGCCTAAATTGGGAGAAAAATGTGTCTGTGGAGTCTCTCCCCTTATGACATCACCTGTGGCACGGTATGCAAATTACACATTTCTCATTGAAAAGCAGTTCATTTGCATACCGTGCCACAGGTGATGTCATAAACAGGAGACTCCACAGACACATTTTTCTCCTAATTTAGATGTTTGCTTGCAGTTTTGCTAATACAATGTATAGACCATTCATTTCAATCATTTTGTATTCTCTACACTCACTGGAAAAACAATGTACAGGTAATACAGTCTCTTTAAAGAGACTGCAATCTGTGGATAGTGAGGGGAAGAGGAAGTGACTAAATCACTGCATCTGGACAAATTTCATCCATATATATAACAGCCCAGCTGTAGATTGTAAGCTCTTTTAAACAGGGTCTTCCTCACCATTTGTTCCGCTCTAAATATGTAAGGCAGGGGGTATTCAACTGCTGATGAACTACATCTCCCATAATGCTCTTATAGCTAAGAGGCTGGCAGAGGAGTATGGGAAATGTAGTCAATCTGGTGGAGGGGGGGGGGGGGGGGGGCAGGTTGCCTACCCCTGATGTAAAGTAACCAGATACTTGCATGTAATCTCATCCCATAACTGTGGAGAGTTTTGGTGCTTTATAAACATAATATGTTAATATAGAAGTATTTGTTATCGTGGGCTGATACATAAAACCACAAGTATTTCTCTTATTGGTTTAGTAATATTTGTTATTTATGTATTTATATAGGGTCCATTCATTAAGAATCACCAACCCACACTTGTCAATTTTCAGGTCTGCTACAAAAATCAAGTTGAGAGAGAGCCAACACGCACACAGTTATTAGAAGCTCCCATTCTAATAATGATCAAACTCTCCTCCCCCACTGTTTACATACCAGTGATGGATATCCTCCATCAACTGTCCCCATGAGATATCTCATGTGCCTCAGGCTGGGAAGCACTGTATCTCTGCCAGTGCGGTATTTACCGCGAGGCATCCTAGGCGAATGCCTAGGGCAGCAAATTTTGGGGGGCGGCAGCGCCCCCCAGCACGTAAAAAAAAAACCTAAGAAAAAAACGCACGGGCAGCAGATCGCCACGATCGGTAGAGCTCAGTGGGACAGCAGGAGTCAGGCATGCATAGTAGCAATCCTGGCTTCAGATGCCAGGATTTAAAGTGGCTGACAGCGATACCGCGCATGCAGACTCCGCCCCGCATCATCCTGATGCGCCGGGATACAAAGTTGGGAGGTATGCCATAGTTTACAAAACACGGGAGAGCTGCTCCCAATCGCGGCAGAGGAGTCCCAGACGTCGGCAAGGAACACCAGAACCAGGTAAGTGTCCAATTAAAATGATGTTTACTGAGTACAAAATAATTCCAAAAAAATGCTTAAGAGCTGGGTATGATGTGAGGATCACCCGGTGAGGGAAAGATCTATGAGAAGCCTACGCGTTTCGCGCCTAGCCTGGCGCTTCGTCAAGGGCTTAATTCCCTGGGAAGCAGGCAGCCCGGTCTGGTTGGCTACTGCAGCATGAGACCCTTGTTTTTGTATGGGATCAGCAGGGGGGATGCCGCATTCTGCATACCCCAATCAGATGAGCAGGGCCAATACCAGCCTCCAGACCAGCTGTGTCTCAGCTGTGAGACACAGCAGAGAGTAAACCCGTGTATATCTATTAAAATACATGTCAGGTTTAACACTTAAAAAAAATGTTTATTTTTCCTTTAATAGTCACTAAATCAGTGTACACTGGCTATTTGAAGAGGCACCTTTAAAGTCCACAGCTGTGACCAGTCATTGCATACTTGCAAGTTAAAGAGCTTCTCAACTTTCAAAGGGACTTTTTTTTATTGTGTAGAAGGACTTATGTATGATCTCATCTCCTTTAGTTAAAACATTTACAGGGAGTATCTTTGTCATAGTTTGTATGTTTTATTTAAGGATCTACTCAGGTAGCTCTGATTCTCGACGAGAAAATCGGAACTCCGCATTCTGGATCCAATTTGATCACTTTGGTGATTTGAACAGTTCTTAAATTCCGGCTACTCAGACAGCACCAAAGTAATCTTGTATCGGCACGAAAATTGGCCAAAGTGGTCTATTTCAGCAGACAGAAATAATAACCTCGGTCCTCCCCATAGCCTTCTATGGGAAGGTCTTCAGCTTATTTTGGGCCCTATTGGGAGGACCTCGGCAGAAATAGCCAAAGTCCTCTGAAAATGGCTCGAAGTTTAATAAAATTAAAATGATTAAAAATAATGAATAAGACAAAGTAATACCATACATTAAGGAAATACATAAAGTAATTAAACATAAAATAAAATAATTTTTGGTAAATATAAAAAAACAAATATATGAGGTAAATATACTATTATTAAATATACCATTAATCTATTATAATTTTATATGAATATTTTTGTGTTTAGCTTATGTTAAGTTTAATTCTTCTACACTTTATGTTCAATTCGCCAGCTAAAAGCTGAATTCAGGCCAATCTGTGGCTTTTGGCCCTTCACCGTTTTCACTGAGCCGAACATGGCTGAAGATCAGGCCAAAATCATCAGAAATGGAAGATTCCGACCCGAAATCGGCCATCCCGAGTAGCCGGATTACGGAAAATGATTGGCCCCATTTTGGATCTGTCTATATCGAGAAGACCCCGTACCAGGCAAAAAGCGGGGGGGATCTTGGTTCTTATTCCATCTCTAGCTGATCTGTTTGGGACCGCCGGAGCATTTACAGCTTCCTTTTTCTTGCGCAGTAGGAGGAGCTAAACCTGATCATCCCATACCAAAACACTTGGCCACTTTTATTTACATTTTCCTGGTTCCCAAAATGTTTTCTATAGATAATTTACAGATTCCTCAGGCATTTGCAATTCCTTTCTCTTCCAATCGGCCATACTTTGATTTCATGTTTATCACTACAAAGCATATAATCTGCAGGACTGTGCATGATAGATTCCCACCTTGCAGTATGGAGAGTGAGTGTACTCAAACATGATCCACTAGATAAAGCCCATATGTTAACAGTGTTACCTCCAAAGCCACTGATTAATACATCTAGCTTATCGCTATTGTCCATGCTAAACAAAGTTACACGCACCTCCATGTCCTCCATGCTGAGTTTTGGCCCCTGCACTCATGCCAGTAGCTAAGAGCCATTTGGTCCATCTAGTCTGCCCAAATTCTACCTTAAAAACAAATCTGAATACTTTCATTAGTCGCCGGCCTTATCTTATATCTAGGATAACTCAATGCCTATCCTACACATGCTTAAACTTCTACACTGTGTTAACCACTACCACTTCCACTGGAAGGCTATTCCATACATCCACTACCCTCTCAGTAAAGTAATACTTCCTGATATTACTTTTAAATCTTTGTCCCTCTAATTTAAGACTATGTCCTCTTGTTGTGGTAGTTTTTCTTCTCGTAAATATACTCTCCTCCTTTACCGTGTTGATTAAACAAATTGAAAAAATTCATGACGGGTAACTAAGTGAGGAGAATTCATGACGGGTAACTAAGTGAGGAGAATTCATGACGGGTAACTAAGTGAGGAGAATTCATGACGGGTAACTAAGTGAGGAGAATTCATGACGGGTAACTAAGTGAGGAGAATTCATGACGGGTAACTAAGTGAGGAGAATTCATGACGGGTAACTAAGTGAGGAGAATTCATGACGGGTAACTAAGTGAGGAGAATTCATGACGGGTAACTAAGTTAGGCACATTCACAGAGGTTAACTAAGTGAGGTGAATTCATGAGGGGTAACTAAGTGAGGTGAATTCATGAGGGCTAACTAAGTGAGGTGCATTCATGAGGGCTAACTAAGTGAGGTGAATTCATGAGGGGTAACTAAGTGAGGTGAATTCATGAGGGGTAACTAAGTGAGGTGAATTCATGAGGGCTAACTAAGTGAGGTGAATTCATGAGGGGTAACTAAGTGAGGTGAATTCATGAGGGGTAGCAAACTGAGGTGAATTCATGAGGGGTAACTAAGTGAGGTGCATTCATGAGGTGGTAACTAAGTGAGGTGCATTCATGAGGGCTAACTAAGTGAGGTGCATTCATGAGGGATAACTAAGTGAGGTGAATTCATGAGGGGTAACTAAGTGAGGTGAATTCATGAGGGGTAACTAAGTGAGGTGAATTCATGAGGGGTAGCAAACTGAGGTGAATTCATGAGGGGTAACTAAGTGAGGTGCATTCATGAGGTGGTAACTAAGTGAGGTGCATTCATGAGGGCTAACTAAGTGAGGTGCATTCATGAGGGCTAACTAAGTGAGGTGCATTCATGAGGGATAACTAAGTGAGGTGCATTCATGAGGTGGTAACTAAGTGAGGTGCATTCATGAGGGCTAACTAAGTGAGGTGCATTCATGAGGGATAACTAAGTGAGGTGAATTCATGAGTGGTAACTAAAGGAGGCAAATTCACAAGGGGTAGCTAAGTGAGGTGCATTTATGAGGGGTCACTAGGTGAAATGAATTCACAAGGGCTAACTAGGTGAAGCACATAAATGTTATAGAAGGAAAGTAAGGACAATGAGTATGTTTTTTTTCAAGAAATAGCCATAGTACTCTCATAATAAGGGAGCAGTCTGGCTAACATTCCTGGCCTTTACTTCTGTCAGAACCAAACCAGACAAGAAGTCTGACCCCTCTGCTAGTGACAAGGCCAATGTGACACCCAAACCCCCATAAAAACCTCCACACATTAACCCCTGAGTGATCTGTCTGCTTGTAATGTTATCTTCTGTTATTTTAGTACAGAGAATATTGCTCAACAAATCACACAATTTCCAGATGTTTATTAAAGAGACTGCATGCTGTTCATTATAACTTTTTTGGAAAGAAAGAGCTAATTTGGGGAGTGAAGGCCCCCCCCCCCCCCCCCCCCCACTTCCCCACGTATCCAGCACAAACCCAGAGGCACGGTAAGTCTCTTTATTGGGTCAGACAGGATTTGCCTCCTGCATTTCTCTTTGTTCTCCTGGCAGATTTAAACAATAGAATATAATTTAGAAATTTTACTCCTTTTGGGAATTGACGGCATTAAAAAAAAAATGAAAATCCAGCAAAATATCTAGTGTTTGGATCAGAGCCAACTCCCTCCCTCCACCTATTGGGACATCTGATAGAAAGGTCCCCCGGCTGTATCATCCACTGTGATGGAGGTCGGGGTAGCAGAATGCCAGTTTATTTAACACAATGTTTTATAACATTCCCAAATCACCGAGAAAACTTTTTTTGACAAATTTCTTGAATGTTCGTTCCACGTTTATAACTTTTGATCTGGAATTCTCTCGATATACACGATACACGTATGTTAAAGGGCCTATATCACCTAAACATTGCTTATACTGTGCGTGTAGAGAATAAAAAAAATCACTGAAAATGATTTATAGATTGCGTTAGCAAAATTGCAAGCAAATGCTTAAATTAGGAGAAAAAAATAATTTAAATGGGTCCGCTGAGTCTCCTGTTAATGACATCACTGTGCATGATATGCAAATTACATATTTTCTACTGAAAAACAGTTAATTTGCATATCAGGCCATTGATGTCATAAACAGGAGAGTCCACAGGCACATTTAAAATACATGTTTCTCTTAATTTAGGTGATCGGTAGCCAGGAACACTCTGGCAGAGACCCGATCAGGGTCTCAATAGACCCTGTGGGTCCCTGCCAAAATATCGTGAGACCTCCGGATGTCACGTGTGACGTCACTGGAGGCGTGCCCGAACCCCGGAAGTTCGGGCACGGCGCGATTTAGAGAAATGTAGCCGGTGCTCGCTTTGAGCACCGGCTACATTTTCCCTGTCGGACTGAGGCCGCACCTCTTTAGATGACAGGTGGGATCCCGCTGTAAGTGCCTGCAGCGGGATCCCAAAACAGCTCATCGCGGGGAGCCGCGATGAGCTGTTTAACAAAGGACGTACTATGCCCTCCTAACGACTTTAAGGCACTTAAAGTCACGACCGCATAGTACGTCCTAACGTCCCGAAGGGGTTAATTGTCCAATGCCCAGTTTGCTCACCAACCCACAACATTTATGAATTTACTCAGTACAATGATTTTGGTGCTCTTTGCCCTGGTACATTACATTTTTCTCAAAGCAAGAGCCCATTACTGAAAAATGGTACAGCAATCATTGCAAGTTGCATGCCCCCATGTCTCTGTTATCTGATACCTATCATGACTGATAATCATGTCAAGTGGATGTAAATAGGAGATCTGTGCCTTAGGTGACACTGACCTCTCGTTTTTTTTTTTATCCCTGTCCGGTCCGCAGTAGTCCAGATTTAGGACGCTAGAATGCAATGGTATATATCTTTTTTTTTTATCCCGGTCCGCAGTAGTCCAGATTTAAACGCTAGAATGCAATGGCTATATATGCACAGAAGGGGTTCAAACATGGATCCATAAGAGAAAGAAGGACAGATCTCTGGCATCAGTAGCACAGATCTCAATCTCTCTCATGGTTGCCACCTTTTCTTCAGAAAAATACCGGCCTTGGTACTGTCTCCATAGACTTAACATTGGCCTGATGCCAATTTTTTTTACCGGCCTGCCGGTAAAATACCGGCCAGGTGGCAACCCTAATCTCTCTGCCAGCAGGCCTTGTGGAAGTGTGCCATGCCTCACTCCTGAAAGGTACGCAATGATGGGCGTTAAGGGAAGAAAGTTACTAGAGATGATGTTTATTGACAATTCCATCGGAGGGCGCCAGTCTACCAAACGCTGCGCTATCAGCAACTTAGCATCTCTAGTGTCAGTCTTTTTTTAACCTATAAAACCCAAATTACTCCGTGCTGTTTGATGGGAGAACAGAGGAGACAGACTTTGTGGACAGATTTTACGAAAGCGGGCACAAAGGAGGCTTAGGGATTGCAAAAACTTTCGCGCAGCTAGAAGAGAAAAAAAGAAAACATGGGCCTTTTTTTTAGACAGCCTTTAAAGGAGACAACAAAACTTGTTTCCTGTGGTTAGTAAAGAACAGAGCAGTTTAAAGATGGAAGAAGATATACATCATGTAGAGAAATTCGTATTTCCAAGCACAGTCATTCCTGAAGTCTTTTAGAGTGCTAGTCTTTTCTGCGTCCGCTGGAAGGTGATTCCACATACCTACTACTCATTCTGTACGCTTTTTACTCACGGGTCTGATTTTATAAGGTGGAATAGTTAATTTCTCTATTCAGCAGGGACAGACAAACCCATGTCCTATAGGACTAAGCCAAATGATTCAGCACGATATACAGGGGGTGCGAAACGAGGTGGGGAGCTGTTACTATGAGATATTTAGTGGCTCATGAAATGTAATTGTAATAAATGACATTTCTGTAAAGACGTTCTCCCCTTGGATTTATTTATAGGGTGACATGACAAATATTAAATAAGTATTTGAAAATGCCGCACGTCAGTGATATACTTCTTTATTCACATATTCAGGATTGTGGGGAAAAAAGGGGTGTCAGGGATTTAAAAAAAGTGTGGTTTAAATAAAAAAATAAACATTTTATCCAGTAAAATGGGGATTCATGTAACAGTCCCGCTCTTTAGATTTGACCTAATCACACCATAAAATCTAAGCCCTTTTATCGGCTTGATAAATTGCTGCTAAAAAGCCAGTCCATGATTCAGGCTATTTAAGGGATAAGTACAGTCCCAAGCGACTTCCCCACCCCCATATGTCCCATTAACCTGACCCTTAATGACACTGCAGGGCATGGATTGTGCAGTGCACTCTGGTCCACTCCTCTAAACACTGCCCCTGGGGCCTCTATTGTTAGCAGCCTGGTTATACTTGCTCTAAGACATGATGGTTCTTGTACATTAGCCCATGGGAAGCAAATCACTAATTCAGAGCAGGAAAGATTGCCCAGGACAGCAAGCAAAGTGTCCAGTGGTGGGATTCAGAGATTTTAGTAACCAGTTCCGAATTTCAAGCATGGTGTAATATTTTTGTCTATTAATGTCAAACAAAATAAAATAAAAACTACTTGCGTTTTGCTAAACAGTAAAACGTTTTCTACAATTTATATAATGTGGGACGCAGGGCTGCCATCAGAAATGTCAGGGCCCCTTACTGAAAAAAAGTCTGCCCCTCCCCCATGGAAACTTTATCCAATAATATCCCACTGATAAGTTGCTCTTTAATAGCCACTGATAAAATGCTCATTAATAGCCACGGATATTTTGTTCATTAATAGCCACAGATGATTTGCTCATTAATAGCCACTGATAATTTGCTCATTAATATGCCACTGATAATTTGCTCATTAAAAGCCACTGATAATTTGCTCATTGATATGCCACTGATAATTTGCTCATTGATATGCCACTGATAATTTGCTCATTAATATGCCACTGATAATTTGCTTATTAATATCCACTGATAATTGTCTCATTTATAGCCACTGATAATATGCTCATTACTAGCCACTGATAATATGCTCATTAATAGCCACTGATAATATGCTCATTAATAGCCACTGATAATATGCTCATTAATATGCCTCTGATAATTTGCTCATTAATAGCCACTGGTAATTTGTTTGTTAATATGCCACTGATCATTTGCTCATTAATATGCCACTGATAATTTGCTTGTTAATATGCCACTGATAATTTGCTCATTAATATTCAAAAAATCGCCCCCTTCTCCCCCTTGTCCCCAGCCGTCCCCTCCGCATTGTTTCCTGCTAGGGTTGCCACCTTTTCTTCAAATAAATACCGGCCTTGGTATTGTCTCCATAGACTTAACATTGGCCTGATGCCAATTTTTTACCGGCCTGCCGGTAAAATACCGGCCAGGTGGCAACCCTATTTCCTGCACAAAGACTGAACTTGCAGGAACAGTGATCCCAACATTTGTACATAGCGTAAATATGAAAACAATGAAAATGTCACTTTCTGTTATCACAAGATTTCTACACAATGTGATAAATCCTTATACAGAGGGCCCTGTTTTTCCAGGATTACTAGCCCTCGGGTACTTGCTATTTATGGTAAATAATTAACTGATTCCTCTTTCCATAAGAAAGAAAGACATTTCCCTTTAAAACTGTATTTGTGTTTTCCTTTCATAGGACCAACCTAATACCAATCGGCTTATACACTGGCATTTACAGTTTAGTTACCAGCATGATTGCTCCAAGCTTAGCATATACATCTGCACCAGTTATATAGCCTATCTGATATAATATAGCCTAACAGTCTCAATTAGAGATGCCACCACGCCTACAAACACATACTGCCCATGCTGCTGCCTCCATAGACTACCAGTAAAATACTTACTAGATGGCAACTCTAATCTAACTAGTTGACCGCGGCAGGATACCATGTACCAGGTTATGTTAGAGTGCGCATGCTTATAATGATCAGATCCTTACCCAATAAATATTAAACACCACTTGCAAAATTCACATGCACGTGAATACCTCCTTCGAAGACTAAAATGGCTCTTTCTACTACTAATAAGGCCCAGAAAAAAAAAAAAAAGATTATTTCAGGACAGGTTGAAAATTTGAGTTTCAAAATGATTTAATCTTATTAAAATAAAATAAAAAGACCGCAGAATGACATAAAATGTTTTGTCAGGTGCCTACAAATGTTGCAGGTGTTTGATAAAAAATACACAAAGAGCAAGGATTTAAAACTGTCAACTACAGCAGAAGGTAATAGAGCTGTGTAACGTACAATGTATATATATATATATTTCATAAGAAAACATAATTATACACTGAAAACTACATTGTCAGGAGACTTAGAAAAAATATGGCTGCTCAGGAAGAATTATTAAACCAACTAATTCCTGAAAACATGATTGAATGCTTAGAAATAGGCCGCGGTAAGAGCTGCTTTGGAGCGACCCACAAGGTATTGTTCAGCCCGTATTACAAAGTATTACAATTTGCTTTTGTTACAGCCAAACAATTGAAGAGTAATGACAGCAGTCGGAGCTGGGGTGCTAAGGGACTTGCCAATGTATTTTAAATACACCCTCAAAGAAAAATTGAGTCTGCACGGAGAGGCAAGGCATAAATTCCCACTCGCCAGAGAATTCACCTGTTTTAAAACATCTTTTTAATAACGCCGTTCAAATTTATAGCATTAGCCATGATTAGTCGCGCGGCTGGTCGATGAGATGCCGGCAAGTAGGGGGGGGGGGGGGAATGTATTTATTCAAAAATGACTGAGGAGGAGAGACGGTTTAACATATTTGCTGTACGGTATCGTCGGGGTCAGCACAGGGGTCATTAGAATAAATGCATGATCTCAACACTCCTACAATATATAAAAAAAATGACAATGAAAATGTGGGAGAGGCTGAAAAGCCTGTGATAATTGGGTGGTGTTACTGTTCAGTTGGAGAGTAGGGATGGTAAGTGTGGTGCAAGACATGCATCCTATCCCCCAAGTGTCATGTTAGGGACTCTGCAAAGCTGACTTGCCTAGGGGTCAGCTGTACGCAAGAGAAAGGGATGAAAACTGAGAAGTCGAAAGGAGGATTTTTATCCTTTTGCCCAGTTCGTACTCATGCTTATGCAAAAAAAGACGCAGTTTTGGCTCTTTGGTTATCTAGGTGAAGGGGTTAACAGAACATGCAAATAAGTGACACTGGAACTAATTATTTTTTGTATTTTGGGGGGGGGTGAACTATGCTTGTATGTGCCACGGAAGCCCACTACTGCTGTATGCTGAAACACATATAGGGATGCCCCCTCTTCTTCAAGAAAATACCTCTCATGCTATAGCTTCCATAGACTTAACATTGACCTCAAGCCAATCTGTTACCGGCCTGCTGATAAAACACAAATTAATAACACTGGCGTTTGAAAGGTGACACTGTATTCTAGACATGTCTAGTGGTCTAGAACCTAAAATGAGTTCCGAGCAGTTCATTATTCGCTTTTTATATATTAACAAACTCTTCTCACACCCGCAAGTAATGCCTAGAACAAAACAAGTTCAATATACTGTAATGTATAACAATGCCCTGCCACATATGCCAGGCATCCCCCCCCCCCCCCCCCTTACATGATTCACTGCCACGTGCCTCGTCTACATAAATTGCAATGTGTGAGAGTTGCAGATTTAAAACATCCTATATTCACTTTGAATTGCGGCTTCATTTACACTTCACAAGTAGAAGATAAATTCCTGGTGGGTTTTTTTTAATATCATGTGGTTTTCGAGAAATAAGAGTCACTTCAACCCAATGCTAATATAAATGTTATCACTGTTCACTTCTGGAATGGGAGATCTTAAAGGGACATCATCCCCCTTTACATCGATGTTATGGTGAATGTAAAGAATAAAAAATGATCTTTACAGGCCCCACGTTATCTATACATACCCCACATTAACATACACATAATGAGTCCTGAGCCTGTATATAAAATGAAAAAAGTGAAGCACTTCCTTTTTTGATAGCCTGGTATGACTTTAATACATACAGATTGATGCTGAGTGGTAGACACCAGGAGCAAAATTTGGGTTAATACAAATAAATCCTGAAATTAGACCAGATTGGGGATAACAGCTGAATTATAGAGAAATCCATTTTGGCCACATTCAGTTTGGGGGCTCGGTCAGTCAAAGCCAATGGATTTCGCTTACTTTCCCCCAAAATTGAGCTGAATTCCAAGCCAAATATAGGCCAGTTCAATTCACCAAATGATAGCTGGTCAATTGAACTGAAAAGTTAATAAGAATTTTTTTTTTTTTTTTTTTAATAATGTGTAAAAATGTTAAATGTCATGAAAATAAATTAATAATAATAATGTGAAATAAATATATATAGTAATGTTATATATACCAGGGCTTGACAAATTTATTTTATTCTAGGAGCCAGCAAAATTTTTTAGGAGCCAGACAATCACGCAAACATACACGCAATTCATAAACACACACACCAACCCACGTCACATATACACCCCACACACACCAACCCACGTCACATATACACCCCACACACACCAACCCACGTCACATATACAGCCCACACACACCAACCCACGTCACATATACAAACCCCACACACCAACCCACTTCACAAATACACACACACACTTCACATATACACCTCCCCCTACACCTCACATATATACCCCCCTTCACATATACACCTCCCCCCACACTTCACATATATACCCCCCCTTCACATATACACCTCCCCCCACACATATACCCCCCCTTCACATATACACCTCCCCCCACACTTCACACATATATACCCCCCCTTCACATATACACCTCCCCCCACACTTCACATATATACCCCCCCTTCACATATACACCTCCCCCCACACATATACCCCCCCTTCACATATACACCTGCCCCCACACTTCACACATATATACCTCCCCTTCACATATACACCTCCCCCCCACACTTCACATATATACCCCCCCTTCACATATACATCCCTCCCCCCCACTTCACATATACAACTCAAACATACACAAGTTTTTTTTTTTCCCTTCTTAACTTCTGAGTGCTGGGTTGACAACCCAGCACTTAGCCGAAAGAGCCATGAAGATCGGCTGGGGCACGAATGTTTCCCCTCCCTGCTGCCTTACCTCATTGCTGGGGAGGGGTTACATTCGTGCCGCAGCCGATCCTCATGGCTCTTTCGGCTGAACACTCATACACACGTGTAGCGCGAGGGGGCGGAGCTTGCTGTCTGTCCCCTCGCGCTGCAAAAGACGGATGGCAGCGGCAAGGGGAACGGCACCCGGGCGCCAGGCTCCATTTCCAGGTCGCCATGGCGACCTGGCGCCCGGGGTTTGTCGAGCCCTGATATATACTATAGTAATATGTATAATATAATTAAAAAAAATAGAATTAATTTTCTTATTGGCATGGCAATAGTTGTAATATGCCATAAGTGCATATTTATTCATAAAAAAACAATTTGAGTGCCGTTAATTATTAAAATATGCTATGATGGCATAAATGGTGCAATTACCACGTCAGTGAACACCTAATGCAATATAAAATACACATATCCCATATACCACTTAGTAAGCCCAATAAAAGTTAGGGAATGGCCTCGTTTACATATATACATACATTAACATATACCATTTTACATGCTGCTAAAACAGCTCTAGTTGTACAACAATGCTGGTGATGTCATACCAGCCATGGGTTGGCCTCACATTACCGGTTACCGGTATTTTTCACTGTCAACAGCTGTTAGGTTATATGTACCCTCCCGGCATCATGCCATATGTATCACAGCACCATTTCATGTCCATAGTGGAAAATGGTGCATTGTCAAGCAATGTGACCATCCGTACTGTAGACCAGATTTGGTACTGTGACACATGTGGTAGGAGAGTTCAGTGATGTGAGGCCAACCCATAGCTGGCATGACATCACCAGCATTATTGTACCACAAGATCTGTTATGGAGGTATATAAAATGATATATGATAATGTATGTATAGATACGTACAATGGCCTGAGCACTTCCCTCTATTGCTTATACCACCCTATGGAAACAAGCAATCTGCTAGCATTTTCTTGCACATTAAATGTCAGTTGTCACAGCTCTGACCATTTTTCTAGTTTAGCTAAATCATTTGCCATTTGCCTTATCCCTCCATTAACATCAACCCTGCTGCAAATCTTTGTATCATCAGCAAAAAGACATACTTTGCCAACAAGACCTTCTGCAATATCACTAATAAAAATATTAAAGAGAATGGGTCCACTACTAGTACCCCACTAGTAACAAGACCTTGCATCGAATATACTCCATTGACTACAACCCTCTGTTGTCTGTCACTCAGCCATTGTCTAATCCATTCAACACTATTGTGACATAAATGTCTATGGGGAGGACCGTGACTACCTTTTCGACTGCCGCAATGGGGGAGTTTTGTACAGATTCGAGATCAGTTTGATGGTTTCTGTGGTTTATTCACTAAAAGGTGACAAGAGTTCCAGGTTGTACAGATTTTTAAATAAAGTATATTAAATATTTTAAATAGTACTATGTTACTGTCAAATAGAAGAAGGCAGGCCCCACGCTTCAATTAGGGTCATTTTATGGCATGTACAGTTGGGATCACAGGAAAGGTGAAAAGGTCACCTTGTCACCTTTCCTGTGATCCTGATTGTCCATGCAATACAATTACCCTAATTGAAGTGTGGGGCCTGCCTTCTTCTATTTGATACTTTATGGATTCCTTCATGGTTTGGTCCTAGTGCCACATGGAGCTGGAAGCACAGAGTTGATTTACTCAACATACAGTCCTGCTGTTGTCCCATGCCATGATCTGTTGTCCAGCGTAGTGTAGCCCAGTGTGTGTCCAATTTCGCTGCAGATTTTTAAACAGGTCAATACTGATATAATAGTTATTATCATATAAGTGGTAGCCCTTACTCGGTAGCGGGTGGAGAAGATCCACACTATCTTTCCACTGAACCAGGGCACCTTGGAGGATGTAAGTGAGAGTCCTTCCCCTCAAAAATGTAAAAAGTGAACGTATACCCTGTCCTGCCAGAGCACCAAGACTGCATTCACAGGACTTGCCCACGCACCTAAATATTTTGGAACCTGTCCGGTCAATTTAATAGTTTTCATGGGTGGTTGGAAACTGTGAACAAGCATATTTCTGATAGGGCAATGTATATACTACTCTTTAGTTTATAATTTGTTCACACCTAACCACCTTTTCCGATTAGATGCCCATTTTGTGCAACTTATATATTACTTAGATTTTGTTAAGTAACTAACATAGGCGGAATAAGGAATATTTGTAAATAAAGATGTGAAGGCAAAATCATTAGTTTCATTAGGCCCAGCTGTCTCACCGGTGCAATTGGCGCCAGTAATCATTCCATACAGACGTGTGTAGACGCTGATTGTGTAGCAATTATGTGATTTGTGAAACGCTGTGTATGCGTGTGCCATGTTCTTTTTACAGATACAAGGAGCGCTAATTAGATACTAATTTTCTGCAGATTCCACAAAATCAAAGGGTCCAAAAATAAAAATAGAAAATTCCCTAACACTGTTATACCTCTAAGATGCGTATATTATCAGATGTGGCATTATTTGAGACAGCAAATTGTTCTCTTATTTGTCCCCAGTTTAAGGCTAGGCCTAATTAATTCTATTCCATCTTATAAGACAGATGGATGGCTGGGATATAGGCTGGTTTGGGAAAATATCTTGCACCTGTTCCAAAGTCCCAATTTGCTGCTCCGGTGTTCATGTTTTCACATGCGCCGTTGGTTGGTATCTTATCTGAATGGCAATGAATGATACATATAATGAGCTATATTTGTGAAATAGGTATTTGAAGGGAATTGACAATGGAGGGGGGTGGGGGGGGCAAAGAAGGAAACATTCACCAAATCAGACTTTTTTCAACTCTGCTCCATTGGCCTTAAATCCCCTTGTCAGTTATTCCTTTTCATGGATAAAGCCTGAAATGTTTGAAGTGTCCAGAAAAAAATGGCATCAGGATAGTAAAGAGAAGTACGGTTATAAAACAAGGATTGTCCCACCTTTGGGATGGCAGTATAAACACTGAACATGATAAGTGTATAGCCCCCAACTGTCCCACCTTAAGCAGATCAGTCCTGAAAACAAAAGATAAAGTTTCTGCCTTCTGGATTTTTCAAGGCATTGAACAGCGATCTGGAATGACCTTCCTAAGGGAGAAGTAAAGGCTAACACTCTAGAGGAATTGAAGAATGCCCGGTTTGTGTGTTAGGGTATTCTGAATAACAAACAAGTCTAAGATGTCCTTACGGGCAGAGGAGATCAGCCATTTGGTTCTTATCTGCTACTATGTTACTATGAAAATAAGCACCAACCACAATTTACCTCTGCTTTTTAACAAGACAGAGTGCTAACCATTAATTCATGTATATCTGCTCTGCTGACTGCTATGTATTTCTCTCATCTTCATCATACTAGTACAGGGGTGGCAAACTCAAATTCATCGGGGGCCGCATCAGCAGTATGGTTACCCTCAAAGGGCCAGTTGTATAGGATTATGCATCTACTCTTTATTATCATGAATAATTGCCTCTGCATTCAGTTGCTACTGGTTTTAATAATAATTTAAGTAATAACTAGCCTTGAAAACAGAAGCCTAGGAAGAATAATAGCAAGCATGGGTCAGGACTGCACTAAGTACACAGTGCATGGGTCAGGACTGCGCTCAGTACACAGTGCATGGGTCAGGATTGCGCTACGTATACAATGCAGCGGTCAGGACTGCGCTCAGTACACAGTGCATGGGTCAGGACTGCACTAAGTACACAGTGCATGGGTCAGGACTGCACTAAGTACACAGTGCATGGGTCAGGACTGCACTAAGTACACAGTGCATGGGTCAGGACTGCACTAAGTACACAGTGCATGGGTCAGGACTGTACTAAGTACACAGTGCATGGGTCAGGACTGCGCTCAGTACACAGTGCATGGGTCAGGACTGCACTAAGTACACAGTGCATGGGTCAGGACTGCACTCAGTACACAGTGCATGGGTCAGGACTGCGCTACGTATACAGTGCAGCGGTCAGGATTGCGCTAAGTACACAGTGAATGGGTCAGTAATAGTGTGCCAGTCAGAGCCCAGTAATAGTGTGCCAGTCAGTGCGGGGGGGGGGGGGGGGGGTGCCGGCTGCACCGGTGGCACCCCCCTAGTTACTGCTGTGTGGGCCACGCGGCCCGCGGGCCTTGTGTTTGCCACCCCTGTACTAGTAGGAAGCCAGACCTTCTCCTTCAACATCAGTGCCTGTCCTCACAAATACTCTACTGGATGCATGAGTAGAAAATTGACCAACTACAGATTAATGTCTATGAATTTATATAGTGTATATTACACTATGACTTGAATTTTTTCCCCACACAGAATTTAGAAGTCAAACCAGCATTTATTTGCTTCAGATTTACATATATTGAGAATACTTTTTTTTTTTTTTTACAAATGGATTTATTAATATACTAATTATTTAACCGTTTTCTGTATTAAACAATTATGAATGGGTATCAGTTGCTTCTATAGACATTTTAAAAGCAAACAAGTAATCTCAATGTATTCTTCCTGCAACAACACTGTATACAAAGAATGCAAACAAACTTGCTGATTAGTCCACATTTAGACATTTGCACCACAACTGCTCTGTATGCATCCAAAATTGTTCATAGATGTGGGGCAAAATCTCATGTGTATTCAATAAACTGTGCTGAATTGACAAGGGAATCTCAAAAATCAGGCCAAAAAAGCCTAGTCGAAACAATATCTTACTTGCCTGTTTTTCTAGCTCAGCTATTTTATTCGTTCGTTTTTTTTGTTCCCTCGTTGAATCACAGTTCACTATTTAGTGAATACAGCTCACTAAAGCTGGAACTATTTTTCGTACAGATCAATATACTGTCTGGGAATAATTAGACATGGGAGTGGTGCTTGGAGCTGCAGGGGAGGGGGAAATATTTGTGCATTATTGACAAAAGAAGTGGAACATGAGCCAAAATGTGCAGATTTTTCACTTATGTGCCAAAAATCAATTTGCTAATAAGTAGCACATTCTGTGCAAATTTACAGAGATTGGCTGTTTTGTATGATAGTTAGAAATCAGGAGTGGCCTTACATGGGGCTATGGTACACAGGCAAGGGTAATATGCTGTGCACACACTAGTGCTGGTCAGTGCATGTGTAATGTTAAATTCTTCAGGAAATAAATTACTTTAATAAATTAATATATGTAACCAACCATAGCTAGCACAAATTTGCACACATTGCCATTTCTATTCTGTAGCCCTGTATAATACCATTGTATTCCACAGCCCTGTATAGTGTCATTATGTTCTATCCCCTGATATAGCTTAGGCTGAGTGTGAATGTTAGGTTTATTTTATAGTATGTTTCTAAGTCAATAATTTTGATATGTAAAGGATTATTAAACAGTATTGATTTTTTTTGTACGTGTGTTTTTATGGGAAGTACTTATGTTTGTACTTGTTATATGTTGAAAATATGGACAATAAAAGAAATTTAATTTTTTTTTTATATTCTGCAGCCCTGTATAACGCCAACTTGCAGCTCTGTATAGTACCAGCATATATCATGACCCTGTATAATACCAACATATAGTGCAGCCCTGTAAATAACCATTATAATCATGAGCACAGTATGATGCCAACCTATGCGGCAGCGCAGTAAATAACATTTATTTAGGTCGCTCTTACAGTTTATGCAGTAAATTGTACATAATTTAAATGGGTATTACAAAGTCAATCAGAAGTCTAGACTGTTACAAAAGGTACAGTCCTGTTTGCAAACTTTCAATCTTGATGGAGTGGGAAACAGAAGGAAAATGACATGTATAAAGCCATCTTATTCCACAGACCACTGCCCAGGACAAAGCTACCATATTCATCAGTGCAGTACAACTTTCACATAGGCCTAAGTGCAGTACAATGCCATGATATTCCATAGCACTGTATAATGCCAAGTAATAAAAGTAGCACATTAGACACCAGACACCCACTGAAGCTGGGTGCATTACTTAGCTGGTTCAGACCTCATGCACTAACAAGAAGCCCCTACATCCTCCTCACCCCCTTCCCATCTGGAGCAGCAAATGGTTGCAGTCACCAGGGGGAAGCCAGGATTGGGGGGAGGTGCAGAGAGTAGGAGGAGGGGGGAGATTGAAAACAGATCACTCAGGGATTGAAGCAATGGGTTCAGATCATCTGACTCCACTCAGCAGCAGGAGCAGGCAGAGGAGAGACAGGGGGAGGACTTCAAACTTTACTTTCAACTTCCCCGGGACCCCAGGCTGTGTGTACTCCCCTAAACCAGGGGCCCGGGTTGTGTATACTCCCAGTATCTGAACATCAGGCTGTGCATGCTCCCCGATACTTGGATCATCAAACTGTACATGCTGCTAATACCTGGAACATCAGGCTGGGTGCTCCCCAATACCTGGAACATCTGGCTGTGTGATCCCAAATACCCAGAACATCAGGCTCTGTGATCCCCAATACCTGGGACTTCAAGCCTTGCTCTCCCCAATACCTGGCATATCAGGCTGTGGGATCCCCACAAATACAGGAAGCTTCTACCAAAAACCTGCTAATTTGGACTCCTTGAACCCCATGGAGCCGCTGCACTGATGGATACAGCGCTGTGAAGCAGAAAGGATAGTGGGAAATGGACCCTTAACTTGGACTTGCCCCTGGGATGCTCACTTGCCCTCCTGGTGTTTGGCAGTTTCAGGGTAACATAGCTGCTGTTCGCACCTTCACCAAGAGGTAAGTGCCCTTTGCGCCATTGCCTGGTGTCTGTCCTTCGCGCCCCGCGCCAGGTGAAATGCCCCCTTCCATTGGCTGCAGTATTTCCGGGGGTCAAATAGTATGAGTACGTTTTTAACGTGTTACCGGAATGGGAGCTGATACCTCTTCAGTAAGACCTGTCACCCATCAATCAGTACCAGAGAAGTTCCAAGACTTGGGAGTAGCCTGGCTGCCGGGCGCAGAAATAACTATAGTAACGGAAATCACTTTTTTAGTGAGATATTTTGTTTGCTACAAAGTTTAGCGGGAAAAAGCAAATCTGGGGAAACGTTCTAAAAGTGGAACAATCACCATGGAAACCATATGGAACGCGCCGGATGAATTACTCCACTTTTTAGCACTTTTACATCAGGTTGGCTCTTTACATAGACCCATGCTGTCAGGATGCTGCTCATATAGAGGTTGAATAAATAGCAGCAGTGGTACCGTGTCATTACTCTGACTAAACGTAAACAAATCAAAACACCCCAAAAAAAGAAGAGTTTTTTGCAAGTTTTTAGGATGCTGTGAGGTAGAAATAGCCAGGATGTCAGGGAAAGTTTGCTCTAGTCTAGTCGAGCATGGGATAGTTATCTTTAGGTAGAGTAATGACACAGTAGCACTGGTGCTATTTATTCACCCTATAAAAAATAAGATTATATATATATATATTTGTTATAGCTTATTTACCACTTACAACTCTTGTATTAATTACCCAGCTCTCCCCATGTTGTAAAGTCCACTGCTCTTCTGTTTTTTAAACTTGTAAAATACTATTGAGCTTTGCAACATAAACATTGCTAACCAATTAATAACTCCATGGAGAAGACATGTTCTGTAACGCGTGTAAAGTGTGTTCAGGCATTGCATGTCCATCCTGTCCTTTGCAATCTGTCTAGAGACTGAGTAAAGCAAAGGATAAGGTGATCTGTCTCAGCACTTGGTGAAGTCAGTGCCAGGATTGCTGGGAAAGCTGTGCCAAGCACTGGAAAGCGAGGCATGGCATTGCAAGGGTTAAGACCCGTGCAGGCGTTATCTGGGAACGGGTGAGAAGATTGCTTTCCATTTGTAAACATGAAATAAAGCAGGAGAGGGGCCACATGTTTGGGCTGAGCAGCAGGCTGCCTGGAAATTGCTTTGATAAGCTGGAGAGTCATACAGGGTGAGGAGGAATGCGAGAAACACTTCCTATCCACAACTGGGAAGTCTGCAGATGGTTTAACTGTTTCCCTCCCGGCAGCTCTGCCTAAACTCTTGTCTGCAGGAATGTTGGCATACCTGAGAGCAGAAATCTGTATGATAGAAAGTATAGTGACACTTCTCCCTTGTAAACACTGCTGTGGCTTTAGGAGGTTTCTAAATGGAATAGTGGAAACTAATATTTTTATTATTATAGTTTGCTTGACATACTGAGAGCTTAACCCAGAATGCTTTGTTCTGGGCAAGAAGCAATGCTTAGGCCCCCTGACAATATATATCAGTGTGTTTCCCTAGTGAGATACTAGTAAGTCTTTCCTTAAACTTTTCCCTTTGGTGCTATTTGACATTTGGAATTTTAAGAAGAATTAAAGAAAGAAGAATTAATGAAAATTCACTAGTCAGCAGGCATAAAATACTGGTATTTTTTTTTTATATAGTTTATTGTCCAATAGTGTATGGGGTATATTCACTCAATTATAAGTTGTGATGAACTCACAGAAAGATGTAGTTTTTTTTTCACCTTGTTTGCTGTTTGAGCGCTGTTTAGTAAATGGAGCCCATATATTATATGATATGCAATGTGTGCCTGTGTATATAATGAAACATGTCAGCGCTGTCACTTGGCAGTGGAAGTGCCAAGGAATCACTTGACTTTATTGCAATAAGGGGTAATAGAAACTTTTACAATTTTACAAAAGTTGTATCCAAACGCCGACTCTATCACCAGGCCTCCCTACTTAATGACCAGATCTCCCCTTTAAAGAACAACTGTAGCAAAAAAAAAACTTGTGTTTAATTGAAAGATTGTATCAAGTGTAAATGGTTTATAAAGACTTTCTTTATTGAAATAATTTATTGTCTTCTTTACTCCATACAGTGCTCTCAGAGGGAAGACATTTTGTTTAGAATCTTAGGTCAGCTCTTCACTCACCTTGGTTCAGATGAACAGAGATCTGAGCCATCCGACCAAAGATTCCAAACAAAATGTCTGTCTCCTGGTAGAGCTATATGGGCTAAAGAGGGCTCAATAAGGTACTTCATTTGTATTCGTTCATTAAAGCATTTATAAATAAAATGCCTACACTTGATGCCATCTTTCGATTAGACAGAACTTCATTTTTTGCTGTATTTGTCCTTTAAGTAAGAACAGTGAGTGTAGCACCGTTTTAAAGGGACTGTATCGAAAACATTGTTTTTACCGAGAATGTTTCGGAAAAAATGCCTAAATTAGGAGAAAAAGGTGTTTTAACTGTGTCTGTGGAGTCTCCTGCTTATGACATCACCTGTGGCCTGATATGCAAATGAACTGCTTTTCAATGGGAAATGTGTAATTTGCATATTAAGCCACAGGTGATGTCACAAACTGTGGACTCCACAGATGCATTTAATACACATTTTTCTCCTAATTTAGGCACGTGCTTGCAATTTTGCTAACACAATCTATAGATCATTTTCAATAATTTTTATTTCTTATTTTACAATCACAGTATAAGCTATGTTCAGGTGATACAGTGCATTTAATTAGCAGGTAATCCTACTTTGTAGAGTATTCAGCGTCCTTTGGAAGGAGTTCTAGTCCTGTGCTTAAAAAAAAAAAAAAAAATAGTGTTTATATATGTCTGTAATAAAAGTATAAACAGAAAAACATTTTGCATAATGGACTATTAAAGCTGGAATTCTCATTTCTGTGCTTTCATTCATAAATTAATTTTTTTTAAAAATTAATTGTGTGTCTTGCAAATGCTAACTCCCTGAAAGTACAGCAAGGAACGTTTTATGCATCCAGGTACAGGCTCCTCTCTGGCACTCAGAAGGTTAAAGCCAAAATGACTGGGTACACTTTCTTGTAGACCTCTTTTTTTGGAAAACATACTTGACCCTGTTGGTTGGTTACTGCATAGGAATAAGAATTGGTCATCTTGGTAGACAGTGCAAGGGTTTTAGTGTTAATTCAGTTCATTTTATACTGACACATGATATCTGTGTCCCCAGGAATATCTCAATATCTCAAGTGGAGATTTGACAAAAATCCACACCATCCCTTGGGCAAGCGGTATCATATCCAGCATTGGTACCATGGACCAAAATAATCACAGAGGCAATCTGTGATAAAATTTTTCCTCTTCCCTCACTACACAAGCTGTTACCTGCTGCGGGTATATTTGTTGTATTATTAGTGTGATATTTTCTGCCCTGATCTATGTGTGATGTTAGCAAGATCCTTGCTGTGGGAGTCAGGGTACCAGTATACTGACTTAGCATAGTAAATTAGGGAATTCTCTCTGCTTTTTAACAGTACTTGTTGGATGAAAATCCCCATACAGATTCGCAATCTCACCTTCCGAGGATTTGCAAAAACATTTTTTTTTCTATGAAACAAAAGCAGCCCTCATAATGCTACAAGGCCCCAGGGCACCTCGGTGTATGTACCTGTGTGCAGACGAGGGTCTACTCAATAAAGGGAGAACTGCAGGGAATTGTAACAAGTCTAATGGCTGCTGTTGTTAAGTCAGGTTATATCAGTTGTTTGGCACATTCCTTGCAGTTTCAGCCCACAATCTGTGTATGAAATGCGGTACATATTGTTTGTTGAGGGAGCAGGTGCAAGCTCGTAGGGTGCTGGTACAAAAACATGGATTGGGATCAAGTCTCAGCTATATAACTCAGCCTGTATGATCTGATGCAGATCTCCTTGTTCCTCCATATTACGCAGTGACCACACATCCTTGCCCCGAACCACAGTAATTAACACATTTCCCCTGAACCAGAGGTGGCTGAGCAAGTCTTTCTCAGCTCTAAAGAGATCTGTCATATTACTGTACATTTGTGTAAGTGCAAACCAGCAGATATTGTATCTGCAACTGTATGTAAATCAGATCAATGACGTGCTCCACCCCTATCTGTGCTCGTCTCTCTTGACACCCTCAGCCGCTGCAAAATGTTCATCTCACCTAAAGTAAACCATTTATACCGTGCCACTCCAAATTCATGGAACACCCCAGTCTAGGCACCCTCCCCTGCCATCTTCAACCCATCCCCCCCTTCATGCAACTCTCAAACTCTGCACCCTTTCCCTGTTACATTCATTAAATGCACCCCCTAATCCGTGGCCTCCTTCCTTGCAGCCCACATATTGGTCAGCAAAGCCTGCATGTAATTTTGGTGGTGGGGAATAATTCCCACAGGAAGCTGTTTGTGATGTGGGGATTTTGAGCAGAAGCTAATGGTCCTGAGAAGTCATTTTTGCAGAGGAATGCTAAAAATCTCTACAGCTGCAACCTGAGATGAGTGGTGAGGCTGGAACAGCGGGGGAGATGGGTGCTGGTCTGTTACCTAATTTACAGGAATAGGGTTTATCCACATAGCTTACTTTGCTTTTTTAGATAATCTAGCTTCCACTTCTTTGTAAGCAGCAATCCTCACATGTTAGGGTCTACTCAATAAAAAGTGTATTGTATAAACCTGACACAGGATTTGAGGCCAAAGTAGAAAACTTCTCCCATTCAGCTGCATTGGAGACTTTTCCCAACTCGGCTACAAGTTTGAAATTACCATCTCAATTCCCGGCAATACGTTCTTTACTGAGTAGACCCTTATGTCTTTTATTATGAGGTCTTTAAATATACAGAGTTTGTGGCCTTTGTTTTGTTTGGACAAGTAGGCATTATGTAAAGTTCGATAAAATTAGACCAGTCACCAATTGGCAGAGAATCATAGATATTACTGCTGAGGTCTAACTCTTTTGAATTATTTTATATAGAACTTCCACGAGGTTCTATGAAAAACAATCAAAAAAGGTTAGAAGCCAGAAGTAGGGCTCCCTGGGATTTGTCAAGCCCTGTTTAATTGGTAGTTACAATTATACATTTTATTATTAGTTGACAATAATAATACTAACTGTTTTTGGTAAAGACATTTTCAGGTGACAGTTCCACTTCAGTTTTTTTTATTTTTTTTATCCTGTTTCCCCTTGCTTAAGGATCACAAAAAATTGTAAAAGTGTAGAAAACACTTATTGTCCAAGCCAAGTTTTGGACTTTGATACTGAACATATGGCTATCAGGGTTGCTACCTGGCCAAAACAGTCTGGTCATGAAGGGGTTAACAAATAACAGTAAGATATGTTTACATCTATACTTGGAATCCGGATATTTCTTATCCTATATTAATGCATGCAGCTCTATAGCCTTTCTTTCACTCGGTGTATGTTTTTACACTTTCATATTTTACCCTGTTTTTCACATCTTAGTGTGGAACGTTAGGAGTTATGTACAAAGACAGAATCGGGGGTAAAGTTCCAATAGTGAAGTAATTAGCCTGGGATTATTCCTTATATGTAACCCACTATGCTGCTGGCAACATCATCTTAGCGCACCAAGGTGAAAACTATCCCAAGGTCTTATTGCAACGTGAAGAGACTTGTGAGGTTTTCAAAACTCACTGATGACATCACCTCTGAAACATGTCCAAGTCGGGCCAGTAAAGAGTTCAGAGGCTTAACAGGCAAGTCCTACATTGTCAGCCAACCCAACCTAACAATCCTCTAAGTTTTTACAGAACCCCTTGCAGAAACTGCTAAAGAGTAACTCAGAATAGGTACAAAGCAGTTGGGGTCTGCAGATTGGACATGCTGAGATCTCTACCAGCAATAATAATGTACAAATAATTTAACTGCACACAAATACGAGACAACAGTTCTGGCCAGGGCCTGAGAGATCCCAGGAGCCGGGGAAATAGCTCCTAAAATATCCACTGCTGGCTCCTAACTATATTGATTACTTTAAATAGAACTCTATGCCTGGCTCCTAAAAAAATTATTAGGCTAGCTCCTATATTGCTCTTGATTAAATATCTGTCAAGCCTTGCTTATGCAATCATTTTAACCTATTGAAAGTGCAGCAAGACCACTTGGTGGCAAAGAAACTGAGAAGGAATTTCTTCAAGGCTTTCTTTTACAAGAAAACCAGTTCTGGCCTTTCTCACCTATTTGCCTTTCCATGTTCTAGTTTAGGTGCGATGCTGTCTGATGGAGTGAGTTTCTCACAATGATATTTTGTGCATCATGATGTACTTGGAAGCAAAAGATCCAGAGGTATAAATTGACTCTTTCATTTTGCAAGAATCAAAAAGGGAGGGGGGGGGGGGGGGGGGGGGGACGAGTAATGTTGTCTTAGCACACTGCATGAAAAAGTGTTTAAACAAATATTGTACTGGCATGCAGGGAGCTGTTTGTGCCAAAAAAATAAAAGTAAATAAATTGTGAAACCCAAAATATACAGCAGTGAAAGGAAAGGGGATAGATTGATTAGTTGGTTACTGCTTCGAGATGTTTGTTTTAGAGTACTCCAGAAAGGCAGTATTTTTTTCAGGCTATCAGATTTTGGTACTTGATCTGTGATTAATTGAACATTGCAACCAGAGGACAGACTCCTAGACTTATGATTAAGGCCAAATTAATCTCACTAGCCATATATTAAACCAACTGTAGCCATTCGAATGTATGTGCACTTAATGCTAGAAAAATGATGGCTGGTTACAGAGTCTGCAGCCCAACTTCTAACGCTGGCTTCTGTCAATCAGTACATAACGAGTACATTTCTCTTGAATGAAGGCATTCTCTGTGAAATACTAGACATTTTTGTAAATCAAAGTTCCATTAGTTCTTAAATTATACAAACATACAAGCGTAATATGGCCTAATACTAACAGAAATGTAAAGAAATATTTCATTAACCCATCAGACAACTGACAAAAGGTGAAATGTATTGCCCTGCAGAACCGCTAGATATATGAGATTACCTGTTGTTGTTTTTTTTGCAGGTTTCATAGGCCCTTTTTGCTCGCCTCATAATATCCTGCACTTGCTGAGCAAGGAGCTGATGTTAGATATAGTCTAAACTATAGAGGACAGAGAGTCGGTTTTAATACACATCGCAAGGGTGATGTAAAGGTGATCACTTTAATTATTGACTAATAGGATAGTAAATATATAGGTGTCCATGGTGTCTTTATATGCTAATCCTAACCTGTGAGATAAATAGAAAAGTTTCCTCCTGCAGACTACTAAAAACTAGGCACATCAGTTTTATACATACAAGTGGTTTTATTACCCAAAAAGCTGTAGAGTTGTTGCAAACATGGATGGTGAGGAGGAAGATCCAAAAAACCCGAAAGACACCATGCAGCTATGTCATGACTGAGGCTACCTAGTGGCACAGGATGAGTTGGATCAGACGGTGTTTGGTGGCAAGCGAGGGGTGTCCTCTTCTAACTGACCTCACTGTGCTGGTGGCTCATAATAATGGCAACCACGGACCAGATATTGGTATTCTACCCAGAGGAACCCCCCCCAAAAAAAAAAAAAAAAGCTGTTGAGTAGAGCCAATGAAAAAATGTTTCTTCTATTCAAAAAGTGATTTTTTTTTTTAAGACTTAGTGGTAGTTTAAGTATTCACGGTCGTGAATCTGACCAACAGGATATGTGAGCGTGGCAAAGTTTGAAGCATTTGGGTCTTTAAAGGGCAGTTAAACATTTTTGAACCCTTGCTAGTTAAGGCCCCTTCTGTTGATCCTTTTGAAAACGAGGGTCTCTCTCTGCACCAGTCGCCGACCTCACTGCCATTCTTCCTCCCATGGAAGCATGGCAGCGGCCAGTCAGACGATAGACTGGCATGTGCTATCGAAATTACACAGCAGTTTATTTTCATACTAGGTTCAATTTTTCTTTTTTTTTTTCACTTGTGTTGTTCTACAGCAGATGGGTTAATATTCCTAGTGGTATATGTTCTGTTATCAAAGTGCTGTATTTAAGTGGAATAGTACCATTTTCTGGGCTGTCGGAAGACACTTTCCTTTTTATTGCAGAAACAGGGGCAGAAAAACTTTTGAACTGTTTACCATCCGAAAGGCAATTCATTTCTAACTTGCAGCTGTCTCTTTAAAAAAAATTTTTTATGGATTAGACTGAATAGCGAAAAAATAAATCTTGTTATCTTTCCATAGAAACACAATAATTTCATCTGATTCTTTAATCTCAATATCTAAATTGTGAGTGCTGGTTTTTAACCCCCTGTGGGATTTTTTTTCCCAGTAAGTAATTTAGCTGGGTGCTCCACATTGATTTATAGATAATGGCTGGATAATCCAGACAGGGGAATTCATTCATCACATTCCACTGCAACTTCCCAAATAATCCCGAAAGACACAACGTTCAAAACAGATAAATCACATGGAATATATAGTTTGTGTAGTGTTTTTTTTTTTTTTTAGGGAATTTACAGGCTACATTTGATGTATTGGCAGATTTTTAAACAGTTTTTGGGATTCTTACAGGAATCCTGCCTAGACAATTGTTAATTTCAGAGTCTACTCAATAAAGAGAGAATGGAAGGGAACTGAGACCGAAGACCAAAGTAGCTGAGTTGGAAACATTCTCCCATTCAGCTGCATTGAGAGAGTTTTTCCAACTCGACTAAATTGGCCTAAAGTTTGAAATTCAGATCTATTTTCCTAATCACTGAGCAGGGAATGCTTGGGAACTGATGAATGAACTGCAACAATCAGACATGAATAACTGAGCTGTAGAGATAGGGAAGTTTTTCCAACCCAGCTTTTAATGCCTGATATTTGACTTCCTCGTAAAGTCGCAGCATTACACTGATTAGTGAATAGGCCGGGATGGGATGTTGGTAATATTAGTGGTGTAGAATGATTGGTTCCAATGTGATTTAACCAGGTTAGTGAGAAGCAAGGAGTTAAATCGGGGGGGGCTGTTAACCAGTTTGCTTCTGGTCTCTTTTAGAAGCTTTTTATTTCCAGTGTCACTGTCGACTCCCCCAGATTAGCATGAGAAGAAAGGACCGCTGGCATTCCCATTGTCAGCATGCAGAGTTCCAGCGGTTCGGGAGAAAGGGCCAGGGGGCTGTAAAGAAATGATGGTCTATTCACTTCTCTTCCCAGCCCCTGAACCTGCACATTCCTTAGAGCCTGCTTAGCATTCATTCGGATAACGTACACTTACAGCGGGGCCGCTAAACATGTTTTTAAGAAACATTTCTCCTCAATTCTGAACCCTAAAGATGTTTGGAATCTGCAGCAGACCCCGTGCACTTAACCAAAGAGAGGAACTTAACTGCAGCAGTGCCTGTCACTCGGCGCTGTCCTGATCTGCAAAGCCAGCTCTTTGGTGGATTACAGTTCCTATCACCCTCAGCTGGCTTGAGTTGCCTTTTTTCACTAATGAAGATTCTTAGATCAGCAGTTCAAGTTTCCTCTGGGTTATGCGAAATTGGAGAAGGTAACATTTTTACAAAATATTTGTGTCCCGTTTTCACAGTAATTCAGAGAAATTATGTTAAATTCTTTGTATTTTCGCAAACCTATTCCAGAAAATCTCACTGTAAATGTCAGGACATCCAGAGGATTTGTTTGGTATGTTCTAGTCCCTCCTGCACAGACCCCATGGGCTGTATTGTGTGACAGGTCTAAAACCAGGAGAAATCTCACATTTTATTCCTCTACATCTTAGAAATCAATGCAAACCCCACCATTAAATATAGAGAAAGGACTATCTAAATGAAAGGCTGTATAGATTTATATATAATGTTTGAAAATCATCTAAAGCTTGGAAATCTCCCAGGAAAACTAAAACCCTTGCCACAAATCTTCGGGATACCTATGAGTTCCAAACTTGCATCGCATTTGTGTACTCTAGTTTTGAAGAATCCTAAACAGTTCCAGAAAGATTTTGTTCTATTAGAATGTTTGAAATCCTTCAACCCCCTGCTGAAACTCTGGAGGGATCCACTCAATAAAGAGAGAATTGAGACGGGAATTTCAGACTTAAGGCCAAAGTGGCTGAGTTGGAAAACTTCTCCCATTCAGCTGAATTGGAGAATATTTCCAACTTTGCTACATTGGCCTAAAGATTGAAATTCCCATCTCCATGCCCTGCAACTCTCTATTTATTGTGTCTAAATCACTTTTCATTACATATTAGTGCGGACCTCCCTGCTATACCTCTCACTCTGTCCAGAAAAGCCATTTTCAGATCTAGTTTGACTACTTACAATAAACAATAATCTTATTTGTTATCTTTAACATGTTTTGCAGTTTTGCTTTTGACTATTAGATGCTTCAGCTCCTTGGTTCTCTGAAGGGTCTACTCAATACAGAGAGAATTACACAGAAGTGAGATGGGAATTTCAATCGCAGTTCTCCTGCATAGTGCAAACCTTGCCCTTTTTTTCCATAGCCCACCTCCCTGCTATATCGCAGTTCTCCTACACAGTGCAAACCTTGCCCTATGTTTCCATAGCCCACCTTCCTGCTATATATCGCAGTTCTCCTGCACCGTGTAAACCTTGCCCTATGTTTCCATAGCCCACCTCCCTGCTATATATCGCAGTTCTCCTGCACCGTGCAAACCTTGCCCTATGTTTCCATAGCCCACCTCCTCTAGGTGATCCAAGTTTGCACCAAGTCAGCACAATAAATTCTCTGCACCATACATATTTCCATGAACTCCCAGCTCTGCATTTATTTACAAGCTCTTTGTGGCTTTGCAGTTGGAACGGTACCCAATGGAAATGGTGAAGAGCAGAGAACAAGTTCTGAAGTTTAATTTAGTGGGACGGAGAGGGGATGTAATTACGGCAGCTCTCCGGAGAGAGAGAGACAGCTGCCGGCCTCCGGAGAGAGAGACAGCTGCCGGCCTTGTAAATTACCCTTCGTTTATTGGCCTACGATATCAGCGGCAGGAAAATCCACGGGACAGTGTCATCTATCATTGCATTAGTAACCACCGTATCACCTAAACATTGTTTTTTTACTGCGAATATAGAGGCTAAAAATGTGATTGAAAATGATCTATACATTGTGTTAGCAGAATTGCAAGAAAAAATGCCTAAATTAGGAAAAAAAATGTTTTAAATGGGTCCGTGGCGTCTAATGTTTATGACATCACCTGTGGTCTGATATGTAAATGACCTGCTTTTCAGTGAGAAATGTGTAACTTGCAAATCAAGTCACAGGTGATGTAATACGCAGGAGACGACCACAGACACATTTAAAACACACTTTTCTCCTAATTTTAGCATTTGCTTGCCGTTTTGCTAACACAAAGTATAGAAAATTTTCAGTTATTTTTTATCCTCTACATGCACAGTAAAAACAATGTTTTGGTGATACAGTCCCTTTAAAGTCTTTGATCCGTTATGTTGTCACTAACAGAGCTGCCATTTTTTTTCTGTACGTTTTGGGTGCTAAGCAGATTATTGTAGGAGCTAGAAAAGGCTGCAGCAACAGAGATCTCTATAAGCCTCCTTACCTGCAGTCAGAACATATGACCCTCTATTTGGCTCATAGGATGGGGCTCTGGCCTGCAGTGATGGACAGTATAAGTAAGGTGTTTAATTGTTTCTGTCCCACTTGAAGAGCAAATAACCAGTTTAACTATGTTTGCTTTTTTCCCCGAATGATCATGTCCAGTATATACAGTGTGATGTTTGTATACAGGCTGCTGTGTACACAGTCTGGCCAAGCAAACTGCAGATAGGTACAGAACAGAAAAGGTAATTTTTTGACCCTTTCCTTGCCAGATGGCCTGGCAGAGTCAGATGGCCTGGCAGAGTTGTTGCTGGTGCTACAGGGAGAAACATATTGACGTTTTGCAGCACAAAGCTCCTGTAAGGACCCTCAAGACTAGTATCAGTTCTGATTCCAATAACATTCCCCTTGTGTACAAGCTCTCTGCTGCGGCTCTTTGTGGATTAGACAATGCAATAAGTCAAACAGGACCAGAGAAACACATCTAGAGGACAGGGTGAAGATGCATAGAGTACACTTGTGTTAAGCTGAATTGATTGAAATTTAATGGCTATTAGGAGCCATGAATAGGAATGATTTTATGGAGTGTCTCGCTCGGCCTTGACATTCACAACCAGAGAGGCCCAAAGTGTTTGCAGCTGCGGAGTCATTTCTATGGATTATTTAGCGTGTGTGCTTTTCCCCATCTCTGTGCACTTACTGTCTTGTTGATATAGCTCATTATTCTATGTAATATCTACTTTATCTCATTGGATTGTAACACACACAGGTCAGAAAGCATTGCAGAATTATCCTGGGATTTTCTTCTTGCTGTCTGCAAAAATCTGAGCAAATTAAACCTGGATTTTATTTTGTTTGATTGATACATCTGTACTCTTTTTTGCAATCTATCCTGGCTATGCTGAATGAAAGGCTGATATATGCTGGCTCAGAGAGCACATCAAACACACTTAAGAAAGGCCAGGCGGGGCTTATACGGAAAAAAAAAAATGTTAATACTACGGCCCTCGAGAGGTGTCTCTGTACACAAGTTGGATTCTAAAAAGCAAAAAGAGCTTTTTGGCTTTATCTTGTATCCTGTTTATGAATATAACTTAACTAAGTAACTAAATAAATCATAGTTTTAATATTTGACTCAAACCCTCCCCCAGTGATTACTCTGCATGTTTACTGATTATATAGACACTGAGGATTTAAAGTTTTGTGCTCCTGTAATTGGATACATTGTGTGGATTCTAAGTGACCTTGCTCTTGTACACAGTGTAACACATTGTCTGGTGTCATCACTAGAGAGGCAAGAAATTCTATTCATTTGAACGAAATGATTCTCATTGGTTCCTGCAGCAACAAGAAATAAATAAAAGGAAATTACTTTTACACAGCAATTGAGGGCAGTCCTGGTTTCTTGCAAACTGCTGTAATTTCACAATTTCATCTAGCTGTAAGTATTTTATATATTAAGCAATTCTAAATGTAAAACATGCATTTTAAAGAACTTTGAAAGCACATCAATATGCATTAATATTTGGAAGATGCATTTTTGGCCACTAGACAGTTCCTTTAAGATTCCAAAAATTTTTTGTTATTTTTCTCACTGTTTAGTTTTATCGCCTGAAAATTCTAACCATTCTCACGGAGGGGATCTCGCAGCAGCTAATCCTAATTTAAGGAGAGTGCTTTGACTTGAAAACAAGTCTTTTCAGATTCTCTTTACAATGAGTGATTAAGATGAACCCCGCAAAGTGTTCAATGCTTCCCTTTCATGAACGGGCCTCTTTCGGAGGCCGAGCTAAATATAGGGGCTTTTATAGTCTCCCAGCAGAAATGAAGATCCTGTGGGCGGTGGGTGTTTCCAGGGTCAGAGGTTAATGTTGATGACATCACAGGGTTTTCTAAATACTCACATTTGTAGACTGAGATGCAGAGCTCGTTATTCATTTTACAAGTAAGAAAATAAATGGCTTTTTAACAGCACTTTTTTTTTTTTTTTTAAAGTTCTGGATGTAACGACCGTTTCAAAGATGGAGCATTATTCAGATTTTTTTTTTTTCTCAAATAGATCTTAAGTGGGCACATTTGTTACCATCTGGGGTTGGGAGTCACAGTACATTTGGATCATATATATATATATATACAGTGGGTGTGTGATATAAGAAGATTAGAGGGAATATATATATTTATGTATATGCATGTACATAAATGTATATAGATGAAATTAAAGTATTTGGGGCAAAATGTCTGGATTTCAAAAACGTGAGACTAAAGGGAAGTAATAGGAAAAGCTCCTCGTCTGGGTTAGGTTAAGAATGTACTCAGCTATCTGCGTACCAAAATCAGGTACATATACAAAATATGCTAAGTACAGATCCACTATAACCGTGGGTATATCAATATATTATAAGTACTCTTTTTGAGTGGTGTAGGTTTCAGTAGGCACTGGGATATATTCTTAATTGACACACAGAGAAAGAGATAATACAAAGATCCTGGCTCTTTAGTCATAGTCTGTCAAATCCAGTGGTCTGTTCTATTATAGGGCATTTACAGGCATTGATTACATCATTTTTTTGTTTCACCCCTTGTTGTCAGGCTTGATGCCCAATTATCAGGTCATTGCTATGAGTTTGTGGAGCATCAAGTGAGACAGTGCAAAGAAAAGAGGAAAGTTCTAAATACCTATTGGATGAAAAACTGAACACTGGACTGTGTAAATTCCTGTAAATTGTTCCATTCTGGAATAATGAAGGGCAGAATTCAGTATATCGGTGGTGGGATCATTAAAATACCTCCTCAACTATTTCAGAACTGGCGATATGGGAATATTGGATGTCGAAAATATTTCATCAGTGATTTGTCTTTGATGATCAAAGTCTCAAATCAAATTTTTGAGTGACACTTCCCCCCCTTCATCCCCAAAGCAAATGTAAAGAGTTTAGGACTTTTCCAGAATTGATTTTTCTTGACAAGCTGGTTTTTGTTTGTTGGTTTGTTTTAATATGCGCCAGGAATTGATTAGTCTGCTATATATATTGGTGTCTGGTTTATTCAGCCATTTATTTCATCGTATTTACAGTTCTGGGTTCTAGAGAAAGGTTTGTATTCTAGTTCTAGACCATGGCCCCTGACGTGGACTCTGAAACGGCCCACGGTGCTCAAGAACGTGAGTTGTACTTTATTTACTCACATGAACAATAGCTGTTGATTTTTCATTTACAGATCGCATGTAAACTCCGATTAATGTCTTTGTTTAGAGAAGTTCTGCGGTTTTCAAGTTCAAATAGTTGTCATTGTTTAATAAATGAAATGCAGATAAAGCCAGAACTTTGCCAGGCCTCGGTCTGCTGCGTAACCTGCTGTGATTCATCGTGTCTCAACCATGTGTAGCTCAGTCTGCGTGCAAGTAAGCTGTTCAGTCTCATTTTTATTTATAACAATGGCATAATCATTAAGTTGGTAAAAGATACAACCCCTGGGTGGGGAATATCTCCACAGTTTGCTCACAGATGGAGCATATAAGAGGTCCTTTTTATTTCATTAATACTTTATACTTCTCCTTTGTCTGGAAGAAGCTGCTTATAGAGACACAGAACTCTATTCCCAGTATGGAACTTTGAACTTGCTAGGTTGACCGCTAGAGTGTCATCATAGCTTTTCTGGCACAAGAAGAGAGTCTGAAATCTCTCCCGGAGAGACATGCAGGGGTGCAAGACAAAACTATTATATTTTACAAGGCCCCATGAAACCCAGTGGTGGCTATAAAAAAGTAAATCTCTTCTTTAAAGTCTTGTTACCCTTTACACATTACTCTAACAAGCAAGACGGGGAATATGTGTGGGGTAGAATAAAGAGTTTTGCACTTGTAAATATAAAATGCTTTCAGGGGTAAATCCGTCACTATGGATTCAAAGACGACACTTGCCTTTAAGGGGGCACTGCTTGTTAAAAGTGAAATTCCCTAGCTATTATAGACCCCCTGATGAATAAGACAAGATTACTGTCATTCCTATATAATAGACTTGTGATACCCACCTCCTGCTGCCCCCAGGGGGGGGGGGGGGGGGGGGGTTAAAGCAAGTCGGCAAGTGTATTTTAGAGAATTCCTCCTTCTTGTGTTAGGATTTGTTGCACTGGTCATTTGTTTTAAAAAGATGTTATTAATGATGCAGTTCTATTTTGTTACTTATCTATTCCACTTTAACCATGCACCTAACCGACACTTCTTGTTTGGCTGTTTTATTTTAACATAATTTTTCGAGGGTCTACTCAATAAAGAGACCATTGAAGGGAATTGAGATGGAAATCTTAAACTCTAGGCCAAAGTAGCCGAGATGGAACACTTCTCCAAATGCAGCTGAATGGGAGAATTTTTCTGCCCTTACGTTTGAAATTCCTTTCTCAGTTCCCTTCAATTTTCTCTTTATTGAGTAAACCCTTGTTTTGCTTTGTGTTTAGGTTTCTAAACCTCTTTCACCTACAAAAACACACATCCAAGTCTTATTTGACTATTCTGTAGAGAGATATATTAAGTGTAATGTATAAAAAGATCAATTTTAAAAATGGAGTAGTCTCCATGGGAACCATTATAATGCTCCCTTTAGAACCTTGACACATGACCACTGTTTTGCCTCTATAGAGAGTATCTGAGGCTACTATATAAGATAAAGGCTGAGAACAAGATGCAGTTTGAGATGAAGCACACACAGGTCACATGATTAGAAGCACTAAAAAGGAGGAGTGTAACAATAAAAGAACATTTTTAAATACTAAATGTTAAAATTTATGTTACAGTTTTTTTGTGGAGCAGAGGGGATAGGATTTGAGTCATTTTTTTTTTAACCAAAATATGAATAATATAGCTTGGATAAATCTGACCAGGATTTAATGCCTGATTGCAAAATTTAGAAACACAGTAAAACGAACCATTTCAAATGCCGCTCCCTATATAATCCCCCCCTCAATGTTAAGATATTTCCATGAATTTAAAACTCACACACACATATTTTCTGCTAGGTGCCAAAAGCAAATCTTTCCATAATACACTGATTCTGGATACATTATATATTTATTAGTAATATTCACACTCTACTGGGTGTGTTCTACACTCTGAGTAAGAGCTGGGCAAATGTAGTTACTCTTTCACTACCGGAGAGGTTTATTTCAGAGAAACTAGAGTGTATCATGCAGCTAATAGCACAGAGAGGATCTCTCCGGGTGTCACTTTGATTCACCAATCAGTGACCACACAATGGAGCCACACAGCACGGCTTGTGCAATATGTGCACCACAGAACCACGGAATTAAACTAAGTGATCCGTGCGGTCACATCAGGTGCTGAAACCGGTCAGGACGAGATCTGGAATTGTTCCAGTCAAGATCAAGCTGTGATTAATACACTTTATTTGAATTAGTGACAAATCTAGCTGGTGAATATTAGGGTAGCACTTTATTAATAAACAATAATATTAATAAGCTAATATTACACCAGGAGCTTTGATTGGTTTAGATAGAATTCTACAGGACCACCATTCCCCTAGCAACTAAAATAACTTGACTCGCTCCTTAATTGGTCTCCTCAAGTCTCCTCAATTCCGCGAAATAACTGGTAAAAATGGCCCTGCCTGAGAAAGCCCCTATCTAAATAAACACTAGCACTCCCACCCCCTGCCATACATCCACAGCTAGCCTCTTTCAATAAGTCACTGGACCACAGAAGGCTGATTAATGAGAATATTTTCACTTCATTCTGCAGTTAACATCGAACAACAACCTAGTAGACTCTTTCCTCCAAACTGGCACAGCCTTAATTTGGCGGCTCTGTTTTTTGCGACAGAGGTAGAGCTTGGTGGGACAGCGGGATTCGGGGACTGCAATCCCAATCTCAGCGAGTACATACTGCGCAGGCGTGGGATTAAGTGCATGCAAAGTAGTCCTGTCAATTTGAGTGACCGCGCTATCACGCATGCACGCTAGCTCCCCACCTCAGCCCCCCCAATGTCCAAATTTGCTGGAGAAGAAGCTGTGAGTTATGTAGATTCACAATTACCACATCTTGTTAAACGCACAGCTCTCATAGATCGAAGTTGAAAGCATTAAAACGTGAATATATGAGATTTGATGTTTTTTAGGGCCTTATATTTTGTAGTATTTTATAACCTGGCCTGACAAATCCCAGGAGCCATGTAGTCAAAACCGCTAAATCCCTGCTTCTGGCTCCTAAACGTAGCAAGACTAGCCTCCGACTTGGCCAAATTTGTTTTTAAAGTCTACAAATATTGGTCCTGATTTTCAACCATCCAGCACTACAGCGAACATGGCGACACTTTTAGATCACAAGGTGTCTGCGGGTTGACGTTTGTGGTTTATCGGCCGGTGGTGCCGTCGTTGGACGGTTTCCGCAGAAGATGTTGGCCATTTGTAACAAAATAATTATTGAGCTCTTAAACTGAGATTTTTTTTGGTAACTCTGGCCCAGCTAGCAGACAGCGATGGTGGAGTTGCACCAGGAAGCTGGATTGCAGCAGTGTGACACATCTTTAGACATGTGCAGATAGCTATATCATAAATCCCACCCTGGGCCGGACACCTCATTTTGCAGAGAGTTGGGTTGAAATCCCTTCCCTTTTATGGTGAAAAGATTTCAGCTGACTGACACTACCCAGGGATGATGGGAGAGACTGCGGTGGGCTGTATGAGTCAGTGGAGGGGGCTGGAAATCTAATATGTGCTGAAAGTTCAGGAGTTCAGTTCTCAGAGAAGCTGTACTGACACCCCACACAATCCTGCACTCACAGCTGGATCTCCTTATCTTCCACAAAGGCTTGTCACTGGATCCAGGAGGCCTCATATGCTGCTTATAGTCTCCGGCTCTCTCAAGGGGCGACATCTCTTAACAAAGCCCAAATCTCTTCTGAGCTGAACCATCCCTCTGTCCCCTCCGCAGAGAGGAAATTGCTGTCTCTGTCTCTGAAATGTTTAGAAGAAAAACATATATCCGGGGATTCTGGACATACCTCTCTGTGTTGTTAATTTATTATATTAAACTGTATGTCCCGTCTGTTAAGGGAGAGAGCCTGTTTCTGGCATGGTTTCTGTGCTACTCTGACTCCCCCGAATCAGTGGTCAGTGTTTACTAGGTATGTTAAAGGGACACTGCTACTTAATATTTGTATATTAATATGTTATATTTTGTTTATCCCGCTCTACAGCACTGGAGAAAATGATGCAGGCTTTATAAATAAAAAACATTTTAAAATGATATTAATCATCCTTTTTGACTGTACAATTATCGTACTAGTTAAGGTCCCCCCCGCTGATCGAATGCAAAAACAAGGGTCTCTCTCTGCACTAGCAGAGAGAGACAGTCGCCGACCAGACGTCTTCCTGCTTCCTATGGAAACATGGCAGCTGTCGGTCAGAGGATAAGCTGGCGTGTACTATGAAAAGTACACGCCAGTTCATCCTCATCCTAGGGACAAATAAAATTTCACTTATGTTTCTATATCAGAAGCACAAGGAAAAAATAATGTTTAGTGTCCCTTTAAAACAGGGCTTGACAAATCCCAGGAGCCGGGGATCCATAATCCCTACTGCTGGTTCCCAACTTTTTTTTAATTTTTATTGTTTTACCTAAAACTCTATGGAAGAACCATTTCCCAGGCTCCTAAAATAACTAGCCTGGCTCCTAAATTTCGCCCGTTTGGTTCCAGAAGTCAAGCCCTTCTTTAAAAGACAAAAGGCTGTAGTCATCCTCTATAGGGACACTTTTTGCATGTCTCACCTTGTCGCTCATTGTCCTCTGTAAAAATTGTACCAGCTGTAGTTTTTAGCGGAGAAGGCAGGCACAGGTCACGTGATTGGTGTTAACTAGAAACAGTTTAAAATCTCCGGACTGTCTAAAACCTGCATGCTTTCACCAGATTTATTTCTAGCTGCTGGATGATTCTTTGTTATTATTATTCTTTTGTTATAATTATCTCTGGTACTAAAAGGGCTTAATGGAAATGAACAGAGAAACAGCCGTTTTAAAAACTCAAACCCGTAGGAATCGCCCCCAAGTTTCCAAAATTTGGAATAAGCTTGGCTTGTGGGAGCGAACTGGTCCTTACATGCCACGTGACGTGACTGAGACACCTGGCCTATGATAGAGGACATTCATTCTGGATACAAGAGAGCAGGAATGAAGTGATAATAAAGTGTAGTTTGGATTATTAAAGTGATGGCATTGTCTGCTTGCTCTTGGTCTGAATGCAACTGTATTGATGTGCGAATCCTTTTCAAATCTTTACAGCTTTATTTATTCCTTTGTCTGCAGGACAGGACTTTAAACCCCCCCCCCCCCCCCCCCCCCCATTTAATCAAAGAAAACGTTATTTCACATATAGTTGTGTGTTAATATGCAATGATATTTTCCCCATTCCTATAAAGAGACTGTTCCACCTAACTTATTTTATGTATGTTGGAAATTTTTCTAAAATATATGCAATTTTTTAGGGGCCTCTTAAATCCAAGAAGGAGGGGTTAAAGAAATATGCAAGCTATACCCTCAACCATAACTATCACGCATTAAATGCATTTTTTAGAGAATAGGTAAGCTATATATTTTTCTTATTCTTTACTTGATGCACTATTACACTATATTGTATATATATATATATATATATATTTGGGACACTGTTGATCGGATTCTCCCTTTTTAACCACCGAGACATGTTGTGAAGTCAGCGGAGGGCAAATACTGAATGTAAATACCTTTTGTTTTGTGATGTTTGTTCTCCATTTGTAAAGTAATTATGAACACATCGTTAGTCAAACAGATAAACATAATTAGCTGATAAGGAAGAACTCAATTGAGTCCTCTGCAATCAAGGAACACTGGATTACAAGTACAATGTTTAAATTGAAAGATTCCTCTTATCCGTTCAACTGTTTGGAATTGCCTAGCATTGTTTAATAGCAGACAAATTCATGTTTAGGGGATTAATGGAAGTTTTCAGTTACTTTTCACACCATCGATAAAACGACAAAGATAAATGATGGTGGAAAAAAAAGTGACTGGGATTAATGAGCATTAGTGTAAGAGGAGTGAGTTAATCTTCTCACATGGAGTAAAGAATCTTCCATCTAAATCTTTAAGGTATAGTACACCATGCCGGTTCTGGCTGAATATTGGGGGCTTCACCCTGTGGAGTTATATCTTAGCGATAGGATGGGTGTTTGTGTTTTACTTCTTCTAACATGTTATTTGGTTATGTAAGCAGAGCAGTAGTGAGAGTGAGGCGGCAGAGGCACTCACTGTGTACAATTGAGGGGATGAAGCTATGATATTACATTACATTAACATTTATTTGTACAGTGCCACCAATTCTCGAAGCGCTTAGTACAGAGCAAAGAAAGGAACTACATACTAATTTAGACAAACTAGTACAGACTGGTACATGAGGTAGAGAACCCTGCTCGTAAGCTTACAATCTAGAGGGAATGGGGTACATGACACAATTAAGGGATTGAAGAGGTCAGAGGGATTGACGTTGTAGTAACAGTAGAGTGGGTGGGAGGCATTAGGTGGGATAGGTCAAAGAGGGAGTGTGTGTTCCAGCTAGGTTGGGTAGTAAGCCTCTCTAAAGAGATGAGTTTTGAGGGACTTTTTAAAGTTTGAAAACGAGGGAGAGAGCTGGATGCTCCGGGGAAGGGAGTTCCAGAGAGAGGGGGCAGCTCGGGCGAAATCTTGGAGACGCGAGTGAGAAGTAGTGATGAGATTAGAAGAAAGTGTTAACCCCTGTGAGGAGCGCAAAGGTCGTGTAGGGAAGTAGCGGTTAACAAGGGAGGAAATGTACGTAGGAGCAGAGGAGTGGAGGGCTTTGTAGGTTAATGACAGAATTTTAAATTTTATCCTCGAGCAGACGGGAAGCCAGTGGAGGGCGTTGCAGAGAGGAGCCGCCGAATCAGACCGACGTGCAAGAAAGATGATAGATACATAACTGGACTGATGCCTTGTGTGTTATGGAGGGTCAGTTATATCGCATGCAGGACTAATCAGACCAGAGCAGGAGATGTGAGGCATCCTACAGCAACTTGTGGATAGGAGCACATCCTCTGCTAGGATGAGGCAAAGACCTATAGCTTCCTCAACACCACTGGATCACCAGGGACCAACAGCAAACATATGATCTTCCCAGCCAGTTGAATACTACTTTTTTTTATGTTTTTTTTTTTTCTGCAAAAGGGGCACCATTTTTTATTCTTGCCTAATGCACAAAAAAAGCAAAGCTAGATGTAAGTTAATAAAATAAGATTTTTCAATGGAATGCTAAATGAGTGTCTTTATTCAAGAAATTATAAAATGTAAAAACGAAAAAAACACTATTTAAAGAAGGAAAACTACAAACAAGAAGAGGTCACCGTCTTTAAATTCAAGTTTAAAAATAATATCTGGAAGTTTTACTTTACTGAGAGGGTAGTGGATGCATGGAGTAGCCTTACAACAGAAGTGGTAGAGGTCTGTGTTCAGTGGCTTGATATTGGTGTTATGATTACTGAATACAAGAGCTGATTCCCCAAAAGATTAGTTAGAGAGTACTCTAGATATTTTCATTTTTAACATCCCTGTTTGTTATGGAAAGTTCAACCAAGTAAAAAAAAACGCATATGAAAATTCCGCAATATTTGCATTTCAACGTAAATTAATTCTAAACAATTTTTTAAAAAAATGAAAAATTTCTAACTTGAGTTCATCAAGAATGATATGTAAATTTGCAAGGGAATTTTTTTTTCGGAATAATTGAAAGAAGTCATTTCATGAAAGTATTCTCGGATCTCCCACGCTCACAGCTGGTCCGATTCGGGATATGCGTCAAGGGTAAGGATAACGGGAAGGACGCGCTTAAAAAACTTAACCCATATAGTACCAAGAAGAGGGAGCAGGCCAATATTCAACACCAGGAATAAAATTCTCGTTGATGGTGTCAGTCTTGTCTTCCAAGCGCTTTATTTCCAGCTCCTCTGCATCAAGACAAACTGAACGAGCCATGTGTTTCTGCCAAAAAGCAGCTGCTTTGTAATTGCCTGGGTGCTGGCCTCTGAATAGGGAATGTGCTGACACCTTAAGGATCTTTGTCAGGAATTTTTTTCTGAGTTTATGCCTTGCTTGATACAACTACTTGTGACTTCCTCAGGGACAAACCCTAACTCGGGACAGCTGCTACCGCATAACTCGTAACCCTTGAGATTCAAGTAGGGCGCACAAATGAATATTACCTAGGCGTGTGTGTGCAACCGCCATCCCCAAAATGACCCCTAGCAAAAAAAGCTGTACGGGATTGCCTAAGAGCGGTCACTGGATGACACTAACTCTTTGGACCCAAACTATTAAAGAGGCAAGCAAGGCTGCAACTTAGGTTCACTTTAGTATAGAAAAAGGTTCAACAATAATTGCAGATGTTTAGGACCAAAGAGATTCACAAACTGCCCAACACCTTTTAATCTTCAGCCAAAAGTACAAAAAGAGGGTTTTATTTCACTCCACGTTGGATTATATTTACATACAACAAAAATAACAACTTTTACAAGATCAGCAAATACATTTATATTCTGTCTTCTCTATTTAAAAAAAAATGGTGGTGTGGAATAACCCTATATAAGACAGAAAATGTATTGTATATCAGCCTGTTCTTGTTTGTCTGACTTTGCATTTAGGCCCCCTCTCTGTACCTAGATCTACAGAAATTACTGGGGCTAAATAAATAAATGTTAATGTAATGTATGCAAGAAATTACTAAGCATTCTGGGATACAATATGACAGATAAGAACTATTAGGCCATCTAGTCTGCCCATAAACTCGTGTTTTTGTCATTCACTAGTCGACAGGATCTTTGGAAGACCCCAATATCTATTTATAGCGCTAGTGAGCTGTCAGCGCCTTCCTGCCAGGATTCCCTGACATTTGGAGGTTAACAGTCTCTTGAGCTATTTGCAGAGGTGCAAACAACTAAATAAACAAAGCAAGGGAGGGAGGGAGAAGGGTTTGTTTAATTCTGAGCACAGAAAAAATAAGAACAGATCTTGAGGGGGAAAGAGAATCCATGAATATGAAAGCATCAGAGACGTTAGTGCAGCTAAAAACATCATTTATTTCTGTTTCTTCACATATCCCCCCCGTAACAGAAGTTTCCTTTATATGTGTTTTAAAGAGAGACGATGTCCTTGCCTTCTGTCCAGTCCAGTCTTGTGTCGAGTGAGGAGGAATTAGTAGAAGATGTATGCCATTGTGTACAAATAAAGTAGGGTTCTAAGTGATAAGTTCTCCCCAGCTATGCCAACGCAGCTTAACCCTTTGGAAGCCAGAGTGTAGTGCTAATTACCTGTGCGCCTGTCAAAAGATTAATAGCCAGCCCAGCGTACTATGCAATAGGGCCCCAGAGCCAGCTGCATGCACCCTCCCTAATCTTTTTTTGTCTTTTCCTCCCCCCCCCCAGATCTTATCACTTGATCATGAGATGCTGATATGGAGAATTCTGGACCAGTGACCACAGTGCTCAAGAAAGAGGCAAAAAGCTCAGTTCTGGAAGGCAATGGATTCCCAGATGCTGGGAAGAAAGCGGGTGTGCTGAACTCTTCCCAAGGAGGTACAGTGAAAGCTCACAGGAAGGGCTACAAATCTATGGGCTGTTTTGCATGTCGAGGGGGGTTCTGGGTGGTTGGAGCGTGACGTTTGACTAATGGGAGTCCAGTGCTTATTGCAAACATATCATGGTTTATTGGTGGGTATTGGGTTTTATTAGAGATTGCTGGTAGGACATGAGATCATGTCTGTTTGGATTCCAGTTGCTTCTGTTCTGTTTATTTAAAGGACCAGATCTTTTGTTTTTTATTTCTTTTAAATAAGATTTAGTGTTAATGCATGCCTGAAGCAGGGCTCTATTTTTACCCTTCTGGAATTTAATTATTTCCTATAGGATTTCAACAATGTATTAATCTTCCCTTGTTACTTCTTCCTATAGCTGTCACTGTGGCACCAACTCTTAGCACTGCTGAGTACATTATTAGAGCGATCGCCCCAAGGAGGACTAAACCCAGATTACCTTTATCCCATTTTCAATCCCTTTTTCAAGGACATACAGTATAAGGATATAATGCACGGGACATTCATGCCCAGCCTGGGGGCCATATACCAAGGGTGTTTCTAATTTATCCTGTAGTGGGCCACTACCAATGAGTGTTTGTTCATTTTTCTAATTTAGATTAATGGTGAAGAATGTTTGGTTATTTAGCAGTAATGCAAAAGTATGTAAAAAAAAATATTTTAGTACAACTTGATTCAAACAAACCCATTTATAGGGCAGATAGGAAATTGGGTGGTTAACGCACGGCGGGCCAAGTTTGGCCCCCGGGCCCCTTGTTGGACACCCCTTCCATACTCAAGCTCTATAGGTCTGTGCATTTGGACAGGCCTTAATATCTCTTATGGCCAAATATTTCCTCGCTCGGCTATAAACCCTTTTCCGGATAATAACCCCATTCTGCTTGTATTTTATGTAGAATGAAAACATTGTTTGACTGGGGGGAAGTCGGAGGGGTCCCCTTTAAAGCTAATAAGCAGGACGTCGTAATGGTTTAACTCTTTATGGTGGCACTGAAGGCCTATTGATAGCCAATTACTGAGGAAAGTCACAGTGCAGGGCAGCAGAGGGCCTTTGAAACTGGCAGGGGGTATCTTTCCCTGAGACCCAGTAGGCATTTAATTACCTCTGCGACAGATGCTGAGGTGTGATCATGGCGAGGTTGTTAAACTTTATTGCTGGGCGGTAATAGAGTCTCTAATTGATGGTTTCCAGGGATAGGATTCTGTGTGTTACTCAGCCTTTAGCAGAACTCTCTGACCACTTTGTAGGGTGCAGGGTCTGCGTCATACACAAGCCCCAAGTGACACGTTAATCACACGCCGTTGGCTGGTTAAAGAAAGAAATTAAGAGTGTCTGTAGATTTAGTGACTGGCCGGGGGTAATGCTATCCAGATACCAGACACAAATAAACACCAAAATCCTGGAAAATGGCCTGCAAGTTATCAGAGTATTGCGAATGGCAAGAATATTACATGTCATGCTATAACTGCGCTTGCTAATTGTGCCACTTTATAGGATTAAAATGCATGTGTAATATAATAATGGAGGTGATTATGTACATTTTCAGTACACTTCCAATGTACCTCCAGTTATTAATGGAAAATATGAATATCTCTATGTCAAAATCTAGTGGCATCTGATTTTTGTATATATATAAATATACATGTGTCATTTATTTATTTTAAAATTTTATTTATTTAGAGGATTTTGAAAGATACATAAGTATACACAAAGACAGGATCCTCATGGTGCACGTGTGTAATCTTTTAAAGTACAGCTGTCAGCACAACTGAAGATGTGTTTAATTGAAAGATTGCATGAAGTGTAGGCATTTTACATAGAAATGCTCTACTGAAGGAATACAAATAAAGTACCTTATTGAGCCCTCTGAGGGGGCAGACATCTTAGGTCAGATGGGTCAGATGTTCCTGCATCCGACTCAAGATTCTAAGCAACATTCTCACTTCCTGATAGAGCCAAACAACGAAGCAAAGAGAGCTCAGTAAGGCACTTTATTTGTATTCTTTCATTACAGCATTTATTTTTAAAATTGCCAACACTTGATACAATCTTACAATTAAACGTTAGTTGTTTGTTGTTTTTATTTTTATTACCCTGAATCTGCCTTGCTCGTACATTCTACAAACATGTGTCTACCCTTAAATAAACATCATGCTCAATTTGTTCCTGTATTTGTGCACAATTGTATAATAAAACAATCCAAAAATTTAGGAGCCAGCAATAGAGATCTTAGAAGCCATGGCATCCTAGCTCCTGGGGTTTTTTTTTTTTTCAGAAAACAAAATTTGTGAAAGTTTCTTATAGAGCCAATGGTTCCCTGACTCCCTGATTAGGTTCCTCTAATCTCCAAGTTGATTGAATGATGAAAAAGCTGTAATCTACCAGTGAGGAGGCAAAAGGACAAGTTCCAGGGATAGTGTTTGAAGACTGAGCAGAGGTAATGATGAAAGAATCTTCTAATCGTGTGTAAAAAGCCCTTCAAGGCCTCCTAATAAATGACTTACAGTGGCCAGCAGGGACATGTGTGTGACAAGCCTTTTGTTTTGAAGTTGTTCTGCACTAGGTTTTATGATAAGGATGCATTCAGTGACTGACTTGGAGATTAATTCACCATCACTGCCACCAATGTGGAGTAAGTCAGGAAATGCTTCCTTTATAGCACCAGATAGAGTCCAGCACTTGTCAGGGTTTAAAAGGACAGTCGAGTCTGTGTATATATAGAGTGCAAAAGCAAAATAGAAAACCCTCGTGCTAGTAGCCTGGGCTCCTGTCAATTTTGACTCTTCTTGAAATCTATTTTTTATTGTTTCGATTAGTGTTTTTGATCTCAGATGTAGATCTATTTATAATAACCGTATTCACTTATGAGTATCACTTATCCAAAAATCCCTTATCCAAAATTATTTCGAGAAACCCTTTTAAAACCCCCCTAAGTGACCCTGATTGCGCTTGTCCATTGACGGAGAGGGGCAATATTCAACTTAAAAAAAAAAAAATGCATGTAGAGGTTAACACAGTGAAGGAGTTTAAGCATGCGTGGGATAGGCACATGGCAATCCTAGATATAAGATAAGGCCAGGGACTAATAAAAGTATTTAGAACATTGGGCAGACTAGATGGACCGATTGGTTCTTATCTGCCAGTGACACATTCTATGTTCTGACAGCAGTGCCTGGGTTAAGGTCTGTTCAGAATCCTGAGAATTAAATCACAGCTCTCTGGATTTCCCCAGCTGGGTACAAAATACAACCTCATCCACACATAGTCTGTTATAAAGTATATTCTGGTGTTCATTTAAATAGCATGCCTGGGCTGCGTTTTATTAAATTCATCCCCCTTTTTATATATATTTTGCCATTTCTTTTACTCGCCTGTCGTCAGTTATTTATTCCTCACAATTTGCTGATCTGTTGGAGAACACAGCTAATGCACAGTTTTAATGCGATATTTACACACAAAATAACCTATTTACAGCTATGAGCAGGCTACGGGGGGATGAACGATCTCTGCTCCACGGCTTGTACTCTATCTGCATTAACAATCTGGGATGCTAATAGAACCATTTATCAAGGGCCTGGTAATTTATTATATGTGAACTACATTGGTGTCTGTGATCTATTGGAAATACTTTGTATACAGCATAATGAAGTTCAACAAGTCACTTTGCTGGAGAATTCGGATAGCAGAGCAGGCTCACAGATTATTCCTGTCCTGTCAGGGCCTGCTATCTCTAGGGGGGATGCAAAGTGGAACAGTAGCCTCTTAACTGTTGGTCTGGGGTGTACGTTTTTTAATTTGGGCAAAGATGATGTAATATTAATAAAATAAAAATACTTAATAACCACCAGCCTGGAGCCACAGTTTAAATTTTTTTTTTTAAGAATGGCTCCTTGTTTTGGATTATAATATAACGCACACCAGATTTCGATCTTTCCTGGCCCTTTAAATTCAGTGTTAACACTTAAGTGCCAAGTGAAAAATCCCAGCAGGTATACTCGGAGAGCACCGAGGTGTAATTTGCTTAAATTTATTTTTGAAAAAATCTTGGGATAAAAAGGGACATTATAGTATATACTTGTAAACATCAAGCTCGTATGGTAAAGTGAATCCTTGCAATGGTCTTTTCATTACAATATCTGATGCATTATAAGAGGGAAATGTAAAGAGGGTTATGCAGTGTCAAAAGCAGTGACCTCTTTAGTGCCGAGGTTGACTGATTTGTCTAGCAGAGGCTGTCTTTGCTATGAGCCCCAAAACAGTACAATGTTAAAGGTCACTTGTCATGCCTTGCCTTAGTGGGCTTTAATATAGTGGAACTAAAGTTTTTTTTTCTAACTTTTGTTTCTTTAATATTATTAGATGGACAAGTTAAAAATATTGGTTCTTGCCCAGTGCATTGTGGGTAGGCACACACATCTAAGTTGCGACAGCTTCAGGATCCTTGGGTGCTGTTTTTTATAAGGTAGAGGCAGGAATCTTGCTCTTGGTGATTTTTTTGTTTTTGGGAGGGGGTGGTCTGTGACAGACAAGACAATGATGTTCTACGGACCTTCCCAGACCTACACTGGTGTCATTGTACAGACTATCCCTGCTGAAGTCCATAATAAAATGAATTAAGGATCGTCTCCCTCACCTGTCGCTGCTCTTGCTGATAGAAGGTATCTCCAGCACCTCTTTAGTTAAAATTCCGTATGTTCACTTAGTTACCACCAGTAGAAAAGGCGGCTGATCCTTTAATCTGTGTTGGGATAATATGGCTTTTTGGCTGCTTACATCTCTTGGAGTAGTTGGCTTTGGCAGGTTTGACTATCTCAGTGAGTTCTCATGGTGCATTATCTTACTAATCCACTTCCTTTTAGCGCTATCGACATGAGTGGGTATTACTTTCACAGAACTGGGTTTGCTTTTTGTGCTTTTTTGGGGGAATTCTTACTACGGTTATTTGCAAACCTTTCTTATTTGAATAGGCCAGCGCTTGACAAATTTCTGTAGCCTTGAGGAGCCTGGCAGACCAATTTAGGAGCCAGTCCTGTTATTTTTAGGAGCCAGGGAAATGGAACATCCATAAAACAATCAAACAGTAAGGCGTTGGCAGTAGGGATTTTAGGAGCCAGGTCTGGGATTTGTCAAGCTCTAAAATAGACTATGTCTTGTTGTCCAAAATATTGTAACATAATCAAAATGCACTGGTTATTTGTAAATTGAGAGATTGATTGGCCAACCGGTTTGCAGACAATCCTGTTTGGGGTTATAATATTAGATTTTAAGTGTATGTAAACCAATCATACAGAAATTATATCCACTGATTTCATGAATTAGCTATAAAGCAAATTGCAAGAATTTACAGGGCGACTTTAAGCTTGATGAACCTTTCAATCAATTATATGAAAATTGGACCCACATTATATGATCAGATTTATGTGTCGATTTCACAAACTGGATATACAGAAAGTTAAAAGAAATTTAAGGACAGCTGGATGATTCTTGATGCAACATTTCGATCAAGTATAAGTTCATTTTCTGCCTCTAAAATACACAAAGTTAGTAGTCCAGAAAGAGAAGTCAGGTGCCTGCTGGGAAATGTATGTTCTACGCACTAACAGGTAATGTATCAATTTAAAGATCCTTACAACTATCAAACCCAAAACTAGCATATAAATAATAAATAAAGCCCCTTTAACTTTGATAAGACCTCAACAGAATCTTACAATCCAAAACATCTAGGACAGTTGGATACTTTGTAAATATTTTTGTTCAAATTCGTATCAAGACAAGTATTTTGCTAGATGTTCTTGTTTTCAGCCCCTCCAACAGATTCAATCATTTCCTGGGTTGATGTTCTCTTCTTCTCTGACACATTTTGCTTCTCATATCAAGCGATACCCGTTTTACCTTCCTGCGGATTTTCAATAAACCCAGGGATCTTATAAGAAGAAATTCTTTTTATTTATCCGTGCAGACTGCCGTAAGCCATATTATTACATTTTGGTCTGTTGTTCCCATCTGAAAGGAATCTGTTAAATTGAATCCGCCAGTTCCTCTTTGGGCCTGACCTACGGAATTGCATTAATATTTAGAAAGAGGGGCCGGACCTCGCAGTTTCTTGGAAGATCAAGACCAGATCAAGATTGGGACTGAATCTTTCCCAGCCCCGAAGGGATTGGTTAATTGCTTGCAGACTTTTAGTTTTTAACAGGAGCAGCAGATGGTCCATTCTGGGTCCTCCTGAATTAGGCTTCTGCAGAAAGCGCCACTTGTGGGTGACACGTGTCTTACTCTAAAACAAAGTAAAACAGGTCTGGTTTAACTTGCAGTGCAAGAGTTAAGTGATGTGGCAAGCTATACTACTGACAAGTCTATACCGCCTATACTGGATATCATGCAGCTTGTATGAGTGGCTAGTAATACAGTGAAGCATGGGTTAATACCTCGGAAATGTCAGATGAGGGGTTTTAACTTTTGCAATACAGGTCATATGTAAACGTTTGGTTAAATTACAATGTTCATGTTTGCTTAGGTTTATATGTTCACAGCATGTTAGCACGGGACGGCACTGAGATAGGATTCACGGCCCACATTGGTTTGGAGCAGAATATCCACGCTGGGATAGTATACACTGTCCAAGCTGGGATAGGAACCACTGTCCACGCAGGGATAGAATACACTGTCCACGCTGGGATAGGATACACTGTCCACGCTGGGATAGAATACACTGTCCACGCAGGGATAGAATACACTGTCCACGCTGGGATAGGATACACTGTCCACGCTGGGATAGAATACACTGTCCACGCTGGGATAGGATAGACTGTCCACGCTGGGATAGGATACACTGTCCACGCTGGGATAGTATACACTGTCCACGCTGGGATAGGAACCACTGTCCACGCAGGGATAGAATACACTGTCCACGCTGGGATAGGATACACTGTCCACGCTGGGATAGAATACACTGTCCACGCTGGGATAGGATAGACTGTCCACGCTGGGATAGAATACACTGTCCACGCTGGGATAGGATACACTGTCCACGCTGGGATAGAATACACTGTCCACGCTGGGATAGGATAGACTGTCCACGCTGGGATAGGATACACTGTCCACGCTGGGATAGAATACACTGTCCACGCTGGGATAGGATACACTGTCCACGGATACAGTGTCCACGCTGGGATAGGATACACTGTCCACGCTGGGATAGGATACACTGTCCACGCTTGGATAGGATACACTGTCCACGCTGGGATAGAATACACTGTCCACGCTGGGATAGGATAGACTGTCCACGCTGGGATCGGATACACTGTCCACGCTGGGATAGAATACACTGTCCACGCTGGGATAGGATACACTGTCCACGCTGGGATAGAATACACTGTCCACGCTGGGATAGGATAGACTGTCCACGCTGGGATAGGATACACTGTCCACGCTGGGATAGAATACACTGTCCACGCTGGGATAGGATACACTGTCCACGGATACAGTGTCCACGCTGGGATAGGATACACTGTCCACGCTGGGATAGGATACACTGTCCACGCTTGGATAGGATACACTGTCCACGCTGGGATAGAATACACTGTCCACGCTGGGATAGGATAGACTGTCCACGCTGGGATCGGATACACTGTCCACGCTGGGATAGAATACACTGTCCACGCTGGGATAGGATAGACTGTCCACGCTGGGATAGGATACACTGTCCACGCTGGGATAGGATAGACTGTCCACGCTGGGATAGGATACACTGTGGTTGGGTAGAATGTTCTTGTTTGGGTGGTTATAGAAGTTGAATGCCCATCCTAGGTGAGAATAGGTTCTCCATGCTGTTTTACGTTTTAGATGCTCCCACTGGTTTTCTATCTGAATGTCAGCTCTGGGGGTAAAGTAGAGCATTCAGGCTGCATTAAGGTATAGTGTGGGTAGTAGTATGCTTGTATAACAAGTTCTGGCTTGGCTGAGAGCATTTGCCTCGCTTCTTCTCTGTACACAGGTTCAAACTCTCAACTGCACTGTGTTAAACTCCCCACTGACACTGAATGGTTAACCTGTCTGGGAACTGAACAAAACATATCCTAATTAGGATATTTTGTCCATGATCTCCGTGGTTATTTATCTGATGTTTTTTCACATCTCAGGATTCTCCGACAAACCTAATTCCTTAATCGAGCTTGTGGCACTGGCTAATAACACAGGTATTTAAGGCCCCTCTGCATTAATGGGCATGCTTGCTGCCAGAAGAGACATTTAGTTGCTGCATGAGATAACATGTCGGGAAGGGAAATGTCTTTTTTTTCTTCTTCTTGTAGTGTAGGCGCATACTTTTCAAATTTCCTAAAGCAGAGATTACTTGGTTTTGGCTGTGCATCTGAAACCACTCTAAGCCCACACAGAAGTTACCACGTAAGCAGACGACATCCTCCTTCTTAAGCCTTGATGGTCAGAAGATCGATTTAGAAAACACACACTCTAAAACCACCTAACAAAATAGTGTCTCGGAGGCCGTGCTCGCAGAGCGCACAGGACCAAATCCGTTTCGATTACAACGCACAATAGGGACATGTCTGCCGTGGGCTTGGGATCCCACCAACCTCTCCAGGGTTAATGAGGTTTATGGGTGAATGCCTATGTATCACAGTGCTCCTGCTTACGTTGGAGATATGCTATATGCGTGTAATGTTTTAAGCACCTCGAAATTGAGGAAGCGCGTAGAGCGGGGGCGACCCACTTTTTTTTACGAACTGGGCCACATCAATTTTTCATATTTATGACAATAGTAAAGAATAGCCTGGTAACCATTGTTTTTGCCTTTTGAGCAGTAATACGAAAGCAGTATAAAACAAGTTTAAATGAACTTTGTTGAAACAGGAGCGTACATTTAAAGGTATAATGAGAATAGGGCCCGCTAAGTCAGGTGGGCTGCTCCTTCCTGTCAGTGGACTCCCCTGACGTAGAGTCTGATAGTAAGAACAGATGAAAGGCACACCCATTCATTTTCATAGCGGAGGCAAATAAATATAGGGGGTCGTGGTTTCTGTACACACTAGTGGCCTACATAGGGCCGAGTTTTTCCTGCTCTTTGGGAATTACAACAACTAGGATCCTCATCCAGCCAAATAGACTGCCTCTCACTTAGATCAATGGGCTGTTTCATTCCCAGTGAGGAAGATAGACCTCTGACATCCTAAATAATAAGAATCATCTTGGCCACTGCAGTGTTTATTAGATGGGATTCCAACATCAAGTGTGATTAGAGATGGGGAAAGAACCCCTGAGGTTTCTTTGACCTGAATGGGAAGAGATCATCATTCTGCATTTAATCTCTGACTTTAATATCCTGCATTAAACCGTTTTTGAGGGGTTTGCTCTTTTAATCCCCCCCAGCTCCAGGTCTTAGCTGTGCAGGTTGTGCAGACGCCAGAGAGTCTCGTACGAAAGGGCGAGGCTGGGGAAAGGGAGGAATTACCTGCAGCTATGTCTAGAACAGCAGCTAATGGGCCATCACTCACGCAGGACGAGGACAGAGAGTATACAGACGTGGGGGCTGCAGAGGGACAAGGGGTATAGCGCCAAATACCAGCACTGGGCTCTGCTCACTCATCCTTTAGTTCTGTGTCCATGGCAATTACAGGGTTAAATAAGGCTAAGCTCATAGTGTATGACTTTAAGCGTCAAGCTGCAGTTGAGGCTACAGATGTGAACTATCCAAAGCCACAAGTAACAACAATCCTCCTATTTGTCTGATCAGCTAAATCTGTGGCAATGTACAGAGAGCTCACAATGCTCTGAACAACTTAACAAGAAAAAGAAAAAAAAAGCACAAACAGGAAGAGAAACAGAAATGTTTTGTCTCTCCCACGTTTTACAATTTTTTTTAAATATAGGTTTATCCAGCAAACGAGCAGTTAATAGTTAAAAAGAGATGGAAATGGCTAACATGCGGGATACAGATTTTTTAATACTCCAGTGGGATTTTTGCAGAGCTGTATCATAGAACAAACAAGTGACAACTCAGTGAATGCTATATATAGTAATCTGTTCTCAGGAGCTTACACTTTATGGATGTTAGGGCAGAGGTGACATAATACAGGAACGTAGCCAGTGCTCTCAGACACGTACAGGGAAGATGAATCTTTTCTGTTTGTGTTCTCCTTAATGTCTTTTTTTGGGTTCTTTATCGGGGATCAATACAGGAAATACCAATGTACCTCGTTGCCCTGCCAGTCAGAGATTTACTTAACCAGATCCTCTACATCGCTACCTCTTCTGACATCACAGCGTGACCCCAGATTGATGCCCATGTAACAGGAGCATGCATGATCCCAATGCATTGAGGTTCAGAACCAAATAGGGCCTGAGACTTTGCAGAAACCTGGCTCTGTGCCTCCAGACACCGCATGTTCCTGCCCATACACCTACACAATCAGGAAAGGCTTTAAAGCTACAATGAATGGTGAGAACCAGAGGGTAGACGCATATTGGATGAGGAGTTGGATCGGAGTAGCTTGCAGCCTCAGCTCGACAAGATTGGTTCTGGAAGGATTCCCAGCGTTTAATGTCTGCTGAGATCTAGTTACTCTTCCCTCACTGACCCACATGAATAAGAACCTTTAATTCTTAACAGATCCGCTAAGAGCATCTCTGCTCAGACACAGTGCTATCATGTGTTCTGGCGTCATCTGTTTTTTCCCCAGTGGTAATAATTCTTTTTTAAAAACCCTGCATATTTTATGTCTCCAGAGTAAATGCTAATAGTTATTGTCTTTTAATCATAGAAATATATATATATATATCTGTTTTGCCAGGGTTTAAAAAAAAAAAAGTATCCTGCAAAGTTAACCATTGCCCTGCCGCCAGCACACTGACCCTAATGTCTGGAAGGGGGTTAAAAAAAATACACTCTTACTCAGCTGTCAGTGTCTTCCTCTATTGTTCTAGCCTTTCATATCCCACATCCAGCTGGTTTGAAGACTGAACAGGGACTAGTATGCTTGGAGAGCAACCATAGGGGTATATTTCCAAAGTCTGAGTACTAGTTATTGAAAAGTCGATTATGTTTTAATATAAAGCAGCACGCTGAAGAATACTAATGGGCACGGAAACGTTACCTTGCCTGCTCTCTCTTTTTCTGCTGCTAAATATTCTTCACATTAGAGAAACAAGTGCAGGTTTTTTTCAACATGTATAGCTTGGAGGAAAGACGTAACAGGGGGGATATGATAGAAACATTTAAATACATAAAGGGAATCAACACAGTAAAGGAAGAGAGTATATTTAAAAGAAGAAAAACTACCACAACTAGAGGACATAGTCTTAAATTAGAGGGTCAACGATTTAAAAGTAATATCAGAAAGTATTACTTTACTGAGAGGGTAGTGGATACATGGAATAGGCTTCCAGCGGAAGTGGTAGAGGTAAACACAGTGAAGGAGTTTAAGCATGCGTGGGATAGACACAAGGCTATCCTAGCTATAAGATAGGGAACTGGGGACTAATAAAAGTATTTAGAAAATTGGGCAGACTAGATGGACCGAATGGTTCTTATCTGCCGACAAATTCTATGTTTCTATGAGTCTGGCAGAGAGACACAGAAGAAAGCAGCTCTTAGCTGACACGTTTCAAATCAGTGGTGCATTCTGATTGGCCTCAAGTGACCGAGTGAGTTTATAATTTTTATCTAAAATGACCAGTTAGAAAGAGATCCCAGGGAATAGACCCCCATCCTTCCCTTATTGGAGAACTGAGCTGGAAATATTAATTTACTAAAATATTCAAGATAAAAAAAAATTATTTTCTCCTTTGTGGTTTTAAGATTGGATTATTTAGTGTTCATGGCTTTGTTTGATCTTGTGTGAATGTTTAGTATCTCTGGGTAGTTGCAGACTATGGAGGGCCGTGGACGTAATTACCTCTGGCAAGGAATGGGTTACAGAGCACACCCATGAAGATATGCAAAGTGTGTGGTGACTGCAGACTTTACACTGATGATTGTGCGTTCACCAAAGGATAATCCCCACTTTCCCTGCGGTTGGAGTGAAGATCTGTGTAATGATAGGTACTCTGCGCTACACATTGGGCTGTAGTAATCCATAAAAGCATTAAGCGTACAGCTGTACTGCCGCCGGGGCAGTGAGCATTCAACCACAGAGCAACATGGCACCCAAAGTTGTGCATAGGGAAGATGGCAGAGCATGTCATAGCTACCGCATATTTCACTTGCGTCTCTGCATCTTTAGTAATCAGTATTTAATAGTAAAAGGCCATACATTATGACGCTCTGGATTTTTATTAGAAAACGAGACATTATTTCTACCAGGGTTGGAAAATATCCTGATATTTATATAAATATCAATATATTGGATATTTATAATATATATTGGATATATATCAAAATTGTGACTATTATTGTTAGCTATTAAAATAATCACAATAGGGGGAGCTTCGTTCATCATTTAAAATAATAAGGTCTTATTCAGTGAACATAAAGGGGACCTTTTTTTAATGCATACATATTTGACACTTTCCTGACTCTATTTTTTTAAATAAGCCACTCCCCTTTTCTATCCTGGCGCACCAATGCTTTTTCGGGGCTCTGATTTCTTTTATTGAGAGCTATGGGTGTAAATGCTGATTATGACTCATTGTTATTGCTTGAATGAGCTAAACATATCCTCCCCTAGCTGGAAGCTTGGTAGAGCGTTTAAAAAGTTCATTCACATCTGTGGTCGTGTCACAAAGGGGTAGCCACATTTAGTGTCCTTCCATGTAGAACTAACATTTAATTTAACACATGTAGGGAGCTGGCAAACCTTTCAGAGATGGCTGTGTCAATCGGGAGTTGGAGTACATGATGGCAAGGTTAGAAACTGGTTAGAAAACCCCCGCTCGTGTTAAAATGTTTAATTACAGGGTACTGATGCCTGGACATACATTGTGTGCTGGGCTGTATTTGCTTCCCAGCGGCTAGTCTTTGGTTTTGGGGATAATATTAGATCTATTTACTACCTTACCACTGCTGCTAGCTGTCCGTCAGAATGACACATGGTTATGCAAGGACATGCTATTAGATCTCCGTGTCTCAGTCTCTGGGGTAAGCATGACTGCACGGTGGAACATGCATGTTTATTGAGGCAATTTATCTCTTTCCGTGTTATTGTAAATTAGATGCTGCAGTCCCGGAAAGCTCATGATCCATTATCCTGTCGTGGCCTGTTTCTGTATAACGCTAATTGAATGGCCAAAAATATCACCGGCCATTTTTACTTCTGGAAGAGGGAAGAAAGTTTTACACGTATAAACCTTTTGCTTCATCTCAGAAAAATATAGTAACCACCACATTAAAAATTGTTTTGTATCTAAGACATAACAACACATACATACAAAGTGTCCAAGAGTTAAAAACAACAATTACATAGTGATCCCAATTACAAGCGTTGATATCCATTCCGCTAGGTATTCTTTAATAATACTAGCCATTTCTCCCAATTTTCAACCTCTCTCCCCTTCCACTTCCAGAGACAACAAAACATCATAAGAAACACATTTTGCATTTAAAGCACAACTGTAGCAAAAAATGTACTTATGTTTACTTGAAAGATTGTATCAAGTGTAGATGATTTAATAAATTCTTGAATCAATGAATACAAATTAAATGACTTATTGAGCCTTCTTTACTCCATATAGTTCTCTCAGGGGGCGGACATGTTTAGAATCTTGGGTCAGATCTTAACTCACCCATGAACAAAGATCTGACCAAAGATTCTAAACAAAATGTCTGCCTCCTGGTAGAGCTATATGGTGCAAAGAGGGCTCAAAAGGGTCATTTATTTTGTATTCTTTCATTAAAGCATTTCTATATAAAATCCCTACACTTGATGCAATCTTTCAATAAACATAACTTCAATTTGTTTGCTACAGTTGTCTTTTAAGCATAATTCATTTCCCTTCTCAATTCCCTGTAATTCTCACTTACACGAACAAAGCCAATAATTCCATCACAAAATCTGCCATCGTTACCCTCCCGAGTGTCTGGAGATAAGGCCCAAGTTCGAGCCAAATCAAATTTAGCTTTGACAAAAAATTATTTCAAACAAAGCAAATCGTAATTCAAAGCTGTTACATAACACAAGTAAATACAGGTTAAATATAAAAACAACATTACAAGAAGAGTTCTACTGAAAATGTTTCATACTGTAGTTTATCTTAGTGCTGTCAGGAGTTGTCACTCCGATTCCTGTGCATCTGATGTGAAATGTTCTAATAAGTTAAATTCTAACTTTCAAAACATCCTATTGGCTACGGTTCTAATAACTTGTCAATGGCTAAGGTATTGCTGTATGTCATTAAAATACTCAACCTCAATTCCCAGCCTGATGTGGTGCTACAACTGAACTCTGCTGTGTTTATTTTGTCTGGGAAGACAAGACTGACCGTGTTTATCTGGATATATGAGAAACTGAGACACTCAGCATTGTGTAATATTGAAGATAGTGACCCTTACTGACCCCCATGAGTAACAGACAGATTCAACGTTGGTATATTTTTTTTATTTTGGGGTTAATTTACAGGAATTTCAACACAAACATATCAGCCCACTCTTACTGTGCTAAAGGGTCACAAAATAAATGATACATTAAAAAAAAAAGGTGATATAGTCTATTATCACTCAAGGTCCCCCCCCTATTTGTTTCCCACCATCAGCGTTTTTAATATGCATTAATTTACAATTATCAAATATATATTAGCAAGGTTATTAAATATAGCTTCAGGAAGCATCCATCTTACGTTTCAAATAAAGTGATTAAGCGCATTGCTGCGCCTTTACTGTGCGCATTCAATGAGCCTGTGACAAACGAGGATCTGGCAGTATTTACTAATTGGAAAATGCTACACCCTGAGTCACCTCCAAGCAGAAAAAAAAAAAAAAAAAAGTGTGGTTTTGAGGAGTATACTATTTTGTTAGTTCTCATCTGCTAACTATTCACATTATCAATATTCTCTTCAAAAAGTCCTTGTCTGCAGGTTGTGATTTTATTTCAGTAGAGCATTTACACAAAGGTCAGTAAACATAGAGGGGATAGTACTGTGCATTGGTAACAAAGAGCACAAATAAGCTTAATAAGTGCAAAGACTACACATTTTGTGTGATTACTTAAATAATCCTTAATTATGTCCACTGTAGCTTGCTCTGTATTCCTATTATTTTTGCATTGTATATAAAAATATAAGCAAATGGTTAAAAATCTGAAGACATCATTCACATCTTGCATCTTATTCATTAGCCATGACCTGAAAGCCGCATAGATGTGTCTTCTGAATGTGGACTTCTGATTTATTAATGAGCTTGTATACACTTCTGCGGAGATCATCCCATTTGCTCCGTGAAAGATGTTCGGTGGAATTCTTCACCTAGTTTGTCAATGCCTCCTGTTTTGGCAGGTGCCGCCCCGCAAGAGCAAGGAGACGAGCGCATCCCCCAACTATATTTCATCCCACGTCAAATTACAAGACGGAGGGAAAAGTACAGGAAAAGCACTCTCTTATTTTAGTGTTGGAACAACCAAATGATATGGAATCAAGGATTAAATCATCTTAAACACACGGTTCTAATCCTGGCTGTGGTTTGAGGAACTCCTAACCTCTTCACTCTTCCCTAAACTTAACATTGGCCATTTACGTTCAACCTCTTCCTCTTTGTCTTGCTGTTAACCTCAGCAACACACGCTGTCTCTCAAACTCATCATTTGTACCTCTCACCCCTTCCACTTCAAGGGGCAACAAAACCTGATAAGAGATAAACTCTGTATCAAGTATTATTCCTTCTTTACTCCGTGGTACTGTATAATAGAACCCGGCTATTGTCCGTTATAAGTCTTGGAACAGACTCTCTTCGGTGCTTACAGTCTAGTCTCCAGTCCGATACTGGCCACAGTTTCCCAGCTAGTTATGGTTGTCCCTTTTATTTAGTATATCATTGGCGAGCTAGGTGCCATTAAATAGGCTTGAGGTTGTATGTACAGATCTTGGGGGCCGTTATTTAGGAAAAAGTCATTTTGTTCACATATTAGCAAGGATTGCATTTAACATAGCGCTAACCCCACTTCCGGAGAATTGATGCCCCACCACAGGTCTTAACATAGGGGTCCACCAGTCCTCGTGATATCATTAACATCTGATTTCTCTGTTTTGGTTTGGCTGCTCCCAGGTCCAATGGTGAATACGTTCCATGGAAGAATTATAAATATCCCACGTTTCATCCAGGCCCCTGACGTACGCGATCATTGCACAAAAACTCGGCAGTTTCAGACAACTTAGCCTCTTACTACTTCTTGATCTCCAGAAAAGAACCTGCTTTCTGTTTTCACATATACAATATAGATGGATTTGTATATGTATTGACTGATGTAGTTTAACCCTTTAGATATCAGAGCAGTGTGTGCATGGTAAAATGAAGTGGTTTCACACTGGCTTGGTGGATGAAAGCCTTATCGCAAGTCACTGACCCATCATGAGCTAGACTTTTATTCCTAGAATAGAAAGCTGTTTTAAGGACCCCTCTCTCCGTTACAGATCTGCCCCACTTACTCATCAGCTTCTCATTAGTTCCTTGCCCTGGGGAAGTCCCACAGGACCTTTCCCTGGAGTCAGATTTCGGGAATCGGTGACCCCTGTAAGTAGAGCAGTGTCCCTTTTTATAAAAGGAAACATTGTACTGTGCTCTGTGAAACTGCCCAGTGTATGAATAAGGGGGGTCTAGGAAGGCAGATCATTTGGAGTTAATAACTTTTTTTTCTTTTTTCAAAATCCGGACCATTAACCACTTCATTGCCAAGCAACTTACTGTGGCTTGTGAATAAACACAAGCAAGCGAAATATTATTACCAGAAACGGCTGCTTCCTGCAGCTGCTTCATGTACAAAATGCTGCTTCATGTACAAAATGATTCCAAAATAAAACCAAAGTCCCCGGGGCTGTTTATTAAATGATAGCCCTTAGTGTAAGAGGTGCACATATTGTTTAAATCCCCTCTGGTAGATGATTAAATCACAGACATTCAGCAGATGCAGAAAGGAGATGGATACAAGGGACATTTTGAAAGAAATAGCAAAATTTTAATATATTTAGTCTGTTCACTAAATAGTGAACTGCAGTGAACTGAAAATACCTGAACTGGAGAAAAAAAGACGAGGAAATGTGTATTTCCAAATCAGTTCTTCTGGCCTGAATTTTGCAGCTGAGCTATTTACCCCTATACCTCCCATAATGGCTACATGAGTTGCTGGAGGGTGAGCGTGACTTGGAAGGAAGAGTGGGGGCGCTACTGTGCAGTATTCAGTCTTCGGCATCCTGTGTAGAGTGGGACTATTGGAGGGGTGTGTGTGTAAAATAGATAGAGCCAAACAGAGGGCTAGGTGCAATACTTTCACCATGCGTGGGGTAATCCTTTTTTTTAATGTTGCTTCTGGAAATTGAATTTGGCTTAAATAAAGAATTGGGCTTTTGGAAGTAACAGGTATAATATTCCTATATTTAGTTACCTTTAGCAAAGAAGCTTCATCAGCACTTGACAGATGGGAGTCTGCCAATCTTTCCTTCAGTTCACTCCACCTTCTTCTTGCCATTCGTAACCCAGTCCTCAAGGACTGCTAACAGGCCAAGTAATAACGCTTACCCATATGTCCTCCAAAAGCACCATCCATAAATTCACCTCCCCGCGGAAACTCCACTCCAGGTAAATACAACTTCTGCTAATTGGCTGCTCGGTGCAGCATCGTGTCTTTCATTGCTGCAAACGATGCTTTTTACTCAAGTGATGTAATGAAATATAACTTCATAGCGAGTCAACTAAGTGAGAAAAAAAATGTAAGAGCAGCTGCTACAAAATACTTATTCTTAGAGGGGTAAATACAGTAATAATATTGGGTTTATTCACGAAGGTGCCAAATTTGACTCTCAAAAATAGCTTTGATCATTTCTCCTCCCATTACTTTCAACTTTTTCAAATGAAGTTAATTTGCTTAATTTGTTGTTTAACCAGGAAAGGTAAATTCAAATAGTCTCTGGGGATATTACTATTACCCAATTTAATGATCCTCATTGAATCTACTTTGGAAGAATGGATGGCTGAGTCAACCCTGCCAGGAACTGAACCTGTGACCATATAGTGCTGAGCAGAGCATATAGATGATGATGTGGACCCCTCCACAATACAGAATGCATCAATGTCTCATTGAAAATCATACAGCCATTCAGAAAATACAAAAAAAACCTATTCAGAGTTTGCGGGCTGTTTGTAACTATCACTGGGAATTGGCTTTGTTAGTTGTTTAACTATAAGTGGGATTACACCCCCTTTTCATTCCATTACCTTGAAAACCATCTTGGGCTTTTCTCTATCGGTGAGCGATATCCTTGATCGGCGTAATTTGTATTTTCCATGTATTTATCCTGCACTGTTCCTCTCCGGGATGCGAAGCATTGTAATGAAGAAGTATTTGTGAATGAAGTTCATAAACTCTTTTCTTTCCTTTTTTTTTGGTGTGGCTCTTGTGCAAATCTTTTTTTCCAGCCAGCATAGAATACAGATGATTAGGACTCTAGTAAGGACTGGGGTATTTGGTTTTGATGTGTACATTGCAATCACTGTGAGCAAGGCTTTGTTTGCCTGGGCACATTATTGTGAAGTGGCCTTGCTGTTTGCCCGGCTTTGTCAAGACCCCAATTTGCATTCTCTTGATGGATTGCCAGGGTCGGAGGTGCAGCGTTTGGAAAACAGTGAAGTGCTGTCTCAACACTAACAGTGGCGGCTGGCCTGTCCTCCACATTCCCCAGCCTGCCCTAGATCAATATGACAGTTTGCGTACAAGCCTTGGACATGCGTTAAAACCTCTTCACTACTCTCTTGTCTCATATATTTGTTGAAGAAGGTGCTTGGCTTTAACAAGCCCGGGGATTCACTGCAAGCGTTTCTTTCTTTTTATATTTGTTCTTTTTTTTTCTTAGGATCTACTCTATAAAGAGAGTATTGCGGGGAATTTCAATCGTAAGGCCAAATTAGCTGAGTTGGAGAATGTCACTGGAGAATTTTTCCAACTCTGCTACAGTGACTTACAGTTTGAAATTCCCATCTCCATTCCCTGCGAATCTCTCTGTAGTGAGTAGACCCTTAGTTCATATCCTAGCTGCGTATGTGGATAACCATTAAGTAAATTTAGTAAGATATATATTTAAATAAAGGCACATTACTGTGAATTTTTTGTTATCTTACTCAACTTTAAGCCCAGTTTAAATCACTTTTCAATACTAATTATTGTTGATCTATTTACCTCTCACAATTGGAGAATTTTTCCCATTGCCGTCTCTATTCCCTGCAATTCTCTCTTTATTGAGTAAACCCCTGTATGCATGAAACGATTGATAGAAGGATCAAGGAAACCAAAGGTCTGTCAAAACGGGATTCCTTCTTAAATCTGGAGTACTGTGATGGAAAGTTCTCAGTCTGAGCTCTAAATCTGCTTTGTATTCAGTGTAATATACGTACTGAATTTTTTTTACTTTGATTTGTTTTACTTTTACACTGTGGTTTAACTCAGGTTCCCTTGTATCACCGTAACATTAATTATGATTACGCCAATGACATTTTCAATTAATCCAAGTGCAGACATTCTGCACAAAGCTAATGGCCAGTAGATTGCCTCTTTAGGGGTCTGAAAGATTAACACAAGTGGGAAAGAAGTAAAAAAAAAAAATCTTGCGGACATGCCAGCACACCTTATCAAAAAATACCCCAAGTGCACCTTGCTTAGACTGTTCCCATGTAGGGTTAGATGTGTTTTGGTGCAAATGCTTTGCGATATTTATGACCAGCGTTTGCAAGATATTTGTAGACCATTACTAGCCAAAATGACCAAAAGACTAGGCAGATGATAACTCCACAGAGTTCAGATGGGTGTCTGACTGCAGGTGAAGGATCATTACTAGGGAATAAAGATTCTAACATTAAATCAGATTAATAACCAGTGAGTGAATAAGGACATATAACATTCCTATATAACCAGTTCCCATAAAACCTTTATGTCTAGAAAAAAAAACTTGTAATGCTCACTAGGTAACGACTGATTAAAAGAATATAAATATATGTAAATACACCTTTAAGGAGCAAATTTCCCAACCCAAACACGGACAGTTTATTAATGCCGGAAATATTATTTACTAGTGAAAATGAATCCTAGCTCAGGATTTTATATGCACACAGCACAGCTTACTACCTGCCATGTGTATAAATTAGGTTTTTATTAAGATGTTCTAGCCTGAAGCAAGGCTAGCCTATAAACTTTCCAAAAGGATGTTATAATCACCAGGTATCGGAGGCTGACGTTTATCAACCCAGCTAGTGCCACTAATTTGCACGGATGGGATATTAGACAAGCACAACCCTGGCACCGTCTCCTAAACATTAACCAATGGATATTTATAAATGTGGATATAGTTTATTTGAGAAGAGGAAACCATGCAGAAAACTTTCCGAGGGAATAGTAGAAATAGTATTTAGAGTTTGATTTATTTTGTGTTATTTATTTTGTATTATATTTTGTTATACTTATTTTTTTTTTTTTTGAAAAAAGAATTTACACAAAAAAAAAAAAGTTGGAAGAGGAGAAACGAAAATAGAAACTGAAATACTTCCAATGCATTTCTTCAGAAATACAGTGGGCCTGTTTGGTTTGCATACCTTTCCATTGTTCCCTGGAACATGTATATCATAGATACAACAATTAACAACAATTTTATTGACTGGTGAATATTATTTTCATCAGGGTGTCTCCAAGAAGACATGGCATGCGCACTGGTAGAAGGCAACTAATCACGGCTTCATTTCCAAGCAGAATCCTAGATACAGGTTAACCACCGCACATGGGGTGCACAATAGTTCATCATTCTGTTCATGATGCGGAGGACACTTTGCCCCAACCGTCTAATCTGCCCATCTCTGGCTATCCCCTAAAGTGTCCAACTGTCCCCCCCTCCCGCTGCTGATTAAATCCCATGATTCCCCTACAACCGAAGAAGGCACTGAATGATGTCAGCTTTAGTCCATAAAGAACTAAACGCTTAAACCCTGAAGGTCCACAGGCTGAGTACTGTAATTACTGAAATGGAGACAGAAAGTGCCAGCCTTTTGACATCAACACCTTGCTGGCAGCCAGTGTACACACCATCACCTAAAAAGACTGGGGGTGGCAGCCTCTGCTACGACTGAGGTTTATTATTGTTTCCTAATAAAAAAGATATCCTCTATTTAAATTCCATTTAATCCTGCAAAATGGCTAGTTTTTTGGGGGGGCTGTCATCATCGTCTTCTCAGCGACCCACCATGGAAATGGCTGATTGGACACTTGTATGTACTCACCTGGGTACGATCCAAGAATAAGAATATCAATCCAGTTGTTTTTAGTTTAAAGACCAAAAAAAATGTTTTTTCATTAATCCTAATAAGGCTCTTTTTCTTCATCTGCTAAATGTATCCTTTATGCTCCTGCGTGAGGGAGCAGTACATTCTGGCATCCAGGGTTAGTGCGCAGTGAACACCCTGCCTAGACACAGAGCTCTGACACAGGAGAGAGAGCAAGGTTAGGGCCTGAAGTCATTGGGATGCAAGGACGATTAGAATATACTCTAGATTCCACCCACGACAGAGCTTGAGATATTTCAAAGTTTAAAAAAAAAGCAAGTTAAAGTGATATTACTCTGTCCTATTTATGTAATGTTATGACTGCCAGACACGCCGGCTCAGAAACAAATTAGTTGTTCAAATAGGGAAGCTTTGTATAAACAGTGAGAAACACTTTGACTAATTAAAGGACAACTGTTCAAGAGTAGACATTTTTTTAAATGGGAGAATGTGAATAAAGTATCTTGTTAATTGCTATCATAGCTCTATCAGGGGGCATATATGTTATTTAGAATCTTGTGTCAGGTGGACCAGATCTTCTTCTTTTTTCTGACCTAAGATGTCAGCCTCCTTATAGGTCTGTTCTAGCAAGGAGAACTCGATGAGATACTTTATTTATAATGTTTAATAAAAGCATATCTATTAAAAATACCTATACTTGATGCAATCTTTCTACTTAACACACATTTGTCTGTTGTCCTTTAAGTGTGTCACTTTTTCCTTTTTTTAATTTATATATATAAATATATTGGCGAAATTACAAAATGTGCCTGCCTTAGTACCTTTTTTCAGCAGACTGTGTAACAGGCAGGCCTTGTTTACATTTCCGTTAAAAGGATACATAAATTGGGATATCGTTATCCATATTTGTTTTAAAAATGAGTCACACTCAGGAATATATTCCTCGAAACCTGCTCCTGCGTACATGGCAATACTGCTGACTGCGCTGTATTTTACAGTGTGCAAGTCATTTCCCCTTTAAGTGTAAGTAAGTGCGGGATTACGTCCTCCCTGACGTTGTTCGGTCATGTGGAAACGTTTACTCGTGTTTGTTTATTTCTGATGATGAAGCATGCTCTTTCATGTTTGGAGCTTGTTTACATTACGCCACAGTTTATTTGAAATACTTTTGCTTGTTAATAGAACAGCATGATTCGTTTTAGCATTCTCAACGGTTGTATCATGTCGGAGGTGAACACATTGGGGTCTGTTCACTAAAAAAAAAGCTGAAATAACTGCTGGGTAAAGAAATCAGTCGTTAACAGTTGGAAACTTTCTGAAACTTGACTGTCTCCCCTACTCCCGGAGTTACTAGACGACCCTGAAGCATCTTCCCCTCTGCGTTGCCCCAACATCAGCCAATTTCTGGTCCTTTCAGTACACTCAGGCGTGACGCAAACTGCCAGCATCATTTACAAGTCTCACCCTGGCTCTTTCCCAGCTGATTAATACAGTCCAAGAACAGTAAACCTTGAAACCAAGCCATCCATGAAAAAGAATAGGGACTGACTGCCTTCTATACTGCGCTCCAATCCCTCTATACAGTAAATGGGATTAATTCAGCCGGATGGTTTGGCGGGTTTTTTTTTTTTACAAGCCCTGCTGTCATTTTACTCCGCACTCTACTCCGTGATCTCCGTCTTTTCTCTTCTGGGTCAAGTGGATTCAAGACCGGGAGGGCACCTTCAATGGGGTAACTGAGCCATGAGAAATCTATTACACAGAATGTCGAGGAATGTACGTTGTGTGGCGAATCCGTTATGTTTTAGTTAACCCTTCAGGTGTGGACCTGGCCTTGGGTGTAACGCTGTCCACAATAAGAGTTTATTAACTATACTCAGAAACCAAACCATAACTTGAACATAGGTCATTTTTATTACGGCTGGTTATTATATGTCATGCTTCCTCCAACAGTCCTTCCTGTAAACTATTTCACAAGTAGGGTTGCCACCTTTTCTTCCAAAAAATACCAGCCTTGCTACTGTCTCCATAGACGTATCATTGGCCTGATGCCAATGTTTTACTGGCTTGCCGGTAAAATACCGGCCAGGTGGGAAACCTTGACCTACTTTACGATGGGAAGCAAGGCGTTATTGTCTTAAACTCCGAAAAATTGTTAAGTTGTGGAATACACGGCCAAGCGAAGTTAGCTTTAGCGGATTCAATCAAAACGGTTAGAAGCTTTTACAGCAATATCATATCACAATTAAAAATAGCTTAGGGGACAAACAAATTAGCTTATGTTTAATTGAAAAATTGCATTGAGTCAAAGAAAACAAATAAAGTAGCTTATTGAGTCCTCTGTGCTCTCTTTAGCTCCATGTTGGTAAGACTCTTGGGTCTGATATTTAAAAAAAAAAACAATTTTTTTGGGGTCTGGATGTAATTCTTCCATTTAACATAAGTACATTTTTTGCCTGCTGAATGGATTCAGGGTGAAACGGATTCCCTTTGGATTTAAAAGGGAGTTATATTTTCCTTTTGAAAGAAAATTAGAAGTGTCTCATTGTTTTATTTCGCCTTCTTCTAGAGCTCAACAAACACACCCGTGGAAAAGTTGATCATTTTTTTGAACTGTTTTTTTAGCTGTTTAATTTGACCGTTCAATGTTTCTATGCAGTACACACTATTTTTCAGTGTATGGATCCTGTGCCTGCTAACTATATATGTTACAGTTTTTCTCCAAGTTATGCACGATGTAAAATATGCTTTGACAGTAAATGTGTACAGAAGAGCCTCGCAGGGAGCTTATTACATACATTTCTATTTGTTTTTTTTCGTCGCATGAAGAGAGTCTGCAAATACCCCCCACCTAAAAAAAAGAAAAATATATATAAAATCTGAAAACGTGGCCATGACAAGTTTTGTGAGTATTTAACGTAATGGGACTATATTGTGGCCGGTGCTGATTTATGTCATTTCTCACCCTTTTTGTCGAGGATTTGTTAAACGTGAGCCAGCCCCAATTATTAAAGCTCCCGCTGGGCTAGTAAATAGAAAGAGGGTTGGGGTATTGTGCTGAACGGAGGGGTAGGGGGGTTTACAAGTCGGCTGTTGAAGAGTTTAGAAAGAAGTTGGGATTTTAGTATTCTACCCAGCAAGCCCGTGTGTGTGCACAGGGTGGCCGCTGTATATAAACTGGGTACTTTCAATGATTGCTCCACTTTTAGAGCTTTACTCCAATTCTTCTGCCTTGTCCCTCATCCCTTTGTCTGCTCCTTCCTGGAATTACATGGGATAAAACCGTGTACAGTCATTGCATTAATCACAGGACTCTTCATGTAGGTTTTATAGTTTTTAGGAAACAGTTTGCTTTACTTTGAGTGAGGCGGGTCTCCCTTTTAGACTGTTTCACAGAGCTCCCCAGCAACGCTTCCCGAGCTCTCCATCATTAGCTGTGGGATGAGAAGCATGACACCAGAGATCAATGAAACAATGAACCGGGATAAATCAATCTGACATTGTTAGCACTTTATCTATTCAAATACATAGATATAATTGCGTATACCTACATATATGTATGAATATATATAAAATGATATGATATTGTTATGATTATGTCCGAATGGTCCCCAGCATAGGTGAAGCAGGTGAAAGGATGCTATGATATGATGCTGAATTAGGGTTTATGTAACATCTTTCTCCTGCCAAAAGCAGTCACAGCAAAGTCATTACAAGGTGAGTTAACAGGACAAAATAACTGATATTTTATATATATATATCTAATCAAAATTTGTTATGCTTATTGGACTACAGCTAACTTTAATGCGTTCTTTCGACTTAAAAAGGTTCCCCACCCCTGACATAGACAGAAGATAAAGTTCCATAAATAAATAAATAAAAAACTGATGTCCCCACAGATAGAATGACATCACAATAAAGTGATTTGAAAATAGTTTTGTGTTTTAATTAATTTAAAAGAAACCCCACATAAAATCAATCTGTAAACACAATCCACTTTTTATTCATTATCTTATTTGAGTACAACTGTTTCTTTGGTTGTGGCCAAAAAATATTTGACTTGGAAGCATTGTCGATTTGTTTCCGTTTGTAGTAGATAGTGTTCGTTTTGTTATCCTCACATACAGTTTGATACTTCTCCCCTAAGTTGTATTTCCTAATTGATCATGCAGTTGTCCCACGCATTTCACCTTGTCCCAGCTGATATGTTTACATTAAGGCATGGGAAAATATTTTACTGTGCAGAAACAATGTAGAAAATCCCTGTTATATATATACAGAGATTTTATCTGAATTTTAAAACTACCATCATCCTCAGAACGAGACTGTGTTGTGAGATCAGTCTCATTTACATTTTTTTTTTTTTATAAATCACAGCAGCCAATGTTTTTCTGCGAGGTGTAAATGTGCAGGGCATTTACCCTGTCGTTATTTTTGGGAGTAGGAAAGAGAAACACTTCGCTCTTGGAACATCTTAACGATTGGCGCCAAAAAACAAACACGGCAGATCACTGGCTTGTCCTGTCAAGCTAAATAAATCTGCCTGAAAGTAAAACGCCATTTCTGATCACGGCACAACTCAAAGGGCTCTCCCCTAATTCTGCAGCCAGGGGAGGGCCGGAAACAGGGGCAGTAGGGCAGTTGCCCCCATGGCCGCTTTCTCGAAGTGCTGGGGCTGTAACACTTTTCACCTTTCAGCAAATCTGTCTTGCATGTCTATGTATGTCAGTCTCTGACGATATTAGGTGGGCTGATAAAGTGGTAATTAAAATGTTTTTGCCCCCTCCCCCCTGGGTCAACAGTCTCCAGCCCTCCCGTTTGCTGCATTCTATCTGCAAGAATTAACAAATTATTAAACTGGTACAATTCTAAATACACTATATGGACAAAAGTATTCAGACACCTGACCATTGAACCAACAGGGACTTCTATGGGGGATGGGACAGTTCATCGCGGCTGCATTAACACAGCCGGTTCACCGCCCCCTCTCGTGCGAAGGCCAGTTCAGAGTATGGGGGGGGGGGCATTAGTATTAGGGTTAATTTTAGTATTAGAGTTCGGGGGTTAATTTTATTATTAGGTTTAGGGGGTTAATTTTAGTATTAGGGTTTGGGGGGGTCACTTTTGGGGGTGTTTCATTTATTAGGGGAGGTAATTTATTTGGGGGTGTAAGTTTGTAAGCGCTGACAGTTCAGCGCTGAACTGTCAGCCCTTACATTTCCGCGATGAAGCAGCCGCGTTCATCTTCACTGCTTACAGTTCGGCGTTCAAACTGCCGCGCTGGACTGTCAGCGGTGAATCAGCAGCGCTGAACTGTCCTAGACGCCTTTTATGACATTACATTCTAAATACATAGACATTAATTTGCAGTTATTACAGCTTTCACTCTTCTGGGGAGGATTCCCCCCCCCCCCCCCCCCCCATTCATCCAGTAGAGTATTTGTGAGGTCAGACACTGATGTTGGTGAAAGCTCACAATCTCCATCCCAGTTCACCCCAATGGTGTTGTTCCATGGGGTTGAGGTCAAGACTCTCTGAGCGCCAGTCAAGTTCCTCCACTCCAAACTCATCCAACCATTTTTTCATGGACCTTGCTCTGTGCATGGGGTCACAGACATGCTGGAATAGAAGGAGGCCTTCCCCAAACTGTTCCCACAAAGTTGAAAGCATAGCATTGTCCAAAACAGCCCCATACCATCATCCCTTGTCCACCACACTTTACAGTTGGCATAATGCAGTCAGGCAGGTAACGTTCCGGTGTGCTTTACACCCCTTGATCCGACGCTTGCCATTGTACTTTGTGATGTGAGGTTTGCATGCAGCTGCTCGGCCATGGAAACACCACAGTTTTTGTGCTGATATAAATGCCATTGGAAGTTTGGAACTATGGAATTAGCAGAGCTCTTTAGCACTTAGTGACCCTGCTCTGTGACTTTACATGGTCTTCCACTTGGTGGCTGAGGTTCTGCTGTTCCTGCTTCCACTTTCAGGAATATCGCTTAGAGTTGACCGTGGAATATCTAGCAGGGATGAAATTTTGCAAACTGACTTATTGCAAAGGTGGCAGCATCCTATCACAGTACCACGACTGAATTCACTGAGATCTTCAGAATGAACCATTTTTTTTCACAAATGTCTGTAAATGCAGACTGCATGGCTAGTGCCTTGATTTTATACACCTGTGGCAATGGGTCTGATTGAAACACCTGAATTCAGTAATTAGGAGGTGTGTCCCAATACTTTTGTCCATGTCGTGTACCTTTATACTGTAGATAGCCCACCTGTAAATCTCCATTTGTGTTACAACTGAGGACACCAAGATACAAACCCTGACGATCCCTGTATTATTTTAGCTTATTGAGGCCAGCATGCAGTCTAGGCTGGCATTTTATAATAATATGTATGGCACACCACAGTGCACTAATCTTATTACACAATTTGTTGAATTACAACTGAATATGTATTTGAACGACAGACAAACCCACATTCATCAGGCGTTAGATTTCTTTATAGGATTCTCGCTTTTCCTATTGACCAAAACTTGGAACTGACGGGCGTAAAGTTCCATTTTACCGTCTGCTCCATCTGCGCAGTCAGTTAGCTGTAACGTAGATAGAACCCAAGCAGGTTTTTCCCAGAAAGGCAGAGTAAAGATGGAGGCGTCTGGCACCCATTACACAGAGCCACAAAAAGGACAGGGATTTTGGAGTGAGCCAGCGCTTGAAGAGTCTGGGAAAAGTTTGGCTTGTATTTCCGCCCACAAATTAAAGCCAAATGTGTGAGTGACTTAGTTATCCTAGATGTTAAACTGTTTTTCTTTTCCCCACACCACAAGAAAAAAACTAAAATAATCAGCCTGACAAGAGCAGAGAGTTAGCTGGAATGCTCTGTGACATTAATTGCCGAGGGCTGACTCTCTCCGCCACCCCCGTCTCGGTTACGGTTTTAAACCCGCATGGATACTGCCAAATGGCATTTGATGTGGGGTTTACCCACCAGCTTGGTATACATTGTAATGTTAATATCTCCACCCTGCTACACAGCACCGCAACCCTGTCTGAACTCACTAACTGAGCACATGCTGTGCTTTCACTCCCCCAAGTGCTGAGGGGGTTAAAGGGAGCCTTGTGTCGAAAGGAGCAAACCTTAGCCAGAGTTCTAAAAGTGGAGCAGTCGTCGTGGAAACCAATGAACTGTTCATTCTGATTGTTCCACTTTTAGAACTTTGACGTGAAATTGCTTTTTTTCATTCATTTTACCGACGTGAGTTCTCATCTGAGATCTGTAAAGAGGTATCACTATATCTCTGTATCTGCTGGTGATAATGTCAGTTTTTGTCATGTGACAGTGACCCTATTGTTGGCATTTGTTCAATACAGACTGCACTGTTTGGCTTTATTCAGTGGGTAACGGAGGCATTATTAAACACAAATCTACACACACCAAACAAGCCAAAAAGGCCTGCCACAGAAATCACACAATCACAGTGCTGCCACCACTGCACTGTATTCTGGGTAGGAATATGCTCAATCAGGTCACCAATGATCACCTTACACCTTTTAATCCATATTAATGCATTCATCACATTATCCTTGTCTTTGTCTCTTTGACCAGGTTACCCCCCTTGACTATGTTTAGGGTTTCCAGGTATCTAGTTCTGACCTGCATAGTCCAGTGAATATAATGTGCCTTTCTTTCTGTAGGAGGATGCTCAGATGTTATCTATGGTCCCCTGTATTTTTGTCAGAGCCAGGGTAGGATTAAGGCCTACCCTGACTATTGGGAAAAATTCTCCCGATCAGCTATACTTCAAACTCTGCAGTTTTAGCCTTAATTTTGTAATTCCTTGGCCAATTCTGTGCAAGTCTCTCTTTCATGAATATATATATATATAGATCTGCTCCTGATCTTAAGTGCCTGGTTTTAAGTCCCCGTCGTTTACCAGGCAGTCCTAAATCTTACCGAGTTGGATCCTGATTGAGACTTCTAATAAAGCTGCACACAACTTTGCCAAAGTTTTTTTTTTTTTTTTGATGAATGGAAGCCAGCTTTGACTGTGCTATAAAACTCTATGGAGATGTATGCATGCACATCTCATTTACCAGATAAATAATTGCACAGATCACCACTGTCCTCGCAGTGTCTGCTAATGATGTATTCCTGTCTCTCTCGCTAAACATCACACACTGCAGAGAGGCCATTAAAAGGATTGCATATGCCATGCGTAGCGGAGGTACATAGGAAGGGGGGGTTTGAATATTAATAAAAAAGCAGCGATGATTTGTCACGGCAGAAGGGTCTGTTCTTGCAGAAATAAAACTAATTTAGGCAGTGTCCCATTTCCATGTGTCTGGCTTCGTATCAGAGGGGTGAATTGCCACCACAGGTGTACAAACTGGAGCCGGCAGTGACCCAATTAGCTTGAAATATAGCGGCTTTCCAAAAATCTGACACACACAGGAGCCGCGCTCGTCATTCCTAACCTTGGTGCTTGCAGTATGCGATGTCCCTGTATGCATTAGATGGGCTGGTATCCTAAGGGTTAAAGTGATAGTAATCCTTATGACAGGTAAGCCCTATTTTACATTATATTAGATGTGCAACTAAGCCAGTGTTGGCACCAAAATGTGAGATAAATTAAGCTTAGCTCTATTGGGGTTATAAATGGGGATTCTTAAAAAGGAAGCAGTCACCATGGAAACTAATGCGATGTTCCTGCTGTCTGGACCACTTTTAGAACTTTGCTCCAGACTTGAGTTTTATAAATGAGCTGTGTGTGTTATGGCTCTTTATAATACATGGATTTCCAGACCTGTTCAGATTTCTTCCGTATGATCTGCATTACAGTGTCGTTAGTTTTACTCACCGGTGCAGAGACGGCCTCAGAGATCAGCAGTTTGAGAGGTTTGTCACACCGGCTTTACCATTCCTCCAACTGCAATGCCAAGGCTGTGTTCGTGTCTCTCTGCTGTGAAAACAAACATGACTCATTCGGTCTGATCCCCTGAAGTGCTTTTAAGAAGAGACTCCTACAATAAACATAACTGAGTTTCCACTGGAGAGCGGACGGCTTTATTCTCTCCCCCCCCCCCCCCCCCCCCCCCGGGTGAATGCTATCAAGAGATTCAGGGGTTAAATGGCGCCGTGCCAAGATTGGGAGTACACAGGCATTTCAGGAAAGAGTGCCAGCAGGGGTTAACTGAGTTTGCTGAAAGGGCATTGGCTGGTGGATTGGATCTGATCAGTAACAGTAATTCTGGGGGTTGACCCCCCTCCCCCCCACGCACACACGGATGGGATCTGTTCCTGACCTAATGGCGGGTGTGGTTTTGTATTTGCTGCGGCAGTGCAGGGGTTAATCGGCATACCGTTTTTCGCTGTTCTAGCGGTGCATGGGGTTAATCTGTTCTGGCAGTGCCGGGGTTAATCGGCGCATGGTTTGGTTCTGTTATTAGGACTCCAGCCAGCTTCTCCAACAGGAATTTCCTGCCTGATTCTAATTTCCTCTCACTTGTGTTTTTTTTCTCTCTCTCTCTTACGCTTTCAGATGGAGACAGAAAATCTTTTTTTAATTACAGGTCCCTGGGTCAGCCCCGAGGAATATTATTATTATTCCTATAAGTACTTCCTGTTCATATCCAGCCAGCGACTTTCACTACAAGTAAATCTAGTCCTTATGTGTATTCCAGTGAACGGGGTTCATCACAGAGCTGTCATGTTTAACCCCCTCCCAGCTCTCTTTAGCTGGGTTTTGGCTGACGTTGGGGGGGGGGGGGTTCTGTAAACAGGGTCTGCATGAGAATACCGTTATCCGTGGCACGGTCGGCGTATATGGTGTAGCCAAAATTGTATGTTTTGGGACAAATTGATGTATATTGAGTCGACCCTGGTTTATAACTTTACACATTCTTCTACCTTTCAGCGTCTATGTATTATAAGTCTTGTCAGTGTTGTAATCCTTCCCCAGACATAATCCACTGATGGGGTTGGCAGTATGGTGACTTCATCCCTTTTTAATATAGGAATAATGATTGTAAAATGATAAATATGTACTCCAGAGCTGTAGTCTTCTGTTTACCTACATAACCCTAAAACTTGCCTTTTTCACAAACGTCCCTGAATTAAACGGGCAATGTGCTCACCCTAATTGGCAGTTAGTGAAAACATCTAACATGCTCAGAAACCCGCAGTGCTTCATGTTACATGGCCGAGTATTGAAACGCTCGATGCTTGAGATCTCTGCGTCATTAGCTTGCGGAGAGCGGATTTCTCCGGTCCACCATCCTGGTGGCTAGTCACTAAAACTGAAATGACAAGTGATCTGTGATTCATCGCAGAGAAGGAAAGATAATTAAGTTGGAGAATTTTTCCAACTCTCGCTTAGGTTTGCCATTCCGCCGGTATTTTACAAGCAGGCCTGTAAATAATTCTGTTCTGGCCAAAGTTAATTCTGTGGAGGCAATAGTATCGCCGGTATTTTTATTAAAGAAAACCCTATTAATTCCTGATTCCAATTTGGTCCCATCACCCCCAACGGGGATGTATGAGTGAATACATGAATGTAGAGTCCACTCCCCATACTCCAAAAGGAGTGTGAGCTGTGGTAAGTGCCGTAATGTAGAGTCCACTCCCCATACTCCAAAAGGAATGTGAGTGTGAGCCGTGGTAAGTGTCGGAATGTAGAGTCCACTCCCCATACTCCAAAAGGAATGTGAGTGTGAGCCGTGGTAAGTGTCGGAATGTAGAGTCCACTCCCCATACTCCAAAAGGAATGTGAGTGTGAGCCGTGGTAAGTGTCGGAATGTAGAGTCCACTCCCCATACTCCAAAAGGAATGTGAGTGTGAGCCGTGGTAAGTGTTGGAATGTAGAGTCCACTCCCCATACTCCTAAAGGAGTGTGAGCTGTGGTAAGCGCCGGAATGTAGAGTCCACTCCCCATACTCCAAAAGGAGTGTGAGCTGTGGTAAGTGCCGTAATGTAGAGTCCACTCCCCATACTCCAAAAGGAATGTGAGTGTGAGCCGTGGTAAGTGCCGTAATGTAGAGTCCACTCCCCATACTCCAAAAGGAATGTGAGTGTGAGCCGTGGTAAGTGCCGTAATGTAGAGTCCACTCCCCATACTCCAAAAGGAATGTGAGTGTGAGCCGTGGTAAGTGTTGGAATGTAGAGTCCACTCCCCATACTCCTAAAGGAGTGTGAGCTGTGGTAAGCGCCGGAATGTAGAGTCCACTCCCCATACCCAAGGAATGTGAGTGTGAGCTGTGGTAAGAACCGTAATGTAGCGTCACAAAAGGAGTGTGAGAAGTGGTGAGTGTGTGTGCGTACTAATACCTTGAGCAGGCTGAGACGTAGACATCAGCAGGTCCAGCTTGCGAGTTTGGTTGTTTGGCCCCAGCGACGATAATGATCACATCTCTGGGCTATTTGGTATTATACCCCAAGCCCCTCTCAGTGAGGAATCCAGGTGCCGCAGGACAGACCAGATTACATTTTTTTTTGGCACCCCGGGGGTTCAGTGACCTCACTTTCTGTCGCACTGTGTTCGGAATCTGAATTTCCATTCCTGTTGCCCCGGTGTTCTCCCTGATATTTCAACCGCCAGCTGTTTCCCGCTGCTGTGGCTCCCTCGTAGTGTGTAAGGAACGCGCCATTGTCTGTTCTCAATGCATGCTTTAGTGTGGGAAGAATGTCAGACAGGTGGTCAAATGAGCTTGTAGCCAGCCGTTAAATCCTCACATTGTTCTCCGGTTAGCATGCTGCGAGAGAGTCCAGGGAAATAAATGTTTGAGAATCCGATATTCTGCCCACACAGTCCCTGTAACCCTTTCAAAACCGCTGACTCATTATTAACGTAACCAATGGATGGGGAACCAAATTAGATTGTTAGCTCTTTGGGCGTTAAAACCCACGTTTGAATAGAAGTATAAAAAAAAAAAGGGTGCACAGTGATGTATATAAAATTGCCAGAAGCCATAAAACATCTTGTAATCCTAAAAAAGGTAGTCTCACTCCAAAATGTTGAAAATGTATTATTCTAATCAAAACAAATATACCCAAAAATATTTTTGTTTGAAACAACAAAAAATAGACAGCGATAATAGTGTCAGAAATATAACTGATAGTGTAAACTCAACCCAGCTATAAACTAAACCGCCTTAAAGGGGGGATATGATAGATACATTTAAATACATAAAGGGAATCAACACAGTAAAGGAAGAGAGTATATTTATTAGAAGAAAAACTACCACAACTAGAGGACATAGTCTTAAATTAGAGGGGCAACGATTTAAAAGTAATATCAGGAAGTATTCCTTTACTGAGAGGGTAGTGGATGTATGGAATAGCCTTCCAGCGGAAGTAGTAGAGCTTAATACAGTGAAGAAGTTTAAGCATGCGTGGGATAGGCACAAGGCTATCCTGGATATAAGATAAGGCCAGGGACTAATAGAAGTATTACTTTACTGAGAGGGTAGTGGATGTATGGAATAGCCTGCCAGCAGAAGTGGTAGAGGTAAACACAGTGAAGGAGTTTAAGCATGTGTGGGATAGGCACAAGGCTATCCTAGCTATAAGATAGGGAACTGGGGACTAATAAAAGTATTTAGAAAACTGGGCAGACTAGATGGGCCGAATGGTTCTTATCTGCCGACACATTCTATGAATGATACTAATTCACAGGCTTACTCATCAACCATCTCATCCAATCCTTAAAAGCTCATTTCTATCCTTTGTGCTAGGTGTGTGGATTATGGAATTCCCAGCATGCACCTGTCTTCTTCTCATGAAGCCTGCTTTTCTGTCAGTTTTATTATTTGTCACTTGTGTTATAACTGGTGCAGGACGGGAATTATATGTAGTGCCATTAAATGTTACACAGTACTATCTAATGGGGATAACAGGTTCTAATTTGACAGGCAGGATAGGCCAATACATTTCTGGTAAACTGCTTCCAAAAGTTTATATCCCATCTCAACAAATAGCCTTTTTTTTTCTGGTGGCAGTATAAGTGGTGTTTTACTCTTGGGTCACTTCCTGTACCCGTGTGAGCATCGGGCGGCTTTGTTATTCTGCAATATGGAACATCGGTGCAGAATCGGGAATCGGCTGGATGCTAGTGGCGTACTTTCTATTGGTGTCTCTTCCCCCCCCCCGGGGCGTCTTTTAAACTCCCTCAGTGGGATGCCGGACCTCTGTTAGTGAGATTCCCAGCAGGAGAACACGTGTAGACCTTGCTAGCCGCAAACCGGATTGTTTATTTACCTCTGCTGTGCGTGCAATGAAAAACCATACTTCTCACAACATGTGGCCAGCTGAGAGCTCAGTAAAAAGGAGCAGTAAATGATACATTTATCCAGTGTGCATTAAGCACGCGGGATAATAGGGTCAAAGTATATTACTTAAAATAAATAGACAGGATCCATCTCTGACACAAGTGATTGTTTTCTATCTCCGCATCCTGGAGATATGTGTTTGTGTGATAAATTGATGTACATTTATCATTGCAGGTCTGCAAGGTGTGTCATTTTATACATTGAGATGCCCGTCAGTTATCGCTCAAGCAGTTTCTAAAACTACAACTCCCATGATCCTGAGGGCTCAGGCTGAGTGAAACATCTGGGAGTTGTAGATCTGCTAGACAGATGCCCATAGGCTACCTCTTACCCATAATCCTCGCAAAGTTTGCTAAGGGCAGAACCTCTACTTCTCCAGTAATTATAGACTACAAGTCTCATGATGTTCAGCCAAACAGCAGGGTGATATAGTCCACAGCAGGTGCAGTGTCAGGGGGTTTTCTACCCCTCCTGCTTGTAGTGCTCACCACCCACAGGCTGTAGAGTATTCATTGCCTGGACCAATATGGGGGGCAAGTGTGGAGTTACTGGGCAGCATTCATGCTCTAACACGGCGTGAGGAGCAGCTTTACATTGTTTCTCTGTGGCCGCGGCTGCCAGGATTTGATTCGTTTTGTTTATGGTGATTTGTAGCGTGCAGTGTGTACATTCAGATGGGAGTTGGGGGGCGGAAAGCACACCCCTTTTAACGCATCTCTTCTTTCCACAGCTCCAGCTCATCTCTTCCCTGCCTTCCATGCGCCTTTCCCGATCGATGTAAGGCACCAAGAAGGCAGGTACCATTACGAGGCCCACGGAATCCATGCCATCCACGGGTGAGTAACACTTATAAAGACCTACACTCAGGCACAGGCAAAGTGTCCACACAAAGCCACCAGTGTCCGTGGCAAGGTGTGTGAGGGTCCACAGAATGTCATTAAATTGTCCGTCACGATATTCTGTCCACTATGGAACAATTTTGGGGGTGACCCCTGCCGAAGCTCCTCAGGGCGTGCTGAAATGGCATGTTCAATTAATATAGTGTATATATCTTTACACATTCTGTTTGCACTGTGTTACGCCATTAATCTTTCTGCAGCACATCACTCTTCATAAACTTGTGTCCCCCCAAAAAAAAATCTTATCAAATCACTCCTCTTACATCATCTAGCTCCACCTACAGCGTCATTTAATTCATCCTACTTCTCCATGCAACTCCACCTTTTGTTTTATAGGACAAATCCACTGTTTTGTTTGTTTTTTTTATAGCATTGGTCTGTTAGTTATTAAGTTTGCATATTGCTTTTACTTTAACTCTTTCATTACTATAGCTGCCTGCCATGGATCCTGTCCTCTAACCTCCTGTTATTCTGCATACACTGCAACAGAACAGGATGTGATTTATCAAGCCGTCGGTTGTAGGCAATGTTTTGCAAAAAAAAAAAAAACATGTCTGCTCTTTAGCTTTGATGATTAATGTGATTTGAATGTGACACAGGACCCCTCATATATCAGGATGTCTGCGTCTGCCCAGGTTCCAAATACACCTAATTACACTAACACTGCACAGCTAGTGAAGTATGGATACGCTCCATATCAGCCACAGGGGTGGATTATCTGCCTGCTGCTGCATGTTTAAGGGCCGTGTCCTGAATTGTCCTGTGACACTCCCCTACCCATCCCTGTGTATTTTTTCTCCCGCAGAACATAAAGAGAGAAAAGTTGTCATTCCACAGCTATAGGCCTCATTTAGCCTGGAGAATACATAGGGGTCTGCAGGTACAACAACCCCCAACCTTACTGAAATACCCTATAATTATCCAAACTGTTCACCAAATCATAGTATGACCTCTCCCACCCTTGTAAAGGCATTTTATATCCATATGAAATAAAACTGCGACTGGCAAAGAAACACTTTCAGACATTTAACATTTTGATTCCTGTACAAAAAGAGCTTGCAATCGAGGTGGTAGATTACAGCATTATTGCATTATACTTTCTGTGTCACTGTTTGTTGATCTCTGCATGGGAAAATGACCAGTACACAAGACAGACATTTGTGGGTCAATATACGCCGATCTGGGCCAAAATAGGGATTTCTAGAATAATATTATTTTTGTTAATTTACTTTATTTTCATGTATGTGATTTATGTATTATGTTATTTTTATTTCATTATTATTTTAATTTTATTACATTTCGACCCATTTCGTGGCCATTTTCGAAGGACCTGAGTAGAACCTTTGATATTTACATTGAAGGTACTATAATTGCTCAGTATACTCAGTGCTGTACATTAATATTTCTCCATACTTCTTACTACCTTACGGTCTGCAAAAAAATGAACCAGTCTTTCTGACATGTTTCTTTTTTTATTTTCTGCCATGTTTTCTGATTGCAAATGGGTTTTTGTTTGTAAAAGTAGTGATCTGCAGCCCCTAATAAGCCTTGCAGGGTAGAAGATTGTAATGTTACATTGTCTTTTCCTTGTTACATAGCTAATCGCTCTCTCGCGCTCTCTTCCGCACTCTCTCTCTCTCTCTCTCTCTCTCTCTCAAGCTTTGGATCTGTTTGCTTAGCGGAAATGCCCAGCCTAGCAAATATGTGAAGCAAATAATTACACTAAGTGTAAGCTTGGACAAAGTGCTTAATTACATCCTGTAACAATGTTATTCAGGAGGACAGTAATAAATTAGAAGTACTCAAACAGCCGTGAGTAATTAGTGTTTGCTTACATGTTCAATACTGTAAATACAAGCGATAGAGCGATTATATATGCCCCCTGCAATAAAACACAGGGTTGTGAGCACTACTAGAATAGAAAAGATCGCTAGAATAAAGAAATAAGTCTAATTAAAAAGATCATGTGTGTACTTATAACATTATAAACATTTCACTTGTACTAATTATGATAGACACATGTACATAAAGGGAATCAGTGAAGTAAAGGAGGTGAATATATTTAAAAGATGAAAAACAACCACAACAAGAGGACATAGTCTTAAATTTGAGGGTTAAAGGTTTAAAAGTCATATCGGGAAGTATTCCTTTACTGAGAGGGTAGTGGATGCATGGAATAGCCTGCCAGCAGAAGTGGTAGAGGTAAACACAGTGAAGGAGTTTAAGCATGCGTGGGATAGACACAAGGCTGTCCTAGATATAAGATAAGGCCAGACAAATGAAAGAATGCAGAAAATTGGGCAGACTGGATGGACCGAAATGGTTCTTATCTGCCAACACATTCTATGTTTCTATGTTTATTTAGTCTTATCACGAGTAAATTTGAAACTCATTTGAAAATAAATAATTTCTAAATCAATAAATGAAAGCAGTCACTTTACAATATTGTTAATGGGACTGTATCACCTAAACAATGTTTTTACTGTGCATGATTACGGCTGTAAAACCATTCTGGCATGCTAAAGGTTGCCAAGCCCCTGGTATTGATAATTTCCAAAAATTGTTTTATTCTATACATTCCCAGTATAAGAAATGTTTCGTTCATCTAGTCCCTTTAATATGACTTGCATCTAAAAAAAGCTATATTAATTTTGTTGTAAATAGAATTTACAAATATGACTATTTTTTCAAATTGCATCACACTTTTTTATTTAAAGAAAAAGCTGTAGCCAGCAGAGAACCAGAAGCATTTCTCTTTCCAGTGAGAGGCTAAATTATGCAGGGTGCCTATTGTGCCCCAAGGCAAAGTAATAGAAAATACACATTAATCAGAAATCTATTCCTTAGTTTTGATTAAAAAAAAAAATTATCACACAACTGCTCTGTCCCTGTAGTCAAACAAAAGGAAATACAAAGTATCCCCTGAATGAAATTGTTACTGCAAATTCTCAGCAACTGATGATCCAGTAACCCGAGCTGATCCTCTTGCAAGTATGCAAAAGCATAAATAAGGCTGGAGTTGCAGCAATTGTAAGAGATTTCTAAACAATGGTTGCATGTATTTGTATGCAAAAAAACTGTACAATGTACTTGTTTTACACTAACATAAGTTAAATTTAGTGAAATTTGCTGCCTGGAGTGCCCCTTTTAGAAATCAATCGTTACTTTTGAGAATAAGAATACAATAGGAACAATAGTGGGCTAATAATCATCTATTTGATTTTCCTAGATGAGACAGACAAATTATGGATGTACAAAAGAGTAGCTTCATCTAGAATATTAAATGTGAATGTCTGTGTATATTAAATATTTGTAATGTATTGATCGTCTGCACGCTGGAACTGTCTGTCCAGCAGTGGCGGAGTTAATACACCCTGATTTGGTCAGCCCACGCTGTCACTGATTTAAGTGATGGTTTTACAGTCCTGAGCATCATAATAACCCCTCATCATGCCATATTTCACCATGAGATTGTGTAATGAGTAGGTTTTACGCTCTGTTCCTGAATGGCTTTCCTGCTGACAGTATATCTGCCTTTATCTCAGTCCTGAAAGCCCCTTTGTCATGATGTAGAGTGGAAGCTGCTCTAATGGTTGTTCCAAGTTACTTTATTCCAATTACCATCTTAACATGTACCAGTTTGACCCTGCACATCTCATATTGCATGCTGCCCTCCAAACATCTCACATTATATCCATAAACCTGATTATATCAAATCAGAATGGATCAATGCCAACACCCAGCATGTAGCTCCTTACAGAGAATGATCCCCCAGCTCTGTGAACCTCACACCTGATAGCTTGATTCACATTCGGTTGTTTTTTCTCTGTAACTCTCATTTCCATGTGCGTTTCAGTCAACCTTCAAGGCTGGAGCTCTGTTCACAGATAACCAGGTTATGTTTTGCTCAGGTACCGCAGCTGCTCGCTCCTCCAATCTGTTAGTGGTTACAGCTGCTCGCTCCTCCAGTCTGTTAGTGGTTACAGCTGCTCGCTCCTCCAATCTGTTAGTGGTTACAGCTGCTCGCTCCTCCAATCTGTTAGTGGTTACAGCTGCTCGCTCCTCCAGTCTGTTAGTGGATACAGCTGCTCGCTCCTCCAGTCTGTTAGTGGTTACAGCTGCTCGCTCCTCCAGTCTGTTAGTGGTTACAGCTGCTCGCTCCTCCAGTCTGTTAGTGGATACAGCTGCTCGCTCCTCCAGTCTGTTAGTGGATACAGCTGCTCGCTCCTCAAATCTGTTAGTGGTTACAGCTGCTCGCTCCTCCAGTCTGTTAGTGGATACATCTGCTCGCTCCTCCAGTCTGTTAGTGGATACAGCTGCTCGCTCCTCCAATCTGTTAGTGGTTACAGCTGCTCGCTCCTCCAGTCTGTTAGTGGATACAGCTGCTCGCTCCTCCAGTCTGTTAGTGGATACATCTGCTCGCTCCTCCAGTCTGTTAGTGGATACAGCTGCTCGCTCCTCCAGTCTGCTAGTGGATACATCTGCTCGCTCCTCCAGTCTGTTAGTGGATACAGCTGCTTGCTCCTCCAGTCTGTTAGTGGTTACAGCTGCCCGCTCCTCCAGTCTGTTAGTGGTTACAGCTGCTCACTCTTCCAGTCTGTTAGTGGTTACAGCTGCTCGCTCCTCCAGTCTGTTAGTGGATACAGCTGCTCGCTCCTCCAGTCTGTTAGTGGTTACAAATGCTCGCTCCTCCAGTCTGTTAGTGGATGCAGCTGCTCCCTGCTTCAGTCTGTTAGTGGATACAGCTGCTCGCTCCTCCAGTATTTTAGTGATACAGATGCTCGCTCCTCCTGTCTTTTAGTGATACAGATGCTCACTCCTCCAGTCTGTTAGTGGTTACAGCTGCTCCCTGCTTCAGTCTGTTAGCGGATAAGTCCGCTCGCTCCACTGGTTGTAAGGTTGACTCTTAGTCAGAGTTTTTAAAATTCCATTTTTCTATACGATTCATTGAAGTCATGTCCAGAAATGTTTAAGAGCAGAGTCAGATTCTAGTCGTAATCACGGCCACTTCCTACGGATTACATCTGATTCCCTGAGATCCAGTGCCCTGGAGTGAGCGGCCTCCACAGTACAACGCTTCCCTAGAATCCAGCATCTCGCTGCATGATCTGTGTTGGTTTATATAACCAGAGGGTTCTGGTGTGAAATGGGAAATCATGCAATCACTAACCAGTGTTTCTTCCCTACAGGTAACACTGCTACTAGTCTTAAACAGAATCCTGCATTGGCTGGTAACACAGTAAAGCAGTGCTTGATACAGGGGGCCATATACAAGCTGTGAAGCCCGGTACAGCTTGATAAATCTGTAAATTCTTGAGCGCTGTATTGTAAAATCCTAGCAATGCTCTGGGAATAAATCTAATCCTGTTCTCTTTCCAGCCCCCCAGGTCTCAGTGGCAGTCCTGTGATATCTGACATCTCTTTAATCCGCTTATCCCCGCACGCCGTGGGGTCCTCAGAATTCAGCCACGCACACCATTATGTGAACCCCCACATGGAGCACTACCTGCGCTCTGTACATAGCAGCCCTACCTTGTCCATGATCTCAGCTGCCAGAGGGCTGAGCCCAGCAGAAGGTAAGCCGGTCACTGTAGCTACTACTACACACTCTTTTATCTGCAGTGGATGTGAAGGTCTCAGTTCATGCTACAGAGGCGAGCATCTCCTGCACAAGCAGGCAGCTGTATTGTGCCATATTATTACAATTATAATCAATCTACCTTTAATTGACTGCTTTATAAAGTTACAGGTACAAATGGATGTGCACATATCACCTTCCTCCTGCCGCACATTCTCTGAAGGATTACAAACAATCTAGTTATTCTTTTTTGTGATATTAGTTTCTATATAAAACACACACCCAGAACATGTAGATAAATATAAAGGGGTCTAGTCACTTAAATTTCCAAAAAATCAAAAGCCAATTTATTCAACTTATATTACAGAAAACCCATGATTATTGTTCTACTTGCAACAGCAGAGCTCAAGCAATCTCTGCTGTAGTCTACTAAAAAAAAACAGCATCTCCACACATACTGACATATTGTTCCACTCTGCTCTACAAGCAATGTCGGGGAGCAGTATAGAAACATAGACTGTGTCGGTAGATGAGACCCATTCAGACCATCTATTCTGCCCAATTTTCTTTTATTATAATACTGTAATTAGTCCCTGTCCTTATCTTATATCTAGGATAGCCTTGTGCCTATCCCACGCATGCTTAAACTCCTTCACTGTATTAACCCCTACCACTTCTGCTGGAAGGCTATTCCACGCATCCACTACACTCTCAGTAAAGTATTACCTTCAAACCTTTGCCCCTCTAATTTAAGACTATACCTATGTTTCTAGTGTTTCTGGTAGTGTTTCTTATATAATATACTCTCTTCCTTTACTGTGTTGATTCCCTTTATGTCTTAAAGTTATGGATTTAGTACAGATCCTCTGTATGTATTTGACTGCATTATTTTTGCAGTATTTTTTTTTCTTTCTCTCGAATGAGTCTGGTCAAGGGTTTACTCTCTGTATTTATTTTTACTCCCTGCCGCTCTCTATCCTCCGGGCTCTAAGTGTAGGTTTGAGGATTTGCAGCTGTGATTGAAAAAAGGAAGCCAAATGATGGGACTCACCCGTTCCTTTCCATTGTACCTCAGCTCAATGTGTCTTGTTTCAGACATTAATAGAGCTGAAAGCACTTTCTTTACATCGGCCCTGGGTGTAATTCATGCCTACAGCTCTTAATGGATCACAACTCCCATCACTCTGCTGCTGCATCCTGCATAGACTTGCCTATTTGTTTCTGTACAGTTCACTACAGCCTACATGTCTCCCTCCCTAGAACCAATGGGAACCTCTTCTCTCCCTCTCAGCATCACAGTGCCATCTCCCCCCACCATCACAATCTCCTCTCCTTTATCCTAATGCATCACAGGACCCTTTACCATCACTTACTCAAAGCAACGTAGCAGATATAATGGTAATAACTTGACCTTTAATGCTGTATCAGTGTAAAGTAGAGCTACCTTGAGGATGTATAAATCTCTAGGCTCCTAGATTGGACAACGACGGGCAAGTTGGAATATTTTCCAACTGATGTGAAGGTTGACTAACATAACCACTGTCTCGCTTTTTCTGTGTATTACTAATGGTTTAAACAGGGGCTAATCCCTCTACAGCAGGGTTTGATCAAGCAGTAGCCCACTGGAAGTGATGCCTAATGGAAGCTCACTGATTACCATCACTGATTGGCTAGATAGAGTCACCTGGTTCTATAACCATATTAATTCAATCAAAAAGTAAAATAATAAACTGCGCCTATATGTGACAGAGTGAGCAGCACCAAGGCACAGCTAGTGTTCCACTCCTAGCAAAACAGGATCAAGTGACCTAGTGCGCTTAACCCAACACTTAGCACACTAACAATTACCCTTTTCAATGAGGTAGCCTTGTATAACGGGAAAATAGAATATAAAAAATATATATATAGTGTAATAAGTAGTAACACCAGTACAAACACACACTAATGGTGTATAAAGTGTTTGTACTGGTGTTACTACTAATTACACTATATATTTTTTTAGATTCTATTTTTCCATTATACAACACTTGCAAGAGACTATCTCATTGAAAAGGGTAATTGTTAGTGCGCTAAGTGTTGGGTTAAGCGCACTAGGTCACTTTATTCTGATATTAATTCAATGTTATACTGCACAGACCTCGCTAGTCCAGCATGTTTTATATCTCACAAACTTTCGGATTACGAGACAGGTCACATTTCTCCCCCTAAAAATGGCTTGCATGATAAGGTTTTTATTTAGGTCCATCCGTGCAGTCAGTGCAGTGAAGGTTATGTATAAGCAGCGGCTGTGGGGCAGTCGCCATGGAAATCAATGGAATGTTCATGCAGTTTGCTCCTCTTATTGAACTTTGCCAAGCTTTGCTTTATAGGTGAAAACTCCGCTGGATAGAATTCCAGCCCTGGATATTTGTCTATTTCCAAAATTTGCATAGTGATTTTTATGTTTTAAGTATAGTTTAAATGTTTATGGTTTTTATTTTGCCTGTTGGTGTAGAAATATCCTTTCTAAAAGTGGCGTTGAAGCATCGGTGCATGCAGCCAGGCAGAAGGCTTTTCTGTTTTTTTAAATAAAAAAACATAACCTTCTAATGGGAGCGATATGTCAGCCCTAATTACATGGGAAAATGTTTTGCTCTGTTTCTTTTCTGTGACTTATGATGAGAGAGGAGACACATCCATTCAGGGGGGAGGAGAAGGGGTCCGTCTTCAAATGCCAAGTTCCTATAGAGGGGAGGGCTATAAATAGACCTGGATTAACATTTCACTGATGAAAATGGTCGAATTATCCAGTATCCTGCCGTCATTTGTCTCATTGTATAAACACGCCTGAACTAACCTTGTTAACTCCTCTAAAGACTTCCAAATGGCAAGGGAGAAGGGGAGAGGGTGGGGGGATCGCAGTTAGTAACATTGTCTTCTCGTTTCTAACAGTGGCACATGAACACTTAAAGGAAAGGGGTATCTTTGGCCTGGCACCCCCTCCACCTGGTACCAATCCTGCCGATTACTACCACCAGATGACCCTGCTGGCAGGTCACCCCAGCCCCTACGGAGAACTCCTGATGCAGACGGGGGCAGCGACCACCGCCACCCACTTACACGACTACCTCACCCCCATGGACGGTAAGTTTTAATCGGCTGGGCTGTGTGGGCCGGATTAATGATGCTCCCTGGGCTATTGCCCAGGGCCGCACCCTACAGCATTTTGCTAGGATCAGATTAGAACTAGCCATTTTTTTGTGCACAGAAGCAACAGACGCCACTGGTGTTTTATTGGTGACCACTGAAACGCCAGTGACTCACATTCTAACCTTGTCTCTGCACATGATTTGGAACTACATTTCCCATGATGCTCGGGCAGTCCTAAGGCTGTTCTAGGGTGAACTCCCCACTCTGTAGCGTATTAATATTTGGTGTCCTTGTCATTGTTACATCACATGGAGATGTTATGCAGCTTTACAGTGTTGTAATAGATCTTCAAGTGATGGTAAAATGGAACTCACATTATCAGTAGAGCATTTAATATCTGTTGTACCATTGTACAAGCTGTGCCACTAACCCATGCTTCATACATTAAACCCCAGTCTCTGAAAGCTGTGCCACTGACCCATGCTTCATACATTAAACCCCAGTCTCTGAAAGCTGTGCCATTGACCCAAGCTTCCTACATTAAATCCAAGTCTCTGAAAGCTGTGCCACTGACCCAAGCCTCATACATTAAATCCAAGTCTCTGAAAGCTGTGCCACTGACCCATGCTTCACAATTAAACCTTTAATAGTCATTAAATAGGATATTATGGAACTAGAAAAAGTGCAAAGGAGGGCTACAAAATTAATAAGGGGATTGGAGGATCTTAGTTATGAAGAGAGACTTAAAAAATTGCATTTATATATGTTATAAAAAAGGCGTTTCAGAGGGGATATGATAACATTATATAAATATGTGCAGGGCCAATATAAAGAGCTCTCCAGTGACCTGTTCATTTACAGAAACCCCCTGGGACTAGAAGAGCAAAGATTTCATAGACAGCAAAGGAAGGGATTCTTTACAGTTAGGACAATAAAGTTATGGAACTCACTGCCAAGAGAGATAGTGCTATCAACTACAATAGATGCATTTAAACATGGTCTGGATGTTTTTTTTTTTTTTTTTTAGAAAAACAACATACAGGGCTATTAATTATAGAATAAGCATTAATAATAGAGCTTATTGATCAAAGGAGAAATCTGATTGCCCTTTGGAGTCAAGAAGGATTTCCCCCCCCCCCCCCCCCCCCCCCCCCCCCCCAGGAGGCAAAATTCAAAATAGCTTCCTTAGGGGTTTTTGCCTTCTTTTGGATCAAAAGCTGGAATGATAGTTAGAAGGGTTGAACTTGATGGACTTTTTTCAACCTAAATTACTATGTTGCTAAACCCCAGTCTCTGAAAGCTGTGCCACTGACCCCCAAAAAATCTCCAGAGTCCTTTACCAGTTAGATTTAGAAATAAAATAAGCACGTAGGTGAATGTTATGGGACAGAGAAAATGCTAAACACCAATAAGTCAGAAACATCTTTAAAAATGAATTATTTTTTATAATGACTATTTTTATTCTTTTTTTTGAAGAAGTGACTGGATATGAAAAAAACATATATTTCATGTACAGAGCTACTACTAACTGCTTAAAAAACATAGGTTTAAAACCCCTAAACCACATAGTATATACAGAACGAAATAATAATTCAAATGCGCTCAGTAAGCACACATCAGAGAAGTCCAGTGCCAGTGATTATCAAACACCAAACTACTAAATCAGAATATCTAGTTTTACCTCCCACCCTCTCCACAGACTACAGTGCATTTCTAATTAACATACATTTGGCTATAGGTGACAGTCCAGTCGTGTCCATGATTAACAGTCCTCCTGTTCTGCACCCTGTGACCTGCTAATTGAGCAAAAATCTCCTTACGGTACCTGTTTGCTTAAGCAAATCTGTGAAGAAAAGTTGCCCTCTCAGCTTGATAAATAGATGTTTCTCCTGTGGTTGGACTACAATCACACACACATAACTTGTGCCCCTCTGCACACAATGTTTTGCATTGTTCCGAAATCCCTGTGAATTGCTTCCTCGTGTATAAGGTTACCCTCTGACCGGGACAAGGGATCTGGTGTTTTTATAAGGACTTCTCAAATTACCCCTCTGCTGATCATCCCGTCATCATCTGAGGGAATATAATCAATCTCAGTGGCTGTGATTTGCAGCTGGTGTAGGGTTTGGGATATCACCCCGGCTTATTCTAAAGGTCTATACTGTCTGTTGTTAGCACGGCTCTGTCGGGTAGCTTGGGCTGTTGTTTTCTTTTTGCTATTGATAGGAGTGAATCCCAGGTGTATATATTTTACGGTCTAGACCAATTCTGTTTTTCTTTCCACCCGACCGGAAGCAAAAAAGATTTAATTTTATTCATTTTTAAATATCGCCCCCGTAGCATTATCCCACCATCCACGACTGACCGTGAGATACTTGCATGTGAGGTCTGTCCACACTAAAGGCCTACGGGCCGAATGGTAATGTGTCAAGCTAATACAAAATACTTCTTTTTCATAACCTTAAATTATGCTGTTTCCTCTTTTTCGTTTCGGTGTCAGCTATACAGGTTATGATACGGTTTGGTAGCGCTCTCTATCCTTCCTGAATCAATCTATCTCTAGACTTAACCTTACAAAGAACTAAAGCCCGGCAGCCACTGATTAGGTAATCAACAGGAGCAGAGCTTGTCGATAGAAAAAAACAACAACGATTGATACTTACCCTTGAGGGTATTAAGAGTATCTGTACTTGAACACAGATGAACCACTTCATGTGATTGACATGTTCTTTGTGGGAGTACTAGTTAACTCTGTGAGTGCCAGATTGGCCAGCAACACTTTGAGGTGTACATAGTTGCCAACATCGTCCATGTTTCCAGGGACACATATTTGTTCCACGTGCTGCAGAAAGAGCAGGCAAAGTGCAGCCCGGCAGTATGTAGGATGCATATACACACAGACAGAATCCGATTAATTAATCAGGGTGGAGATCTCATAGGACCTACCATGATTAATTAATTGGATTGTGCCTGTGCGTATATCCATCCTACATACTGCCGGGCTGCACTTTGCATGCTCTTTCTGCAGCATGTGGAACAAATATCTGTCCCTGGAAACATGGCTGTACAGGCTAGAGGGTGCTAATATTAGTTTCTGAAGTTTATAGAATCGTCCAAGACACTGCTCTCCATTGCATAAAACAGTGGGATTACCTTGCTTGTCTCTGTTTAGGTTAAAAGTCAGATGCGCAAGGCCTCACATGACCCCCTGTGCTCTGTATATACCTTGAGTAATGGACACGTGCAGTGGGCGAGGCCTGGCCAGGCAGAGAATACACCACAGTTTACTTCCACTGTCATATTAATCATCATTTACAATAACATCCCAGCTGGATTAATACAACCCATGAATCCCAGACACTGGCTACTTTTGGAAAATGTGAGCTCACAACTAGACTGTCTCCGCATTTCGCTTTAGTAAGATTAACCCCATTCCTTCCTGTGAACTGTAAAATCATCGGAGCATCCCATGGAGTATTTTATGTCAGGGGTCATAAACATCACCCACTTGCTGGCCCGAACAGAGTCCTCTGCGGGCTCCACATCTGCAGTGACTGGGAATAAATGGTCCCGTTTACATACACTCTGGTTAGTTCCTCATGTGCTGAAGGTATATGATTATGCCGTCAGTGAAACGCAACAGTTAACTGGATATTTTATGAACATCAGATCAGATCAACCAGAACTTCAGATAGTCAACCTTGGTATATTCAATTCATGGCTATGGTTACAGTAATAAAGATTTAACTTTTTTCCTTGTTGAATGTTGTGAGATATTTTTGTAACATTGTTGTCGAAGGACTTAGTCAGAAAGTGGGAATAACGTTACTTCTGTCATCTAAGCATTGTTTGTACTGTACATATAAAGAATAGAAAATAATCAAACATGATCTATACATTGCGTGTTATCAGAATTGCAAGGAAATGTATGCATCAAGAGTAAAGAGGACCCTGGGAAAGCAGAGACTCTGTCCACTCTCCAGAGCTGTCACATCTCTCATACCAAACCCTCCAAGTAGAAGAAAACGTTGCAGTAAAACTTTAATAAATTTCTAATGATAAGTCATAGAAAAAAAAAATCAACAATCATATTACTCATCTTAAAGTGGCCATGGATAGACGTTTGACTTTACTCCCAATTTCAGATCTGCTAAGGTTTAAAAATTACCTTTATTTCTTTTGCAGAACCCAGTTTTTTACTTGTTCAAAAACACCTAGGAATAAATCTATATATCTTTTTATTTTTAAATACCACATACTTTTTTTTGTTATAGATGCTAGGCAGTTTTCTTTCCCTTTCTGTCTCCGTGCAGATCACCTGAGAGATTCCTACTAACTGCTCATTTAGTAAGAGGTGACTGGTTTTAATAAATATAGATGCTCTATGTCTTGATCTCTGCTGGAGAAGTCAGAGATGGTCACCGACCGCATTCCCCTGTCCGCTGGAAACAGATACATCTCTTTTAGGAAATAAAGCACCCTGCTGCTTATAGTGCAGCCTCCTTTCTCATAATTCCTGGGCCATCTTAAAGATAACGGGCTCTCTTTAATTTGGGCAGGTTACAATACTTTCCTTTGTGTGGATTTGATAGTTCCTCCCCTTGCTGAGATTTACAAGCCTGCCGTAATAAATGATGCGTTTGTAAGTGTTTAGTGCTGCCTGGGATATAAGTATTTAAAAGAATGTTTTGAAATCATACCCAGTATTTATTCGTGAGGGTAGGATCGTACCTTTTGGAACTGTCTGGTCCTTAAGCAAACGTACCTTCATTTCATTACTGCAAACAGGAATCTGTCAGAAAAGTGCCTCAGTGTACTTTGAAATGAGACTACTTCTGAATAAAAGTCTTAGATCTATCTGCATTCAGGGGTGCAAGGCTAGCTTTCACACTGAGAACAGCAAGGGGTCAGCTGACGCTTATCAGTAACACTGAGTCCGATGTGAGTGTCCTTCTCAATGGCAAACAGTAGACCAGCCAGCATTCTGTATGATGAAATAAATCAATTTTGGTTCATTTGGTGGTAATTATCCTAAAACGCAACGTTTACACTTTTACCTTTAAAATCTCTTTTGTTTCTTTAACAGAAAAGGGGAGGGGGGGAGTGACATAAGATGCTACGAATGTGCAATTTACCATCACCTGTAAGGATAAATATATCTACTGAGAGGTTTTGGTAATGCATGGTAATAAAATAAAGCATGCTTTCGCTAAACTCACAGACAGCGGCTGCCTTATGGATCAGCAGTTTGCGTTTCTTGAGATATATGGTATGAAACATAGAAACATAGAATGTGTCGGCAGATCTAGTCTGCCCAATTTTTTTTTTTTGAGTACTTTTTTTAGTCCCCCGTTCCCGGTCTAAACCTAAAATCAACAATCATATTACTCATCTTAAAGTGGCCATGGATAGACGTTTGACTTTACTCCCAATTTCAGATCTGCTAAGGTTTAAAAATCACCTTTATTTCTTTTGCAGAACCCAGTTTTTTACTTGTTCAAAAACACCTAGGAATAAATCTATATATCTTTTTATTTTTAAATACCACATACTTTTTTTAAACCTCTGCTAGTAGGATAATGGAGGCAGATATTGCACAAGATCGAAAACCTCTTTCCACAAATCGTCTTATGATAATCTGTAGCTCATTATTAATCAACACGCAGGGAAAAGATCTGCGTGTGTGTTCTCTGCTTTCTTTAGGGCGGATTTCTCTCTTTTTATTTTGGGCAAATCCAGAGCTGCCCTTCTTAGTGGAATGGCCAAATCAAATTCTGCTTCTGTTTGGGTTGGATCTGGACTTTAAATGTCTAGCAGCACAAGGCAGCTGTGTGAACTCCTGTAACCCACGAGATGCTGACAGGGGTATTGAGGCGGTAAAGGGGGCACTTTTATTCCTTGTGATGAACATAGGCCTTTAATATAATATTATATAACATCTAATATTAAGTGCAATCCAGATGACTTTGGTGGTGAACTAGTTACATTTTTCATTCTGGGAAATGTGTAACCCTTCCATTGCCAGCAAAGGTTCCAGTAGGGCCTCTGTCCAGCCACACAGCATGGGACATGGGTTGGGATGGCAGCTACAGAGCAAACGTTGGAAGGAAGCCTGGGTGTGCACACACACGCAGACAGTGGGCGATTGATAAGGCTCGGCCAGCTGCAAGCTCTGCTTGTTGACTGACTAGCCCTTTCTTCGGCTGGGTCAGACGGGCAGATTGTGGACCTTTGCTCTGGCTGGGTTGGGGCACGCTCCTAATTTGTTATTTTATTTTCACTCCAAATACCGCGAGCTCACCCAATCCCAGAAACACTTCTGGGAGCCTTCCTGTGGCACAAGGTGTGTTTGGTCCTATATGATATATAGCAGTGTCATGGTGGTTCTCACAAACTAAACAATTTGCAGTAAACATGTTGACTCCTGGTCTCCGGCAAATGTCCAGTGGAGCTTGGTTGATAGGTCCTAATGTTCCCACACCACTAGTTATCAATACATGTGCATTGGTGTAAATCCTCCGATAGTTTGTCCCATTATGTTATCAGATCCTTTGCTACTCTTGAAATCGCTATTCCTATCCTAGAAGGTCGACGATGCCGCCTTTTCACATTGAGTCTTCTCCTGGCCTCCAAAGGATCATGTTCATATTACACGAAACTGACCTGGAGGACTCGGCTAGACTGATTACTGACCCCTTATTTCGTATACATCGTATCGGATGAGTTCTGAAGGTTTAAGAATCAGCAGGAACCTTCCATTCGTTTCCACGGTGATTGCTCCACTTTTGACCCGGGACTGCTTTTTGGTACAATTTTCTTTTTTTTAATAACAGACATCATCTCGTCTTGCACCGGCACCGGTCAGTAAGAGCCCACTGGCCGATCTAGTCTTCCCATAAAAAGCTCTGTGATATGATTCCAGCTGAAGTACTAATGGCTTGTACTGTTAAGTGATTGAATAATTCCGGGGATAAGCATAAGAAAATCCCAGAGACCAAACAAAACTTTTCATTATATCAAACTGTACAGTTTTCCACTGATCATCAAGCCAGTGAAGTAACTCAGGGTAACAGCTTGCAGGTTCTATTCCTGGTAGGTAATCGTAAGATCCCCAGGAAGTAGTTGAAGATAAGAAAATATCTCATGGTACTTTGTAACTATCCCTTAGCTGTTTCGGGAGAAATCATTAGGACAGTGGACACTGTTTTGTTCCAGATTTGCATAATTGAATCAATAGTGAGGTAAGTACACGCTCAGAGACACGTGTAGTCACTAGTGTCAATGGGAATACAAATCTGCGCCACTAAAGAATTTCTCCTCCTACATATAAATGGCTCTGCATCTAAGCATAGACCATGGATATAAATCACTGCAGGAGAGAAGAGAAAAATGAGTCCAAGGTTTTTCTTTGTGTTCAATAATTTGTCAAGGGAAGTGGCACATTAATAAACAGGTCTCCCCAGAGGTGGGTGGTTAACAGAGATAAATATGGCTGCCACCACTGGCCTGCTTTTTCCAGCTAATGGAGCAAAAGATTGGGGGAAATGCAAATACATAAAAAAAAATCTAAATACTTTGCTTCCAAATCTGCTGTCATTTTTCATCCCCCCTCATGTAATTATTGCCACGGCAGACATTTCTCTGTGCTCGTTACACATAAATAAATGGGGACAATAATTAGAGGGGCTTTCCTGCATTTCCGATGCCGTGTTTATTCGTTGAAAAATGGCGACACAATATTTACAAATAATAGGGTGAGTTCCGTGCGTCATCATTTGGATTTAATAATCACGCACCCAATCCAGTTCATTTATACTCAGTGCAGATCGTGTAATAAACAATCCCTGTTTGCTACAGTTAATCAGAATTAGAAGGGGGTGACTGGTTTCTCACAGGTAGATTGCCTCTTAACACTTTCAATGCCATTTGGTGCAAAAAGCAAGGAGCAATATCAGAATATTTTGATTTTTTTATATGTGAGGGTGTGCGATCTGTATAAATATGCCACATGGGATCAGACGGGCAGCGAGAGAGATCCCTGACACGGTCAACGAGGGATTCCATGGAAAGACAAGGAGATCAGAGAGATTCCCTGGCCCTGTGCAGAGGTTAGGGGTAGCTATACTCTAAAAGTGAGTTGAGATGGGAGGAACATCTCATGTGACTGACTTGACTGTAGATTAAAAAAGGGTTAAACCTGGAAAGAATTTTCAGCTAGAAGAGCTTGTTTCGACCCGCATAAGGCATACAAGTAATATCAGGAAGTATTACTTTACTGAGAAGGTAGTGGATGCATGGAATAGCCTTCCAGCGGACAGTGAAAGAGTTTAAGCATGCGTGGGATAGGCACAAGGCTATCCTAGATATAAGATAAGGCCAGGGACTAATAAAAGTATTTAGAACATTGGGCAGACTAGATGGACTGAATGGTTCTTATCTGCAAGTGACACATTCTATGTATCTATAGCTAATTCGCTGAAGATGTAACAATGTGTTCAGCATGTTCTTCTTGCAGGCGACACTCTCTGCGCAGTGTATAGTTAAATCAGTGATAGGAAATGTTCATCCCACACCTAGCGAGGTTCCCGTACAGAAAGAAGGTGAAATAGAGAGATTTCTAAGGCACAGTGAGGCGTTTTCATGGTAAGTTGATAAGAGAGAGAACTTACAGTAGCAAGGACATAAAAATGGCTACTCCCCTCCTGTGCGCCAGATGCAAGGTTTGCCCGTTAGGTTTCTGAGATCAGTTTGGTCATTCCCTGGGTTCATATCATAAACCGTTTGCGTGGTGCCCTTTATTTTGATTTATGGTTACCAATGACCACTGTTGGCCTGAAGTGTAGTCTCCATTTACATTCAGTTGTCAGGGTAATTAGGATATACCACAAAATAATACTTTTCCTGCATTTGGGAATGGTGGGGGGGGGGGGGGGGTGCTTAAATGAAGAAAATGTAAGTTCAAGAGTGTGTAATTTCTCTCTTTCATGGCTGTTACGACATTACCTTAATCACTGTCCCCAGAGCTGAAAATCTAGATCTTTATCAAAATGATCATTATTCACCGTGGAACAGCAGATCCACATTACTGGATTACCAGGCTGTCAAAAGGTCCAATTGTAGACTCACAACTTGCTACAGATGAACTACATGCTTTTTGCTTTTTTTTTTTTTTTTTGAAGAAAAATAATAATACAAAAATGATTTGACAAAAGCTAAAATAACACTTGAATACTATGCGTAAAACAGCTTTGTGTTTGTAAAGATGTTTCTGAAAAAAAACAGGCTGTCTATTCTTTTGATTGCTGTTTAAAAGTAAACTGGGATTTCAAAAAGCAGTTTATATAGAGTAAAAAAACAAAACAAATAATCACAGAAACCAATAGATATAGAGTCTCTTCTTTAAACAGGAAACTGTGGTCAACTAGCAACTGAGTTGTAAAAATCAGGCATAAATAACCAGATTTTTGCAACTTGGGTTATTTGTTGACTGCTTAGTAAATTGCTCTGAAAGATTTATTAATGTAACGTAACAACAAAAAATTTATTCTGCTTTTGTTTGTTTTTTTCTACTACACAGTATCGCGGTTTTCAAGTCCGCGGTTAACGCCGAGATTAAACAGGAAGCGCGCCCTTTCCATCTCCCCGCTCTCCGATGCCAGCATTGACCTGCAGAGAATGATCCGTACCTCCCCCAATTCCCTGGTGGCATACATAAACAACTCGCGGAGCAGCTCTGCAGCCAGCGGATCATACGGTCACTTATCAGCAGGGGCAATAAGGTAAAAAGGCTCTGTAACTAGACTGCATGATCATGTGTCTACTGCCTGTGTTTTAATGCCAGGCGTGATATAATATATTAGTGCTCTGCGACCACTATTCACTGTATATAATATCTATAATATAGAATGCTTGCTAGTGTGAATTACTTTTACGCAATTTGTGTCCGCTGTCTGTAAAAAATGCTTTAATTACGTTAAATGTCAGTGAACTAGTGTCTAATGTGTCTCTAATGTGCGTTTTCTAGCCCTGCCTTTAGCTTTCATCACCCCATTAACCCCGTAGCGTACCAGCAACTTCTCACGCACCAGCGCAGTCTGAGCGCCACCTTTGGACACACTCCACTGATCCATCCGTCTCCCACCTTCGCCTCACGCCAGCAGGGAGCTCTCCCATCAGCCAATACTGCTCCAGCCCACAACAATAACAGCACTTCCCCAGGAGACACTGGCCTGGTAAGATGGCTTCTGATGAACCAAGGACTTAAAAAGGGCAGCTATATAAAACTATTGTACAGAAATCCTGCATGAAATTAAAATAAAACCCTGATGTACCATTCAAACTGGACACCCACTATACAATGTTTTAAATAACAAAGGTAGATAAAAAAATCTTTTTTTGTGTAACTGAAAGATTGAATCTAGGGCAGACATTGTAAAAATGCAAGTAACAATACAAGTAAAGTACCTCATTGCTCTATATAGCTCTATAAGGTGATGGAACATTTGGTTCGGAATATTGGGTGATCTGACCTAAGATTCTTTCATTAAAGGTAGCCTGGAGCTTAAGCTCCTGGGGTCATGCAGCATCAAATAACTCTGCTCCTGGGAGCCTCAAACAGACAGTTGGTACATATAAGAGTGCCGTTGACTTTCTAAATCTTATGGTTTGTGCTAAAGGTGGTGAAGTGGTTGACTCCCTTGGTGGAACCACCAGTGATTTTTCTCCCAGACAGCTACGCACAATACAGCACATAAATGGTTTCCTTGGATGACTGATGATTTAGTCTTAAAATTGTAATTTTGCTGAGCCTGAGATTCACCCTCATTTTGGGGTCATATCCTGTAGGTGAGGCCCAGAGAGTCCACAGGTATGATAATAATGATTCTTCTCCTGACCTTTACACAGTCAAGGATTTTAAGCATGCGTGGGATAGACACAAGGCTATCCTAGCTTTAAGACCGGGAACGGGGGACTAATAAAAGTACTCAAAAAGAAATAAAAAATTGGGCAGACTAGATGGACCGAATGGTTCTTATCTGCCGACACACACATTCTATGTTTCTATGTTTACCTGTCATTTTGCAGAACAAACCGAACAGCGAGTCCGCCGTGACCAGCACCGTTAATCAGGTGATCCACAAGCGCAGCAAAGTCAAAACTGAAGAGGAGGTGGATCAAAGAGACTCGCCAAGTCCTCCGGTAACGTATCCTACAAGGCTTCAGGCTGGTTCTAATTTGTGGGCTGTGCTCCTTACCAGTCACACATGTCACTTATTGCGCCCGGCTCAGAGTAGCCCTCGTTTTCAATTATAACACACTTACCATGGTGAAGCAAGACTGGGGCAACATATTCATACAGGCACAGAAATAGGAAAATGATGTAGGTGAACAAGGTGCCCAATAGATGCTAATATTTAAAAAAAATTATGTCATATTGCATTCACATTCTAAATAAAAAAGACCTATAGGTAAAAAAATAAAGGGTTGAGTAACCTTTATCCAAAAATCCGTTATCCAAAATGATCCGTTATCCAATAATGATTTCTGGTTTTGTCACAAGTTGCAAATTGCACACACACCTGTCAGAATACAGACACACAACAGTTTATTCAGTGTCCAGCCCTCCTGAGCTGTGATATAGACTTTCCATGCATGCACAGATTCCACCACACAAGCATGACCACAAATACAATGTGACGTGTGCAGGCCTGACGTGCCAACCGCAGGTTCCCAACAATGTCTCACATCACAGCTACATCACCACATAAGTGATATCTTTGCTCTATACAGCATTAATTCTAGTTTATTTCATGAGTGCTGAGAGGCTTTAATATAACTTATTAGTGAAAATGATCCGTTATCCGAAACAATCCATTTTCCAAAACACTTGGATACCCATCTTTTATGTGTATATGATGTTGTATGCTTATATTAGGCCTTAAAGCCCACCTCCCTCCAAGGCACAGTCCACCGACAATGGTGCCACCTTCTCCATCTGGACAACATGACTGGGTGGTCATTTTATTGTGTCTGACTGTTTCTATTGCGCACTGCAGGACCACCTGACCGAGCTGAAGGAAGACCTGGATAAGGATGAGTGTAAACAAGAGCCGGAGGTGATCTATGAGACCAACTGCCACTGGGACAGCTGCACCAAGGAGTATGATACGCAGGATCAGCTTGTCCATGTACGTCTCTCTATTTTGGATAATGCAGGAACAGTTCTCTGTGTTTATAAAGCTTGCGGTTCCACTCGCTGTCTGAACACTAGACACATTTAATAGTTAGGCCCAAAACCAATGTCATCTCTTCTTTCTCTTCAGTAGAAATGCAATACGCCTAGTGACTGGTGTGTGCCACATGGCAGCCCATAAAGCCCCAATATATGTATGAGATTATTGCACTGATGTGTGATACATTCTAACGGCCCATGAAATCTCAATCCGGACCAATAAAGCCTGTGATAGCAGCTTAAACAATTGTCTTATGTTTGTTCTGCAGTGTATTTTTAATAATGCATTTATTTTTATGGATTTTACTATCCCTCAGCCCCTAATTTTAGGGAATAGGAAGATGTCCCCCTGGGTTATTTATTTGCAGTGATTCAACTACTAGCTGCGAGCTATATTGATTGATCTTGGCTGCACACCTACACCTGCGTCTATTATGTTGATACACTTACTTTCTTTACTTGAAGCCTGTCTTGTAATATGTGTGTATGTGAACCTGTAGAGAGATGTAGTGCCGTAAGACTTGATGATTTTCCCATTATCACGCCGGGAATTCATGATTTTATTATTAAAGAAATGGGAAGTAAATATAATGTTTTATTCTGATTTTATATTCCCATAGTTCCCATACTTGGAAAAATTCTCCAGTGCAGCTAAATGCGAGAATATTTCCAACTTACTTTGGCCTTAAGTTTGTAATTCCCGTCTCAGTTCTGTTCGTGTTATGCTTATACGATGAACTGATACATATCCGTCACTACTCTTTAGAGGATAACTGTAGCAAAAATGAACTAATGTTTACTTGAAAATTTTCATCAAGTGTAGATAGTTTGCATAGAAATGCTTTAATGAAAGAATATAAATGATGTACCTTATTGAACCCTCTTTAACTCTAACAGGGGGCAGACATGTTGTTTAGAATCTTGGGACAGATCGGTCAGATCTGGTAAGTTAAGAACTGCCCAAAGATTCTAAACAACATGTCTGCTCCCTATTAGAGCTTTAATGTGCAAATAGTGCTCAATAAGGTACATCGTTTATATTATTTAATTAAAACATTTCTTTTTAAAATTTCTACACTTGAGGCAATCTTTCAATTATACAGTACTTGTGTTTTTGCTGCAGTTGTCCTTTAAATAAGTGAGTATAAAAGTGGGATATCTATCTTGCCCCATGTACTCATTCTTTTGAAGTGATCCAGTTTGATTTTTTTTTGTTTAAATACCTATTTTTAAAAATGGTAATTTTTTTTTTTTTTGAACCGTTTAGAATTGAAATGAGTAAAAATAGAGGTCTGCAGTTCAATAAATAATCATTTTGCTGCAGAATATAAATACGCAGTAATATTTGCTCTATAAATCACTGTTGCTGTTTGACCGTCAGAATAATTTGCTTTTACCTTCTATACATTCTATAAATACCGCGAATGGCAATTTTTATGTGTTGGCTGATTGCTCTTGTTGCGTCTCCCTGTGTAGCACATCAATAACGAACACATCCACGGGGAGAAGAAGGAGTTTGTGTGTCGATGGAGAGACTGCACACGGGAGCAGAAGCCATTTAAAGCACAGTACATGTTGGTGGTTCACATGAGGAGGCACACAGGAGAAAAGCCTCATAAATGCACCGTAAGCACCTCCCAGTGTAAAACTGCCTCACTCAGCAACTCACAAAATCTACCCCATAAATATAACTCTCTGTACCAGCTGCTGACACTGCTGGGGGACACAGCTAACCACTTTATTTACGAGTCCTCAGTCTGGGTTCCCCGGGGAAGTCCTGGTAGAGCTACTGCTGCCTGGGTGTGTTGGTTTTTCTAACTAAGAGCCGGTATACGGGAGGGAATGCCCTAGATTAATCATGGTGTAATCACTAATAGACCATAATGTCTCCCCCTTTACATACAGTGAAGGAATTTCGGCACACATGAGATAGGGACAGATAAGTTATCCAGGGCATATGGCAAGACTAGGGACCAAATGAGGTTTGAAGCTTTACAATGGGTATAAAAGTGTACAAACAAGATGGACCATGTGATCATCTGCACCACTGCCCCAGGGCAGAATATTAAGGGCTTTATTCATGGAAAAGAGAAATGCAGGGATTTGAGAATGGGAGAAGTTTTCCAACTCGTCGACATTGGACTTAACGCTGTCAAATGAAAAGTCAAATTCGACACCCGAGTTTAAATAAAACAGGTTTGAATCTAACCCATTGAAAGTAATGGCAAGTTAAATGATCAAAGCTTTCTTTGAGTCTTAGTCAGATTCCGCACCTGAGTTTCACTTAGTCTCAAAAACAGCTTTGATCATTTCGCCTCCCATTACATTCAATGGGAAAGGTTCAAACCTGGGGGGGGGGGGGGGGGGTTTCTTAGTGAAACTCGGCTGCCGAATTTGACAAAAAATCAATGTCGACCTCCAAAATCGAATTTTATTGAATAGACCCTCTGTGTCTGTTCCACCGCTCCTGCCATTTCCTTCTCACTTTATGTTTAGTAGTGTGCAGTGTCTTGGAGCAGCTGGCGCTGTATAAAAGTAAGAAAGTTACATTAATCTCCTAGAATGACAGATTAGGGCCCAGGCCCCTTTACTTGAATACTCAACAGAATGTGCAGTAGATTAATGGCATTTTCTTCCATTTATGATATGGCTGAATCCATTTTTGGTTTCAATGTGTTATATTTAGGAACATCACTTTAGGAAAATTCCATTTACTGGATTTACATAAACATTCCCTATAATCTCCTTTCCTTTTTTGTTGCAGTTTGAGGGCTGCATGAAGGCCTATTCCAGACTAGAGAACTTAAAAACGCACTTACGGTCACACACAGGAGAGAAGCCTTATGTCTGTGAGCATGAGGGGTGTAATAAAGCATTTTCCAATGCCTCCGATCGCGCCAAGCACCAGAACCGGACTCATTCCAACGAGGTGAGATTCAATGCATTCAGCCCAACTACCCAAACACTGTCCATTTACCTCAGCACTGTCCATTTAACCCAGCTTTGTCCTTCTACCCCAGCATTGTCCATTTACCCCAGCACTGTCCATTTACCCCAGCACTGTCCATTTAACCCAGCTTTGTCCTTCTACCCCAGCATTGTCCATTTACCCCAGCACTGTCCATTTACCCCAGCACTGTCCATTTTCCCCAGCACTCTCCATTTAACCCAGCACTGTCCATTTAACCCAGCACTGTCCATTTACCCCAGCACTGTCCATTTAGCCAAGCTTTGTCCATTTACTTGTCCGTTTACTCTGCGTAGGGGCCAAACCCATGTTAGGCGGATAGCACAGGCCGTTTTTGTGTTTCCTAAAACTAGCAGCAGATGTTAAACATTTCTAGTCATTACAAGTGCTTTATCCGCTCCCAGCGAGGTGTCTGCTATAAAATCAGAGCATTCTGTCAGGATAATGAGAGGAAATAAATTACACCTTCACTTACCAACCCTAAAAGGGCCATTTCCACCAGCTTATTTTCTGTATGTTTTGCATGTTTAATTTCTGTGAGATGAACTTATTTTTACTTTAAAGCAATTTCCAGTTCTCGTGTAGTTTTACATTGAAAATCATTTTGCCGGGGCTTCTAAATTCACTGACATTCAATAAAGGAGGCAGGACAGCTGTTATGGCAACAGCAATATTCCTGTTACACCATAGGAGCTACCGAATTTCACAGAAGTGAGACAGGAATTTCAAACTTTTGAGTCGCGTTGGTAAAGTTCTACCATTCCGCTGCATTGGAGAATTTTTCCAACTCGGCTACTTTGGCCTAGAGTTTGAAATTCCCATCTCAATTCTCTCTTTCTTAAGTAGACCCTTTTATGTGCAGATTTTAGGAGAACATAAGTGGAGAGGGGAAGTAATGACAGATCTATTTCTTTATCTTCACTTCACATGATACAGTACTGATCTACAAATACTTTTTGGACACAGGACGTGGATCTGCCCCTTTAAAGACCCACTAAACATGGAGGAATATTTTCAGAATGGTTTTTTTTTTTTCACTCCCAAGGGTTCATCACCAGTATCTGCATGCCTGGAAGGGAGAAACTAGCCTTGAAAAAGACAAACTAGTTTCTGAAACTTAACAGCACTAGATTGAGTTTATCTATAATAAATAATAAAAGCACCGTAGCATTGCAGATCGCCAAGAAAAGGACCATGGGATGTTGAATGGACTGTATTTTATTATTATAGGAGTAGCAGGACAATAGACTGAATCATTAACGCAATTAACACCAGAAACAGCTGTACATATGCCCTAGAAATTGGCCCCTGACTAGCTCTCCAGCTGTTGTGCAACTCCATTCTTCGTACATTCCCTGGGCCTCATGGGAGTTGTAGTTCCACGACCACTAGTCTGACCTCAATAACTTTAAATGCATGGCAGATGTTGGGGGACTATGTGACATTGCTGTCAACTTGTCATTCATCACATGTTTTCTTTTGTTTTACTGATGCAGAAACCGTACATATGTAAAATCCCAGGATGTATCAAGAGGTACACGGATCCCAGCTCTCTCAGGAAGCATGTCAAAACTGTGCACGGGCCAGACGCACATGTTACAAAGAAGCAACGCAACGATGGGGTTCCCAGACCTGCCCCCAAGGAGAACGGGGACAGTGAAGCCAGCACTAAGTTCAACCATAGATTCTCTGGAGAGCACACGGACGCAAACAGCACCTCCAGTGGCCGGGAGGACTGCTTCCAGGCCAGGAAAATCAAGACTGAAGTGAGTATGGTAAGTAACTGTCTGCCTAACCCCATTAAACTCTCACACACACCTCTATATAAATTACACGTCTCTAGATCTAGCCCATCAACAAAGTGCCAAATGCAAACGGCTGCTTTTAAAACTGTCATTTGGTGAGGCTGTTAAATGGAGATGAAATGTGTATTTACAGGGAAGCTTTTGCTGCTGTTGTAAAGTGAGTGTATGTGAGGTTTTTATAGCTGGTGTAGAGGAGATTAAATAAGGATATATCGCTCTAGCTGTTTCAGCCATCCCAAACATTAACCCCTGTGCAGCTGTACAGATCTGAAATGTTTTTCCAGTCCATAGAATGCTGTATTCCACTCTGTGACTGGCTTCTCTGTGGATCCACATCTACTTGTGTGTGTTTGTTTATAAATGTGCATGTCTGTTTGCTTAGGCATCTCTGTGTACAGATTACTGTGGTTCGTGTGTTTTTATTGAATCTATTCTGAGCAGTGGGAGAAGCTGTCCTTATTATAATACAGTATAAATCACTTTTTTTGGGAGCTGCCCTCGCCCTGGGTTTGGCTGTAGGATATTTAGCTCACCTGATTCGGTTGACTGTAATAACTGAGCTGTGTTTTAATCGTCTACCATCATAAGGGAGACAGGGATTGATGAATCGATTCTTCCTGCAAACTAACAGCCTTGCCCCAGCAGCGTTCCAGACCCATCATGAGAGCTGTAGTTCCATGACCACTTTAGATCTAGTCTGACCACAATTAAATTGAGTTAAGCAGATGTTGTAGACTATGTGCCATTTCTGTCCACTTTTCATTCATCGCAATTCTGTTTCACGGATTCAGAAACCATACATCAAAATCCCAGGATGTACCGAGAGGGGCCTTGCATGCAGATTAATATTCCTTCTATATTTATCCTACTAACACTCTCTTTCTCTCTGTCCTCCCAACACTTTATCCTAAGGACAGATCATTCCGAGGTGAGATTTTCTATGTATAGGGAAGGGATTTCTCATTATCCTGGGTTTACAGAAATAACACAAATTACAGCATTGCAGCAACACGCACGTTCATACACTAACCTACAAAAACTGAATGTCCAGAAATGAGCCTATATCTTTAAATGTGTAATAAGATGGTACGAGAAAGGACAAAGTAGTGTTTTGTGCCTTTGTACGGTCACCCAGCAGACTGTGTAATCGATCCGTGCGTGCAGGCGCACCACCTAATTCCTTGTGACGTGCTGCACACTAACTGGATCTGGAAAGAGGTTTTAATATGTCTAACTAGATGTAGTTCTAGATGGGAGTATATTAAAATGTAGCTTTTATCATGTGATCTGCACGTTGTTCCATGCTGCATATGATACCAGTCAACCCATGTGCTGGGGAATCATGTATTTTTGGAGGCACTGTGGAGATTTGAATGGAAACATATATATTATTATTTATTTAAATCTCAACATATACAGCACTTCTCTTGACAATCTGCTCAGAAAGGTGCTACTTGTGGGAACCCATGTGTAAATCTGTGTCTGTTTTTTGCCCCCAAAGATACACCAGTCCAGTCCTGGAGGGCAGTCATCCTGCAGCAGTGAGCCATCACCGCTTGGCAATGCCAACCATACTGACAGTGGAGTAGACTTGCATGGAGGCGGAGGCTTCGGAGACATCTTTGGTTTGGAGGACACCAGCCCTGTGGTGGACTCCACAGTCTCGTTGGGTAATGCAGGGGTCAGCCTGCAGCTCAGGAAGCAAGGAGGCACCGCAGTGCAGAGGCTCGAACAGCTCAAGAAAGAGAAACTGAGGACTATGAAGGAATCTTGCTCGTTCATGAACCCAGCACCACCTGTCAGGAACACCAAACTCCCAAATATCCATGGAAATGGTACGTGCCGGGCCATCTGGAGAGACACTGCTGTAAACACCAGTAAAAAAGTTATCAGCACTAACCTTGAAATTCCCCCAACTTTTTCCATGTCATCTTCAAATCTTTCTGCTGTCTGCCACACCATGTTCCTGGAGGGGGGGGGGGATATTTTGACACTCAGCTCAACAGCATAGTAGTTGCTCTGGAGGGTATCCAGAAACTGAAACCAAACTGCAATATCAGCCATTAATAGTTGTGTTGGAAACATTAGAAGATTTTCAGTTCAGTTGTTCGTTGACCACAGTTCAGTGTTAACTGAAGAGTCCCACTAGGGTTGAGTATCCCTTATCTAGACAACCGTTATCCAAAATGGTCCGTTATCTCCCCATTAGGATTTTGGCATAAGTTGCAAATTCCACACACACCTGTCAGAATGCTAACGCACAACATTTTATTCAATGTCCATACCACTTAAGCTGTTATATAGCCTTTTCCATGCATGCTCGGATTCCCCCACATCCACAATGGGTGCAGGCCTGACGTGCTAATAGCAGGTTCCCAACGATGCCTCACATCACAGATGCATCACAGTAAAAGTGACTTCTTTGCTGAGAGGCTTTTATGTATCTTATTGGTTAAATTGGGACTTCTGGTCCCAAGCATTTTTAATAAAGGATACTCACACTGTACTAAAGAGTCCACGCAGGTGCTAAAGGTTTACGGTTCTCCATGTGAGCGGGAGTGAAGGGGATTATGAAGGAATGCGTGAAGGCTGCAGTGATACCAAGTATAGAGCATTTTTGTTACTGGAGATAGAGCTTTCCTTTTCCCCTGTAGAGACACCCACCCATAACTCAGTATTCACGAATTAAACACCCTTACAAAAGGTTAACATAAATAGTTTGTACGAAAATATGGATTACGTTAGATGTTTGTTTTAAAAAGTTGTTGATAATTTCTCACTTTTTGTTTGCAGGTCCGTTAATCGAAAATATTGGTGTCCCAAACAGTGTGCTTTCAAACCACAGAAACGTGGATTTGAATGATGTGACCGTGCTGAACCAGATGAACGAGCGCCGTGATAGTGCCACCAGTACCACCAGCTCCGCCTACACCAGCCGCAGGTCCTCTGGCATCTCCCCATATTTCTCCAGCCGCCGGTCAAGTGAGGCCTCGCAGTTCGGGGGTCGACTGAACAACACAAGCTCTGCCGATTCCTACGATCCTATCTCCACCGATCTGTCTAGGAGGTCGAGTGACGCTAGTCAGCATAGCGGGTTACCCACACTCCTCAACCTCACACCTGCCCAGCAATATCGATTGAAAGCGAAGTACGCAGCAGCCACTGGTGGCGCGCCACCAACACCTCTTCCCAACATGGAAAGGATGAGCTTGAGGAACAAGATGTCTCTAATGGATGGACCAGACTTTGCTCTACCTCCTTTTAGGCAGCCTCCTGGCCCAAGGCGTTGCAGTGATGGTAGTGGAAATAATACAGTAACAATGTATCCGCAAGAAATCCCAGGGAATAACTCCAGACGTGCCAGTGATCCCGTGAGAAGGGCAGGCGGGTTCGATCCCCAGCTTCTTCCAAGGGCTCAACGTTTTCACAGCATGAATAGCATGAACACGCTACACCCACCACCCATTCTGGAGAGACGAAATGCTGGCTTACAGCAGTACACTTGTTTCGAAGGAAACCTCCACCGACGCCTCTACTCTCCTCGGCCGCCCAACATCAGTGAGAATGTCATAATGGAAGCCATGTCAGCCGATGCAGACAATGCTGGCGCAGAGGATGACCTTGTGCTTCCAGACGACGTTGTTCAGTACATCAAATCACGGGACAGAGGTGCAGCAGAGCATAATTCATTCTCAGATTATAATAATCCAAATTTCCAGAACCATGTAAAACCATACCATCTTGATGTGCAAGCACAAATCCGGCACCCTGCAGCAGATCCGAACAGGAACTTTCCCAGCTTCGGAGGATGCCCTACATCAAACATGCAAAAGAATAACATGCCAGTGCAGTGGAACGAGGTCAGCTCAGGGACCGTTGACGTTGCAGCCGATTTGCCAAAACTACCATTGAATCAAAGTAATTTAACTGTGATGCAACAAAAGCAAAACTTTGACCAATACCAACATTTTAACCAGCAGCCACCCCAAGCATTGCAAAACAACCTGTCTGTAACACAACAAGCATGTGCACAGAGGAATACTAGTGTTAATGGACAGAGATTTAATTATATACAACAAAGGCAGCAGCAGATTAACCAGTGCCAAAATGCAGATTTCAGTGCCCAGCAGAGATACAACCAGACTCAGCACAGGCAGAACCCAAGCGGGGTGAATGATGGACAACCGCAGCTCACGCCATCTTGTCACAAGTTTGGTCTTCATATGAACACTGCACAGGGTAATGCATTGAGCAATCAGCAGATGCTACAGAACCGAGAGGCCATGCATGTATTAAATGCCCAGAGCTATTCATCAAACAGCTTCTGTGTTAACCAAGAAGGTTTCCACCCACTGAATGCCTCCTCTACCCATAGCCAGCAGAACATGTATGTCCCACAACAGAATAACATGGGAATTTCTGGCCAAGTGTTAAACCATGGAGTATTTATGCCTAGACCCCCCACTGTACCTCATCCTCCTAACAGACCCCAAAACATAAATGCAGGTCATCGAGCCACGTACATTGGGAGCTCGCACTCATTGAATGAGATGAGTCCCAGTCAACAAACGGCAGAAGCAACGCCGAAAAGGACCAGTGAGGATTCTGAGACCAAACTGTGTTTGAACGCCAAAGAAAATGATGTGGTGTATTATACTGGCCAGATACAAATGATCGAACCTAATGGGAATTTTGGTGCCAACCTGGACTATGCAGCTAGACAGGCTCCTACAATGCCCTCTCCTGGTGTTAATCAAGTAACCAGCACTGTAGACTCACATGGCTTAGAGCAGCCTCCTTCCATAGACTTTGATGCAATGATGGACGATGGAGACCATTCTAGCCTCATGTCAGGAACCTTGAGCCCTGGTCTTCTCCAGAGCCTCTCCCAGGCCTCCTCCCGACTTACCACCCCAAGGAACTCTGTAACCCTCCCCTCTATCCCAGCTGGCATAAGCAATATGGCAATAGGAGACATGAGCTCCATGCTCACCACATTGGCCGAAGAGAACAAATTTCTCAACTTTATGTCTTAGCCGGAAGCACAAGTGCAGGGACAATATCCACAAGTGATTTACTTATGCTGTGTTACCAGGTCATTCTCTGATGGGGACAATATCAAGCGGCCTGCTGAAAATTCTACCCAACCACATTTAGTCAAGTTTGTATGAGAAGATGTTTAGCGAATTGCAGGCAGGTATAAATGGAAAGGGTGACAGTACATGTTTTAGGATACGAAACCCTTCCTAATTTCTAAAGCAATACAAATGAAGCAGTGTTTAGACTTCTATTGGTTTTCTGTCCCCCAAATAGGTGTAAATAGGTAGCACTGGTGTCCGTGCTACCTACAGCAATAAGGGTACAGCCAAAGAAAATTGACCTTTTGGTGTTTGCAAGGGTTCGGTCTGCTTGCACATGGACTGGGCCTTTTTGTTTCAAAGCTGGAGATGGGAAATCGCTGTTTATTAGAGCACTGACACATTTACACATCAGCACAAAGTCTCTGAGATGTTTACATCCCTTGTCAAGATGCCATGGACTCTGTGTCTTACATAGATGTATGTGTACTTTAAAAAATTTTTTTTAATGAAAACTGAAATTAATTTCGAGTCATACATGTGTATCCTTCAACTTATCTTCTGCGGTCCAAGCCATATTTATGTAATAAAGGGGGTACAAAGTCTTTCAGATTCCATAACGATGTTTCCTTAGGAGGTTGGGCTATGTAGACGTAAGTCTGTTCAGGTTCACGAACTGAAAAGTGAGGTTTTTGTGGCTCTTCTTTTGTGGAAGATAAATAGCTGCTTTTTTTTTTCCTTCTTCTTCATTTCTTTCCTGCCGCCAATGGCTGAAAACGGTACAGAGAAGATTATAACGAAATCCAGGGTGTTTCATCTTGCAGACAAGTATTATTGAAAAAATATAACAGTGAAGCACTAAGTGAGATCTGCACCTTGAGTCGGACGATGTCAGATTTGGATCAAAACATGGCTGTTTTTTCCCGTGTACTTTGTGAAATTCAGCACAATATTTAAATTTGACATGTTTCTAGGTCAGGGCAGGAAATTCCCTCAGGTTCACAGGATATGTTGCTGCTCAGATGTGTCTGTCTCAGTTCTGCCCCATTCATACTTCATCAGGATTTAAAGGACTTTTAAAAAACGAACCATCATTCAACGCACTGCGCTGAATTGATATATAAATCAAACAAGAAGAAGCACGTGGAGCATTCTAATCACGTCAGCCAGGGTCAAATGATTGAACATTAGAAGGTAGTGGTGGATATTCACTAAAACTGCACTGACAAGTATCAGACATTCATTCATTAAACAATCTTCCACTCTTTCTTTTTTATTAAAGGACAACTAGAGGTTTTTTTAACCTTTAATAAAACAACAGTTAAAAATATAGTGTGTTCCTGTTCCAAGTAAACCTGGTGTGTATCTTTATAGATATATTACTCTCAGCGCCACCTCTGGTGGGGAGGCTGGTGCGTGCTGGCAGTGTCAGTTTGCGCACAGCCAATCAGAGAGGGTCTTGCGCCACTTGTTTAATCAGGGTCTGAATTGTGCCAATCAGACAAAGGGCTCGCCCCACTTGTCTATTCGTGGTCTGCATTGCTCGGGGTCTCCTATTTAAGGTTCCCTCTGTTAATCACGCTTAGCAGAGAGAAGTTGCTGACCTGACCCGGCTCCCTGCTTCCCATGTTCGCTGACCTTACCCGTCTCCGTGCTTCCCACGGTTGCTGACCTGACCCGGCTCCGTGCTTCCCACGGTTGCTGACCTGACCCGGCTCCCTGCTTCCCATGGTTGCTTACCTGACCCGGCTCCCTGCTACCCACGGTTGCTGACCTGACCCGGCTCCCTGCTTCCCATGGTTGCTGACCTAACCCGGCTCCCTGCTTTCCATGATCGCTGACCTGACCCGGCGCCCTGCTTCCCATGTTCGCTGACCTTGCCCGGCTCCGTGCTGTGACAAGCTCAGTGCAACTAACATTTCTATTTTCCATGCTTGCCTAGTCTGTGTTTGTCCATATATATTACATAATTGCTGCCAGCAAAACAAGAGTCTAATGGCTGTACCACATTTTAAAAGTGATGTAAGAATATAGTAAAGAGGGTCTAAACCCTACCCAAGCACTTTTTATCAGACAGAAGCCCACTTCTGCCTGATTCAAAGGAACTTAAAATGAGGCTAGTAGGGAGCGCCTCTCCAAAGTGATAGCGCTGATCAAGAGCGACCCGGCCTCAGTGACTGATGTAGGGGAATCTGACAAGCCAAATTCACACCTCCAGCTGGGGAGAATGTGATCGTCTCCTCCTCCGCTATTGGCTGTGTGAGAACACGCCCATGAAAAGCTCTCTCAGCTGCCACCAATTGCTGGTCAATAGTCTTTCCAAAGACTCAGGAGAAATATCTTTTGAATGGTGAACAATGGAATGCACCATTCAAACGACACTTCATCAGGCAGGAGTGGCAGACATTTTTAAATTACTTTTTTCAAGTCTGAATTCTCCAGCATCATATCATATCATTTTCTGTTCTGTTCTCCCAAAAAAGTTGTTATTATAAAATGCAATGCCCCTGACTCAGTGTCCTACATAGCTCACAGAGGTGATAATAAGTCTAACTCTTAGACCCTGCGCTTTTATTTTTCAACTTCTCCTCTGTGTGAAATTTTGGGATTAAGAGTCACATGGACATTAACCCCTTTCCATCTTTTAATGGTCTGCATCTCACAGTATGGAGGGACTGGATTTTTTTGTCAGCATTTTGTGTTACAATCTTGTATATCCATTCCAAACATGTATATAGTCTGTATAAATGTGCCATCAACGTAGGTAACTCTTTTATAGCATAAGGACAGTTGTAGCTGTTTTTTTTTTTTACATTTTAGAACGGAGGTGTTTGGCCTAATCTGTAAATAAACCTTTTTGTATATTAAAATACTTTTTACAGTTTTTTTGTCACTCTGGTTTTGGTTTGGTATGTGCGGGCAATAAATTATGAAAAAGAAGATCTTTTTGTGATCATGGCAGAGCTCTCCTGATCACACTCCGACATTTCAAGGCTGTAGACATTTCTACACATAACTCTGGTTGGAGTAGAAGAGAGGGAAGAGCTAATATTTTTTGGCTGGTCAGTTTTAAAGGGATAGTAACCCCAAACATTCTTTCTGGTGGGGGTGGGACTGTTCGTAAGTTCACTCTTTAAAGGGCACCTGTAGCAGGCTTCACTATTGTCCCACTTTGTGTGTCAAAGTCTCGATTTGGACCCGCGGTCCAGATTTAATTCTGCTTGCGTGAGTTAACAAATTACATGTTTAGACAACATGCCCACATAATACAAGAAACATATTACATACATAATTTACGGCTTCATGATACGGAGAGCAGCTAGAAGTGTGGGAGAGGGTGATGCTGCATCGCCCTCTGTTGGCAGGAGTCTGCATGCATATTTATAAAGCGATATGACCAAAACAAGAGCCATAAACACTAGGGAGCAAACCAGGTTTGAACATATTGGAGCAAAGAAGTGAGGATGTAGTTTATTCCTGAATGTCTGGGGGAAAAACACAGCTTCTGTATTTCTACTTTTACAAACCACAATCTCACCCACAAGGATGTTTTCAATCCTGGCAAGCATTGGCCATTGTATTAACCCCACCGTATGTACATCCTCCTTCTGATGGGGTCTGCACACAGTAATTAAAAGTGAGGCCTGACTATTAGGTTAAAGAAAGAGTAGACGCCCAGATTACTCCTAACACCTCCAAAGTGTCCCTCTTTTCTTGGATCTTCGAATGCTTGATAAAGCTATAAAACTATCCATACTGTGTTTATAAATCAGCTTGTAAATATTTCATACTTCGCAATAGATCCACTATGACAGTCTTGTTCTCTGGGATGCTGGCACAGGTACATTCTGCAGAATGTCCGGAATTCCAGGACATACATTTTGGGAGGTATGTCATTTACTGTTATAACCAACTTCACTAATTACATTATTTACTTAACTAATTACATAAATATTATAGGTATGTCACAATCAATTTCAAGCCTGGACACAGGTGAGCTAGGCCGAACTAGGGCGAAAGCTTTATTTATTGTATTGCTATTGTATTCGGAGATGTTTATGGAAAGTTATGGTTTAACATGTAGCAGAAACACTAGACAAGTCAAAAGACATGCTTTCCCCACAGAAATCTCCCATTCACAGTACTGTCACCACAGCAAAGGATTCTGGGTCGACATGTAGAAACTTAGAATGTGTCACTGGCAGATAAGAACCATTCAGCCCATCTGGTCTGCCCAATGTTCTAAATACTTTTATTAGTCCCCGGCCTTATATCTATATGCAAATAAGGTCAATAATGATCACCTTTTGAGATGTGTATAGAAAATACATGCTTCAGGGTGGCAAAGTTTAAAATGCAAACTACTTATTGGTCTAAATTTTCCTGCAGAAATGTGGTCACCATAACCCAGGGCCTCAGGCGCTATCAGACTGACTTACAGCCAATTATAACTATATGAGATCAATAGCAAAAGCTGGTATATTTATTCAAAACCCTGTCAACTCTAGTCACACTGCTTAATCATTCCATAAAACTAATATCCCACTTTGGCTATTTAAAATATTAGTTGGTAGCCCGGAGCATGGTGCCCATTGGTCCTTCGTTATCTCCAAGGTATGATAGTCTGTTTGAAAAATAAGGTTGGCATATGCGACCAGAAGGTAATCAATTAACTAATCAAAGATTGGATCCCACAGAGCCATGTTGATTAGTTAATTTCTTTCCATCTGGTCACATATAACTTGTACATACTGCAAGACAGCATGCAAATGGTATATATGAGACTAGTACAAAATGGCAGAGGTGGCAACATTACTGAACGATGATGTTAAAAGTGGCAAATAAGAATGAGCCACATTACCACAAACACAAAGCTGCTACCTGTATGGTTTGGTCTAGGATGGCTCGTTCCTAGGGTTGCCAGTGCCACCTTTTCTTGAAAAAAGAAAATACAGACCATTCTATTGCTTACATAGGTTTAACATCTGCCTCAACCCAATTTTTTACTGGCCTGCCAGTTTTACTAGTACCTATTCCCGAGAGCATAATGGCATCTCCCTGTGTCTGCCGCCAAGATGGTGTTGTCTCCCTGTGCAGGAAAGCATCATGGCTACTCACTGTTTTTGTGTAAATACATACAAAGAGGCCATAGTTGTCCATGGGGGGGGGGGGGGGCTCACTTGCCCCCATCCCCTTGAAATTGGACCTGCAGCAAGGGAGGGAGAATCAGTAGGCTGCTTAGGTTAGTTTAACTAGATATATAGAACATAAAAAAATACCTCCCAGACAGGGAATTGTTGTAAAAAGTGGTTTGGTCTGATCTCTCAGGGCTGTCTTTATCAAAGAACAAAAAGGGTGAACTAGCCTGAGTGGACATACTGCAGGGTCCACTGAATCTCCTACTTGAGCCCTATAGTTTCTGAATCCTGTTTTTATATTCTGAATTGCTAGGGTGGATGACATTATACTGGCTTAAATTATTAATAATTTTATTCTTTCCCTCACTCATCACTAAACCTATCTGGTATTGCCCAAATTCCCGTGTTCTGACTACTATTGATTTAACTGACACCCACTGGCCATTAACATAACCTATTGGCCATCTTCCCTTAGATCCCTCCTTTCATCCTATTGGTTTCTCTCCCAGTCACTCTGACTTCCTTTACCTTGGGATTGGCTGGTTTTTGTTTATTCCCTTCACTTTATTCATGTTTCCTCCGCCTGTATAGGAGCTGATAACTGGTAGGAAGATCATTGTATTGTAACCCTTTTCATGCCAAACCAACCAGAGGATTCTAAAAAAGAAAAAAAGTTAATACTCCAGCTGTTGAGACTACATTTCCCATGACTCTCAGCCAGTGTTTTAAGCATCATGGGAAAGAGTGCTCAACAACAAGAGTGCCAACGGTTAGCTTTTAAATGATTATAGATTAGTACTGCAGATGTCGTGGAATGCAATTGGTTGGCCGAACATCATGATACATGTAATAACAGTACCTGTACTGCCAGAGGTTAGCCACCACTGCTGCATAACTACCAAGTTTCCTATTTTGGAACCAGGTATTGCTCCCTATATGTCCCTTTTTATTGTCTTTAAATGCCCTTTTTGTAATACTTCCCAATGTTTGCTGTGCATCACAGAAGTTAGTCAGTAAGTCTATAGTAAAAACACTAACTTTTGTTGACTGAATCTACAATAATATTACACGAGCCATATTGCTTCCTTAACTTTATTGGCTTTGTAGTTACAGACACTTACAGTGCTCACTCACTTTTTACCTCCCATTACTGCCTGAATACCATCGGAATTGTAGACTAGGGTAATAGTGGCTAAGCTTTACCGCCCCAGTCTGTTAACTACTACTACCATGGTTATATAATTGTCCTTTAACGCATAACTTTGGGGAGGAGGTATTGGGGGTACTGGAGGACGCAAATCCATTCCTGCTCTGATATCTTGCCCCACCCTTGTCCGAGAAAAAATCCTGTGGACACCCATCAAACTCCAGCCTTTATCATTTTTAGCATCTCCTCTTAGTAAGGACAATGTAAGTGATCCTCGTTTACATTTTGTATGATACATTTTCTTCCTGGGTTAAATACATGTTATTTACTTATTTTACCAATCTCAGCTGCGTGGGTAAAGTGAATGTTTATTTCGATAGATGTTACTTTAGGTCCTGTGATACAGACAGACCTCACTTGCGGTTCCTGACATTCAGTAGCGCAGCGGAGGACACAGAACAGACGTTTATTAACTTGCTTTAATACCAAATACGTGTGGCATATTGAAATACTTGGCAAACACAAGCCAATGAGACTCAAAACAGTGATTTCCTGTTTATTCTGTCTCCTTTTATTTGAAAAAATACACACTGATTTCTTGAATTCCAGCCGCCACGGCAAAGTCACCTCTACTGGCTGTCTACCACTGACAATATACTGTGCATAACTTGCTACAGGGAGCATCCATTTTGCCTCTCTAGCAGACTGCAGTGGAGCGAACATTTCTGCGATTATTTAGAAATAAACCAATTATTTTATTTTTGAAAAATGTCTTTACTCGGGAACAAGTAACCAATATAATTGGGAAGGGCGGTGCCCCTGGATGGCAGCCTTGTCAGTCCTCCGAGAATCTAGTAATGAGACATCCTGCTTGTGCAACTTGGTGTAACTAAGCTTGAAAATTGAGCTAATAAAGCCCTTTATTTAATCCTTCCTACCCATGTAAAGCACCCTGTATTATAGGTAAATACCCTAATCAGTGTGCTAATATTGCACATACATATTCATGATGCCGTTATAGTTAAATATTAACATCTGTTTTGTAAATCTCAGCAATCTGTTCTCACTGCATGAGCAGCATTTTCAGACAATTAGGGCCAAACTAACACAATAAAGTATTAATAGGGATAATGATAATGAAGGATTCAGTTGTTGTTTTTATTTTTTAACCAGGCAACACAAACCCTACCATGAACTGCTTTCCAAACTTTATTAATCATGTAAATGACATGTAAGTTTAACCCTTCTCAACCTGTGTGTTCCCATTCTTTCATCATGGTGATCCAATAATCAGAGGTTTCAATCCAATACCCATATATTGAATTCACAAAGGCCATATAACTAGGCTTGCCAGCCAGCTGGCATTCTACCAAAAATTGGATTGAGGCTAATGTTGTGTCCACTGAATCTGCTTCTTGAGCCCTATCGTTTTTGAATCCTTTTCTTTATATGCTTACTTGCCAGGGTGGATGACATTATACTGGTTTAAATTATTATTCATTTTATTCTTTCCCTCACTCACCACTAAACCCCTTTCATTATGGTATGGCCCAAGTTCCCTTAGCTTCTTCCAACTACCATTGATTTCATTCACCTATTCTCCCAGTTACTGCAGGGCCTGTTCTTCTAGCAGGAGGAACTCGCCAGGTTTGTCCCTGCAGAATGCATAGTTGAGTTGGTGATATGAAAGGGTATCACATCTCAACTAACCTGCAAGTTACCTGGGATCACCTCTGTTGTGCATCCTAAAAACACTATTTGTAGTCTGAGGGCGATGGGAAGTTATATGGTTTATTTCATAAAGAGTTAACTGGAATTGGAACAATCAGAATGTGGTGCAGACAAACAGATATTTTAAGCCAGGTAAGATGGCAAGAATTATGGGGACAGAACTAGCTCTGGGAAGCTGTTTTGGGACACAATTGCTATTGTTAAGGTGTCTTGGGACAAAGCTGACACTGAGAACCTGTTTGGGCACCAAGATGGCACTTGGAGACTGTTTGAACACAAAAATTACACTGGAGGCCTGTTTGGGCATAAAGAGGCCATTGGGAACCTGTTTGCACAAAAAGAGAAGACTTGGTGTTTGGGCACAAAAAAGGGTACTGGGAAGGTGTATTGGCGCAAAGAGGGCACTTGAAAGTGTTTGGCGACAGCTCTGAAGTTGTTTGGGCACCTAGATGGCACTGGGAAGTTATTTGGTCACAGTGCACTGGTATGTTTGGGCACAAATAGGGCACTGGAACGTTTGGGAACAACAAGGGCACTAGGAAGAAGTTTGGGCACAAATATGGCAATTGGATGGTGTTTAAACACAAAGATGGCACTGTTAAGTTGTTTTGGAAACAACAACATTGAACAAAAGGGGGGAAGGTGGTCCACCACGGCCTGCAAAAAAGGAAAAAAATATATATATATACAGGGAGTGCAGAATTATTAGGCAAATGAGTATTTTGACCACATCATCCTCTTTATGCATGTTGTCTTACTCCAAGCTGTATAGGCTCGAAAGCCTACTACCAATTAAGCATATTAGGTGATGTGCATCTCTGTAATGAGAAGGGGTGTGGTCTAATGACATCAACACCCTATATCAGGTGTGCATAATTATTAGGCAACTTCCTTTCCTTTGGCAAAATGGGTCAAAAGAAGGACTTGACAGGCTCAGAAAAGTCAAAAATAGTGAGATATCTGCAGAGGGATGCAGCACTCTTAAAATTGCAAAGCTTCTGAAGCGTGATCATCGAACAATCAAGCGTTTCATTCAAAATAGTCAACAGGGTCGCAAGAAGCGTGTGGAAAAACCAAGGCGCAAAATAACTGCCCATGAACTGAGAAAAGTCAAGCGTGCAGCTGCCACAATGCCACTTGCCACCAGTTTGACCATATTTCAGAGCTGCAACATCACTGGAGTGCCCAAAAGCACAAGGTGTGCAATACTCAGAGACATGGCCAAGGTAAGAAAGGCTGAAAGACGACCACCACTGAACAAGACACACAAGCTGAAACGTCAAGACTGGGCCAAGAAATATCTCAAGACTGATTTTTCTAAGGTTTTATGGACTGATGAAATGAGAGTGAGTCTTGATGGGCCAGATGGATGGGCCTGTGGCTGGATTGGTAAAGGGCAGAGAGCTCCAGTCCGACTCAGACGCCAGCAAGGTGGAGGTGGAGTACTGGTTTGGGCTGGTATCATCAAAGATGAGCTTGTGGGGCCTTTTCGGGTTGAGGATGGAGTCAAGCTCAACTCCCAGTCCTACTGCCAGTTCCTGGAAGACACCTTCTTCAAGCAGTGGTACAGGAAGAAGTCTGCATCCTTCAAGAAAAACATGATTTTCATGCAGGACAATGCTCCATCACACGCGTCCAAGTACTCCACAGCGTGGCTGGCAAGAAAGGGTATAAAAGAAGAAAATCTAATGACATGGCCTCCTTGTTCACCTGATCTGAACCCCATTGAGAACCTGTGGTCCATCATCAAATGTGAGATTTACAAGGAGGGAAAACAGTACACCTCTCTGAACAGTGTCTGGGAGGCTGTGGTTGCTGCTGCACGCAATGTTGATGGTGAACAGATCAAAACACTGACAGAATCCATGGATGGCAGGCTTTTGAGTGTCCTTGCAAAGAAAGGTGGCTATATTGGTCACTGATTTGTTTTTGTTTTGTTTTTGAATGTCAGAAATGTATATTTGTGAATGTTGAGATGTTATATTGGTTTCACTGGTAAAAATAAATAATTGAAATGGGTATATATTTGTTTTTTGTTAAGTTGCCTAATAATTATGCACAGTAATAGTCACCTGCACACACAGATATCCCCCTAAAATAGCTACAACTAAAAACAAACTAAAAACTACTTCCAAAAATATTCAGCTTTGATATTAATGAGTTTTTTGGGTTCATTGAGAACATGGTTGTTGTTCAATAATAAAATTAATCCTCAAAAATACAACTTGCCTAATAATTCTGCACTCCCTGTATATTCTGCCTTTTTTATTTTCCACTTGCTCAAAGCTGGTGTAATTCTCAAAAATGAAGAATTCCTTTTCGCAAAAGTCTTTAGCGTGCGCAAATATAATCGTAATATATTAGCGCAACCGTAAAAAATGCACACGACATTAAAATAAACGGAAGAGGCACAAAACGGGAAAAAAATGGTTCCCTACTCATGTTTTACCTACTTTTTTTTCCCTCTGCACTTGTTTAGTACATGACCCCCAAAATACATACATGTTGGTTTTTTTAGTACATGCCCCTCATAGTGTGGCTTGAGTTGCAAGAAATTTGTGCATTTGCACATCAAGCCGCAGATGATGTCATAAGCAGTGGACATTTAAAACATAGCTATCTCTTAATTTATGCATTTACATGAAATTCAGCTAACACAATGTATAAATCAGTTTTCATCCTTTTTTATTCTCAGTATAAGCAATGTTTAAGTCGAGGCCCTTTAATGTAAGCACATGATTTGATCCACAATTAGAACCTTTCTATGTATATTTACATATGACAAATACTGCAGGTAGCGGTATCAGCCATTTCTTTTCACACAGGTTTTGGTTCTCTTTATTTGCTGTGTAATTAGCAGTGAGGATCGGCTACACACATTATTATATTCTCTATATATTAAAGTTTAATGCCTTTCTTGCTCTGACCTCATACAGTCCTCCTTCGCCCCACTGTTTTATAATCAGCAGAGGCTCTGCAGCAATAAATTGCTTTTTCTGTTGTTTTTTTTTTAATATATCTTTGATTATGGTTCCTGATAAGACACTCCTAAAAGCAGCAGTGACACAGTCTAATCAGTCCCGGGACACTGTGTCTGCTACACAGCCCGGCATTAATACACATTTATGCAAAGCAGGACCACGGCTGTCAGGAGCTAATCTTTAAAACTATGATAAATGATGTTTATTCTCCATGATGGAATTAAACACCCGAGCTGACAATAATTGTAATAAAAGAGACAGATCAGCTCGATAAGTTGATTGGATTAGCTGTTGGTGACATTACGGTCTGATCATAGTTCTGTTGTCAGATGGCTAGAGTGGGATTTAAATGCTGACAGATTACATACAGGATGCACTTTGATGGCAGATCTATGGCATGCGCCCCACACTGGATAGGGGTTTGGCAATAATGCGCTTGAGTTCTAAAATTGGAACAATCAGCAGAACATTCCATCGGTTTCCATAACGATTGCTCCACTTTTAAAACGTTGCCTGACATATCCTTCTTATAGATATGCTGGATGTAAAACAAGTCCATGCACTAACTATTTAGAAGTAGAGCTTGGCGGGATTTGGGACCCCAATCCTGATTGAGACACCAGAGAAAGCATACTGCCCATGTGCAGGTTCATGTGTATGTGCAGCATTGCTGATCATTGGAATGACAGTGCTAGTGCAAATGCGCAGTAGTGTTGGCACTTGGTCTCCCAAGCTCTGCCCGCAGGGGCGCATCGGAGGCCAGACGTCTCTCGTGTATTTCCGGGGGTTTGTGTGCTGAGAACAGCCATAAATACACAAGTTACATCCGAAAAGGCGACGCCAGCTACCAATTCGGTAACAGAGTGACTCACTCTGTTGCCAATTTGACAAGCACAAAAAGTATACGAGAATTCGTAGCTGTCGTCGCCTTTCGGATGTATTTTTGGAGTTTGTGTGCTCTCTGTTCGGAGCCCCAAACCCCAGAAATACACAGCGCGGTGTGGCACACACCTAGCACATATGGAGAGTCCGCCACTGTCTGATCTTCCCTCCCCCCACCCCGGGTTTCCCGATTCGCTGGAGGCAGAAGGTGGAAGGTATGAGATTGTAGGGTCTATTCACTAAGAGTTGAAATTAATGTTTCATCTCACAGAATTCACCATGCATTGTGCAGGGACAAGCCGGGTGTGTTCACCGCCACAAGTGGATTCTGCATTGTGGGTCGATTGCTTGTAAAGCGTTCATGTTACAGCACAGAATCCAGGCACATGATCTGCAACGTGTACAGGAAGCTGCCCTGCTGTATTCTTATAAAACGGCCACATTCTATTGGTCACTGGCAGTGAGCCTGGAACATCACACATTATAATTATCCCCATCACACAGAAAAGCACCTAACATGATTCACAAACCAATATGTTCCCATAGATAAAAGAAAATTACACCGTACAACTCCAGCAGGTTCTACTTATAGTATGTCAATAAAAACATAACCCTCACAGGGCCTTTATTCTCTTTAAATATAACATTCTCTCAAATGAAACGATTGCAGAGATTACTGCTATATTTTGGATTCTGGCATGTTGAATGAAAATGTATAGAAATCATTCTATACATTTTGTGCACAGGGAGGCAGGCTTTTAAGTAGAATTTGGAACATTTCTGCAAAAATACATTGAATAGCATAACTTGTCCGAAAAATAATGAAAAAACAGTCCTGGCTGCTAGAGCTCATGTAACCCAAGTACATATGCTAGCCAAATTCAGTTTTGAAAAGTTAATTTTCACAAACGCTATTTTGTTATTTGTATCACAGCAATAAAACTCAACAAAACCTACACAACTAATCATCAGTGTCTGTTGCTGTTGACTACCCCTCCTATGATGCTCAGCCAGGATCAGTCGATACGTTTAGCTGTCTGAGCATTATATGATGAGTAATCCACAATCAATTAGGTTACAATGAAAAATAGAAAAATATTATTAAAGTAATGTACCTGGCTCCACAGACACATCATCAGTTACTGCAGATTACTCCAATGATGACTGTCAGCATCAATACATACTTGGCTGAGCATCATAGCATGTGGTGTAAACAGTATCTTAAGTTGTAATTAAAAATAAAAAAATAACATAGGACACATTGGCTAGTAGACTTTTTCCTGGTAGTCGGGCGTAGTGCTACCCCTGCTGGCCATATTCTTTGGCTTGTATCTTTTTCCTGGTGTTCATTGGGGATGGCCAAAGCCTCCCTACAAACATTGCATTCTCTCTGGTGGCCAGTGGTCTCTAATGTAGCCAGCGCAGGTTAGAAGGTGGGGATTTATGTTCATATCTCTGCACTCCCTTTCTTGTGGCCATACAGCAGCACGAAGCGTAGGTCTGTGCCAAAAGAGGTACAGGCCTGAACCTCACTGTACCACCAGCGCTGGTGCTGGGAACATACACTGTGCTGTTTCCGGGATCCAGAGTTTTATGGAGAGCTAGCACAGTTCCTGAGCTCCCCCGCAGCTGGTACCTTTTGTCTAAGTATGACATCGCCAACTCTGATTTAAACTTACACACCTTGGAGTGCCTGACTTCGGAAGCACCTGGACACAGTGCATACACCTCAGCATCTACCGCAACTGGGCCTTAGTCTCTCACTGCCCCACAGTAATCATGGGACAGCGAGAGACTATTTGAAGTATGGGCAGATTGCCCATGTCCCCCAAGCACCCACAGACTCCCTGATTTTCTTAAAATAAAAAAGTTGGGCTACAGGTAGGTTTACAATGTCACAATAAGTAATTCTGGGGGGAAATGTTTAGCTAAAAGCAATGCGCCACTTTTATTCATTGCCTTGTACCTTGCACAAAAAGTTACAAACATTGGCTATTTCCAAACTCAGGACAAATAATAGAATCTATTTAGCATTTTTCTTATTAGCTTTTGTGGATGAATAAAATATTTTAGAAAAAAAAAAGAAAATTAGAGGAAGTTTTTTTTAATTTTCCATCATATTTTCAAATTTTTTTTTATAGTAAATTATATGATTTAATGCACATAATGGTGTCTAAAGAAAGCATTTCTTATCCTGAAAAAAAAACTATGTATAATTTGTGTGGGTACGTAAATGAAAAAGAGGAAAATTACAGCTAAAATGGGTGCTATTAAATGTTTCTGAATGTATTCTTTAATTGCCATTTAGTAAACACAACAATTAAACCCTCTATATGTGGACAAAATAGTGAATAACTAGGATGAACCTGGTATACACAAAAACACACTCCCAAGCTAACACACAAAGAAAGAGCAAAGCAAAATATAACAAAAAATATAAGCAATAGTAAACAAAAATTGCAGCACATGCAAAAACAATATTGCAAATGAAACCAGTTTAGATAGCAAATGAATACAGTGAAGCAATGGATTCATTGTAAACATAAAATATATGAAATGAAATGCACATAAAGAGCAAGTATATATAGAAAATTAGAAAAGATTAAATATGTAAAAAAATATAAAGATAAATATAAAATGATGAAAATGCAGCCAAAGCAGGATGATCAAGCCGATAAAGCACAGAAATCTTCTTGCAATCTGTAAAAGAAAGATAGAACCAAATAGTGTAGATTGTAAAAAAATATAGATTTATTTGCCCTTTAAAATCTAGTTACAAGATTTAAAAACAGAACTGGCAAAGATCAAAGGTATCGAATCTTGAAACAAACTTCAAACACGCGACTCAGTCCATGATACAGAGAACTCTATGATGGTATAGCCGGCAAGATAGTCTCCATATCCGGAAGTAGGTGAAAAGTAAGTCGGGAGTTGTAGTTTCGATTTGAATAAAAAACTCTACGCGTTTCGTGACCGACAACGTCACTTCCTCAGGAGCAATATATGTGGGACTGTGCCAATTGTAGAGTTTATTCTGCCCCACCTGCTCTGCCTTTCTGGAGCCCTGAGTCTCTCTGCATGCGCAGACTGATGAACTAGCACTACACATCCATGGCGGTTAATCTGTGACAGTGTGGCATGCGTGGCTGATATCCCCTTTAAAAGACCCTCCCTCATGATAACTTAAAGTGACACCCCCTATATCAATTTTACCCACCATCAAACACTGCAGACTCTGATTCTATATCAATTACATTTACACCACATGTATAAAGCATGTTAATGTAATTAGTAAAAAATAAATAAAAGTATCCAATAAGATTCACGAACAAACGTTGCATTTCCTCTCAGTGCTGAGCAGCCAGGCTTCTTTCTGCCCAACACTGTTTTTTTCGTCCCCTGCACAGAAAGTCCTTGAACTCACAGGAACCATTAGCAGATGTTGGTTAGGATTTTTGGCAGCCGGAGGATTGAAGCCGTTTGCAGTATGGACATGTCCTGAATTAATGTAAAAAATCCCGGTTTGGGCAGGAAAACATGTTTCTGACAGAGTCGGGCTCCTGAGAGTAGTATTTTTATTGCTACATTTCTATTAAAACGAAAGCGATCAGTTTACCACATTTCTAGAGACCGGGTTATAGATTGCTTACTTCGTTTGCAAGTGTTCTAATGAAGTTTCAGCTCTGTGACAAAGTTCCATTAATCTGGAAGTGATATGAAGGATAGAACCTTGAATCTGATTAATACGCAGAAATTAAATGGCATACCCATCCGACAGTGCTGTCCCAGCATCTCCACAGAGCCGATTCACGTTAAACTTTGCCCTCAGCTCGTTACATGGATTTGAAAGGGTTTTATGTTGAGTCATAAGTCCCATTCTTTGATTATCATATTTATCTCTTTCCATATAAATGGGAGGTAATTCAGTCCAATCACTATGGTTTAGCCATCGGCTTTGTAATTTACAGATCTATAATTACACTGTATGTACTTGGCATTCCCCACATACATTTCGGAATGACTTCTCTCTCCTTCACCAGAAAAAATATTCAGAATTTTCCTGTAATACCCACTGGTATATGTGATGCAACATTTGAAATTGACCTAAAATGCACTACCAAGTATGTAGAGGCCTTCTGCGTCAGGCATAACAAAATTATGCGATTAGTCCCCCGTCGTCCCCCCACCCCCCCATGCCCCTCTTGTTTGAACTTTCAATAAAAACTGATTTATGAAAAAAGAAAAATATTTCGTCTTTTACTTAGTCTCTGTCCTTTACTAGTACATTTTAACAATGAATGACAGGGATGGTGAGTATCACATTTTGTTTGCTGTGAAAGTTCTGCTCTCACCCAAAAAATTAATACATTAAAGAATAAAATAAAAGAATCCTCTGTGTATTGTGTATCCACTATAATCCTGTATCACAGCCCAAAAACATAACATCAGAGTTAATTGAAATGGAAACTCACTTTGGTGCAAGCTGAAGATTACTGAATGTATAGTGCACAGGCTTTTTGTTCCCCAGTGTGATTTGATGCAGGAATTCTGCATAAATCACTTTTTTGAATATTTTACTCAAGTCCTCCCCCGTGATTACTACTGAGCATATAAATGTTTCATTAAGTCACTTCCTGTGCTCCTCGAATTTAATATATTGTGTAGACTCTAAGTGACCTTGGTCTTGTACACAGTAGGAACTCTTAACAGTGCAACACATTGATGACATCACTAGAAAGACAGGAAATTACATTCCATTACATTACACACACAAAAATATAAAAAGAAAATTGACTTTTACTCAGCTGGTGTGGGCAGTCCTGCCTTCTTGCAAACTGCTGTAATTTCACAATTTCATTTAGCTGTAAGTATTTTATATTTTAAGAAATACCAAATGTAAAACACGCATTTTAAAGAACTTTGCTATGCATTAATATATGTAAGATGCATTTTGGGCAGCAGGCAGTCCTTTAACGTAACACAAGTGGGAAAACAATGGGGACTATGCACTAAAATACATTAGTTGAGATGAACATACATAGGGTTGTCACCTTTTTATCCAAAATTTAGCAGTCATGCTTTTGTCTCCATAGATTTACCCTTGGGCCCAAGTTAATTTTTTACTGGCCAGTTGGCAAATTGCCCTAGTAATACTTGGTGAGTTTGCTTAGTGGGGGAAACTCACCAGGTTTGTCCTGGCACAAGATATAGTTAGACTGGTGACAGCTATTCATGAAGAGAGAGCAGGTGAGATTCAATTGTTTCAATATTTAAAGATTTACCTATTCATAATCATTCCTCCCAACTTTTCCCGACGCTTGGGAGGTTGACATGTGGTCACAGTATCAGTGTTACCGCACACCCCGGTAGCACTGATGCCATCGGGAACTCTACCTTCCGAAAAGCGGGACAGAGGTAGAGTTCCAAAATCAGGACTGTCCCGCCAAATTAGGACAGTTGGGGGGGGGGGGGGGTGTGCATTATGCAGTGCTAATAGAGCTCTTACCAGGTTTGTCCATGCACAATGTACAGTGAGATGGACTTTCCTGCATGATCATGATTTTCAAATAACTAAGGCTAATCTCTTCAGCAAAATCTAATCCTCTGGTTAATGCAATAATTTGTTCTCAGATCATGCGTAGGATGCCATCTTTTCCCATTGACTTTGAACCATTTTCTCTACATGTCCTGTAAAGTACCAGGTGGTAACCCTAACATGTGTAGCTCTGCTTTACCTTCTCCCTGTTGCGCCTGGCATATTGAGAGGCAAAACCTGGCATACTGAGTGACAAAACCTGGCATATTGAGAGGCAAAACCTGGCATATTGAGGGGCAAAATCTTGGCATATTGAGGGGCAAAATCCTGTCATAGAGTGGCAATATCCCGGCATATTGAGGGGCAAAATCCTGGTATAGAGTGGCAAAACCAGGCATAGGGTGGCAAAATCCTGGCATATTGAGGGATTAAATCCTGGCATATTAAATGGCTAAATCCTGGCATATTGAGGGGTTAAATCCTGGCATATTAAATGGTTAAATCCTGGCATATTGAGGGGTTAAATCCTGGCATATTAAATGGTTAAATCCTGGCATATTGAGGGGTTAAATCCTGGCATATTAAATGGCTAAATCCTGGAATATTAAATGGCAAAATCCTGGCATATTGAGGGACAAAATCCTGGCATATTGAGTGACAAAATACGGGCATATTGAATGGCTTAAAACTGGCATATTGAGTGGCAAAATGCTGGCATATTAAATGGCATAATACTGGCATATTGACCAACTGCTCCCAACCACCCTCCATATTACACTAGACCTTGATAACATGCTTGTGAGGGTAGGTGGGGCGAGTGGGAGATATAGTCAGGGGTAGGGGGTAGAAGGACCAGAAAATTTGTTCAGTAAGGGGCCCTGAAATTCCTGATGGAGGCCCTGCGTGCCACCTACCTAAGCATTGTTGCAGACCATGTACACCCTTTAATGGGAATGGTTTTTCTGATGGCATAGATCTAATTTTTGCTTTGTGGCAGGATAATGCACCCTGCCACAAAGAAAAAATGGTTCAGGAATGGTTTGAGGAAAACAACAAGTTCAAGGTGTTGACTTGGCCTCCAAATTCTCCAGATCTCAATCCAATCGCTCATATGTAGGATGTGCTGGACAAACAAGGCTGATCCATGGAGGTCTCACCAATTCAACACTCAACAATTTACAGGACTTAAAGGATCTGCTGCTAATGTATTGGTGCCAGATACCACAGCACACATTCCGAGGTCTAGTGTAGTCCATGCCTCAATGGGTTAGGGCTGTTTTGGGGTCAAAAAGCGACCAACACAATATTAGGCAGGTGCCCATAATGTTATGTGCAAAAGACAAAGTGATTTGTGCAAATAAACAAAGTGCTAAAATTGGTATAATTATAATACTTGCGATACTACACACAAACGCAGCCCTCTGAAGCACTCACCAGAATGCTCATAAACAATGTATAGGAAAAAAAGCAGAATGGCGCGAGATAGTGGGTACCTTAGATTTAAGAAATAAAAAACACACAAAAAAGAGTCTTCTCCTGAGGAAGCTGTGACTGGAGCTCCGGCGAAACGCGTAGAGACAGAGACAACGGCAGCTGCAGTCTTTCCCCCTGATCCTGCCTTCAACTGCTGCCACATTCAGGTAATGGTTTTATCCAAGCCTTGGACCTTTTTGCCATTGTTCAATTTTATCTTGTGAGTCTGTTTTTAGCAGGGGCCATTTTTTGTACCATCTAATTGGTCCTACACATGTTTTCTGTTGCTGTTTATATCTTTCAGAGTTTATTAAAATTTATGAAGAAACCACGTTATTTCCAATGATCATTCTCCACGTTGGTTTGTGAGTGTATTTATCACCACTTACACAGTTTGTAATTTTGGTGTTCTACAATATTGCACCATTATTGTGTGTTTTTTATTTCTTAAATCTAAGGTACCCACTATCTCGTGCCATTCTGCTTTTTTGCTCGTAATGTTATGGCTGATCGGCTAGGTGGCGTGTGCAGGGCCTTGCATAAAACATAACCTTTATTCCATGTTGCTGTATCCTGAGCAGAGGGACATTTTTTCCTTACATATGTCTAGAGAAGGAATATAATGTAGCTTATTAGCAGCAGAAAATGTCAGCTGTCGGTAAACTAAAATTCTCTTTAACGGTGACCCGTGAAGTCATTCTGCAGCTGGAGATTTGCTTCCTCTGCCCAGCTCCCTGTGTTAGTAACAGCTAGCATGTGCTCCGTGTTATCCAAAAATAAACAGACAGTAAATGAAGACACCATAAGACATACAATTATAGTTTTTATGGCAACGCAGAAAGCAAATAAACAGGGAACTATTTTAATCTCTCCATTGAATGATCTCTCTTCTTCTCAAAGTTTCACACCAAACTGCTCGTCGGAATGTTTCGGAATGTGTCGGAATGTGGTGTACCAGTCAGCAAGGATTAACACTGCCCCCTGGTGGAAATAAATCCACTGACCAGAAATCTCTGTGCACATTTAATAACTACAAAACTTTCTTTCTTTTTAATCAACAATTACTCCTCTTTCCCCCCCCCCCATCTTATTCTAAAGAGTTGTAATTTTTCAGGAAGGTTTTTGTTTTTAATGAAATTAACATTTTATAAAATTACCAACACAAGTTATGGGATTTTTTTTTTTATTAAACTCACATGCCACTAGCCATTTGCAATTGTCAAAAGGAAGTGGGTTGAGGTGCCGTCAAACAATTATTTATATGTAAATGCGTTGTATTATATTTGTGTCACCTGTGGCAGGCTGACCTGCCAATCACAAAAAAGGAGGTCTTTTTTCCATTATGTGTCAGGCTTTATTCAGCATGCAGACTGTATTTCAGGCATAACAAAACATGGAAACAAATGCAAATAAAATCCTACTCCACTCAGGAGTCTGACTAACATAAAAGCTTCCTCTCTATTCTGCTGGGCAGCTAAGCAGGCCCCATTCTGGGGCTAATATAATGGTGATCACTCACACTGCCACACACCTCTTAAAGACACATGACATCCCTGGCATGAATATAAACAAGGGGTGTGACAACTTTTTGTTTTTAAAAAAAAGATATTACATTGGGATTTCTAAGGATCAAATAAAATATGGCCATACATTTCCTTAAAAAACAATATATAGTTTGTATAAGTTCAGTAACCCAGTAACTGTGCACCATGAACAGTGCTGGTGCTTACCCCTGATTATATCTGGTAAAACATTTTATAAATAAAATTCATGTTTAAAATAAATAAACATCTTATTATAATTATTTTTTTAAAGTCCCATTTGTTCCCTATTTTCTAATAAAGGTTTGACTCTCCAATAGTCCAAAACATCCAGTTATCCAGTAACCAGAGCGTAATGTCCAGAGTTAATGAGGCTCGCTTAGTGCAATAAAACTCGAGTAACATAGGGAATGGCGTGTGTGGACCTTTCGTCTCCTGGGGTCACGGTAAAGACACACACCTGTCGTCCTGAGAAGGTGGATCACTGCTCTGTCTCTGTATCAGGAGCAAGAAATATCTCACGGATGACAAGCATTCACAGGTGTCAAGATCTTCCACCTAGGAGCAGATCATTAACCCCTTCTCGGGGTTATGTGTGAAGACCAATTCCGGGTGGGGTGGGGGGGGGAGGAGTCCTTACTCTAGTGTGTACAAACACAGAGTAAGAAGGGAAAAAAGATGGGGAGGTATGTAAGGAGTTATGACAAAGAGCATAATACAGCCACTGGCTAGTATTATATGTAAATAAAAACAGGAACACCATAGCATCCAATTTATGAATACATTTTTTTTAAAGGGTGACGGGCCCTTTAAAAAAAAAAAAACGGGGCATCTGCCCAGGACCCACTCACTCCTGGGGGCCCTTTACACCACTGATACTGAGTGACAAAATACTGGCATATTGAGTGACAAAATACTGGCTTATTGAGTAGCAAAATACTGGAATATTGAATGGCAAAATATTACTGGCATACTGGGTGGCTAAATATTGGCATATTGAGTGACAAAATACTGGCATACTGAACTCACTGAACACCAAGGCTACTAGTGCGCTATCACTGATCTGTATGTTTTAAATGTTGGGAAATACAACTTCATATACTGCATAACATGTATATAATTAGCACTTGAGCTGTAGATGGCACTGTGCAGTTCAGAGTACTGCTTATATGTGATTTGAACTTGTTGGTACTCACAGGAACGAAGTTATTTGTTTGTTCACTTGCTCTATGTCTCTCTTCCTTTTAACTTTACCAAGCTGGCTGCTGTTTTAAGTCACTAATATGTTCTAAATGTTTAGAAAAAAAAAAGAAAATTAGAGGAAGTTTTTTTTAATTTTCCATCATATTTTCAAATTTTTTTTTATAGTAAATTATATGATTTAATGCACATAATGGTGTCTAAAGAAAGCATTTCTTATCCTGAAAAAAAAACTATGTATAATTTGTGTGGGTACGTAAATGAAAAAGAGGAAAATTACAGCTAAAATGGGTGCTATTAAATGTTTCTGAATGTATTCTTTAATTGCCATTTAGTAAACACAACAATTAAACCCTCTATATGTGGACAAAATAGTGAATAACTAGGATGAACCTGGTATACACAAAAACACACTCCCAAGCTAACACACAAAGAAAGAGCAAAGCAAAATATAACAAAAAATATAAGCAATAGTAAACAAAAATTGCAGCACATGCAAAAACAATATTGCAAATGAAACCAGTTTAGATAGCAAATGAATACAGTGAAGCAATGGATTCATTGTAAACATAAAATATATGAAATGAAATGCACATAAAGAGCAAGTATATATAGAAAATTAGAAAAGATTAAATATGTAAAAAAATATAAAGATAAATATAAAATGATGAAAATGCAGCCAAAGCAGGATGATCAAGCCGATAAAGCACAGAAATCTTCTTGCAATCTGTAAAAGAAAGATAGAACCAAATAGTGTAGATTGTAAAAAAATATAGATTTATTTGCCCTTTAAAATCTAGTTACAAGATTTAAAAACAGAACTGGCAAAGATCAAAGGTATCGAATCTTGAAACAAACTTCAAACACGCGACTCAGTCCATGATACAGAGAACTCTATGATGGTATAGCCGGCAAGATAGTCTCCATATCCGGAAGTAGGTGAAAAGTAAGTCGGGAGTTGTAGTTTCGATTTGAATAAAAAACTCTACGCGTTTCGTGACCGACAACGTCACTTCCTCAGGAGCAATATATGTGGGACTGTGCCAATTGTAGAGTTTATTCTGCCCCACCTGCTCTGCCTTTCTGGAGCCCTGAGTCTCTCTGCATGCGCAGACTGATGAACTAGCACTACACATCCATGGCGGTTAATCTGTGACAGTGTGGCATGCGTGGCTGATATCCCCTTTAAAAGACCCTCCCTCATGATAACTTAAAGTGACACCCCCTATATCAATTTTACCCACCATCAAACACTGCAGACTCTGATTCTATATCAATTACATTTACACCACATGTATAAAGCATGTTAATGTAATTAGTAAAAAATAAATAAAAGTATCCAATAAGATTCACGAACAAACGTTGCATTTCCTCTCAGTGCTGAGCAGCCAGGCTTCTTTCTGCCCAACACTGTTTTTTTCGTCCCCTGCACAGAAAGTCCTTGAACTCACAGGAACCATTAGCAGATGTTGGTTAGGATTTTTGGCAGCCGGAGGATTGAAGCCGTTTGCAGTATGGACATGTCCTGAATTAATGTAAAAAATCCCGGTTTGGGCAGGAAAACATGTTTCTGACAGAGTCGGGCTCCTGAGAGTAGTATTTTTATTGCTACATTTCTATTAAAACGAAAGCGATCAGTTTACCACATTTCTAGAGACCGGGTTATAGATTGCTTACTTCGTTTGCAAGTGTTCTAATGAAGTTTCAGCTCTGTGACAAAGTTCCATTAATCTGGAAGTGATATGAAGGATAGAACCTTGAATCTGATTAATACGCAGAAATTAAATGGCATACCCATCCGACAGTGCTGTCCCAGCATCTCCACAGAGCCGATTCACGTTAAACTTTGCCCTCAGCTCGTTACATGGATTTGAAAGGGTTTTATGTTGAGTCATAAGTCCCATTCTTTGATTATCATATTTATCTCTTTCCATATAAATGGGAGGTAATTCAGTCCAATCACTATGGTTTAGCCATCGGCTTTGTAATTTACAGATCTATAATTACACTGTATGTACTTGGCATTCCCCACATACATTTCGGAATGACTTCTCTCTCCTTCACCAGAAAAAATATTCAGAATTTTCCTGTAATACCCACTGGTATATGTGATGCAACATTTGAAATTGACCTAAAATGCACTACCAAGTATGTAGAGGCCTTCTGCGTCAGGCATAACAAAATTATGCGATTAGTCCCCCGTCGTCCCCCCACCCCCCCATGCCCCTCTTGTTTGAACTTTCAATAAAAACTGATTTATGAAAAAAGAAAAATATTTCGTCTTTTACTTAGTCTCTGTCCTTTACTAGTACATTTTAACAATGAATGACAGGGATGGTGAGTATCACATTTTGTTTGCTGTGAAAGTTCTGCTCTCACCTAACATAGGGAATGGCGTGTGTGGACCTTTCGTCTCCTGGGGTCACGGTAAAGACACACACCTGTCGTCCTGAGAAGGTGGATCACTGCTCTGTCTCTGTATCAGGAGCAAGAAATATCTCACGGATGACAAGCATTCACAGGTGTCAAGATCTTCCACCTAGGAGCAGATCATTAACCCCTTCTCGGGGTTATGTGTGAAGACCAATTCCGGGTGGGGTGGGGGGGGGAGGAGTCCTTACTCTAGTGTGTACAAACACAGAGTAAGAAGGGAAAAAAGATGGGGAGGTATGTAAGGAGTTATGACAAAGAGCATAATACAGCCACTGGCTAGTATTATATGTAAATAAAAACAGGAACACCATAGCATCCAATTTATGAATACATTTTTTTTAAAGGGTGACGGGCCCTTTAAAAAAAAAAAAACGGGGCATCTGCCCAGGACCCACTCACTCCTGGGGGCCCTTTACACCACTGATACTGAGTGACAAAATACTGGCATATTGAGTGACAAAATACTGGCTTATTGAGTAGCAAAATACTGGAATATTGAATGGCAAAATATTACTGGCATACTGGGTGGCTAAATATTGGCATATTGAGTGACAAAATACTGGCATACTGAACTCACTGAACACCAAGGCTACTAGTGCGCTATCACTGATCTGTATGTTTTAAATGTTGGGAAATACAACTTCATATACTGCATAACATGTATATAATTAGCACTTGAGCTGTAGATGGCACTGTGCAGTTCAGAGTACTGCTTATATGTGATTTGAACTTGTTGGTACTCACAGGAACGAAGTTATTTGTTTGTTCACTTGCTCTATGTCTCTCTTCCTTTTAACTTTACCAAGCTGGCTGCTGTTTTAAGTCACTAATATGTTCTAAATGTTTGCTGTTTATCCACACAAGTAAAGCCTGAGATGCTTCTTCACAATCTGCCAGTGTCTCTTTTTTTTTTTTAACATTCTTTATTTGAAGAAACCATTAATACATAAGTCCAAGATTTCAATAGTATACAATATACAAATGATACCATTACATGACAATACAAGAACACATACAGAAAATATTAAAAGGACAGTACATAAGTTCAAGACAACAATAGTACACCATCAACAAATGGTAACATAAATACAAAAACACGCAAAAAAAACAGTAATAGGACAGTAGAAATAGTTCTTCAATCAATATTTTTATAATTAATTAAGAAAAAATAAAAATAACATAAGCTCGTTGTCTGCTACTCATCAATTTGTTAAATCAACCAGGACAGACAAGGTTATGGGAAATATGATAGGAAAGTAGATAAGAGAGAACATACAACACTTAGGGTAAAAAACAAAAACTAGTAAAATAAAAATAACAAAAAGGGAGAGGAAAAAAAAAAAGACATATATTACACTGGGAAAAGAAGATAAAAAGGAAGGTGAATCAGAAAAGTATTAACGGGAATGGGTAAGGATAAGGGGGTATTGATATAATAATATAATATGGGGACCCAAGGGTGGAGGAACGATTATAAGTTTCGAAAGTTAATATTATGTTATGTAATTTAGTAAACTATAAAGATTTAAGGGAGGGCCAAGGTCCATAATGACCAAATTTTTTGGAATCTGGCTGGAGTATCATGTACATATGCAGTTAAGAGGTCCATGTTTTTTACCTCAATAATCATGTTTTTAACTTCCGTTAACGTAGGCATGTTGAGTTGATTCCACAATTGTGCTATAGCTCTACGAGCTGCCAAAGTAATTTTAGTAATCAGTACATTTTCATGTTTGGTGCATATGTCAGCAGGTTTGGACAGTAGGAACAGCTCAGGTTCAAATGGTATTGGCTTAGCTATAACATGGATGAGGAGTTTGTGAATTTGCCCCCAAAAGGCTTGCAGATATTGACAGGACCACCAACAGTGAAAGTAGGTACCCAATTGTCCACAATCTTTCCAACAAAGAGGAGAGACCAGTGTCTCTTTTTGATGCATAACTAACATTAAAAAGGATGGCTGAATTCAAGGACCCTTTTTTGTAATTCTTCTAACACAATTTAAAGACCATTTTTCAAAATTTTTGTTGTGGCCGTTATGTTATGTTTGGTTTTCATGGAACTCTATGGTTCATTTCTTTTTTTTATCTCTAGGTTATATTTTAAAGATACATTTATAGAAATAAAATATACAAAAGACAAACATCTAAAAAGGGGCAAAGTGCTAACAATCAGTCATCATCATCATATTGTTTGAAGATAATTCTTATCCCCAGGCAATGCCGACCTCAAATATCTTTTAAATCTCCATTGCCCTGTAGTGTAAACTTTATTCTATTTCCTAATTTTTAAGACGTGGATCGTGGAAGGGTGAGAGAGAAGGGGCCTCGAGAGGGAAGGGTCTCATATCCTTCACCCTGTTTTCTGTGCACTGGGAGTGATGCGTACCTCATTGTCTATGCCATAGGGCATAGGGAGTTTTTTTCTGCCTCTGCAATTGTTTGAAGTATATCATCCTTCCCTCTTGTATTATGTCCTCAAATATTATTTATTCCAGTTTCTGCCCATTTCTTTAGGTTTAAATCCGGCACATTACTTGTGATTATATCTAGAGGGCAGAAAGCCAAAATTGTATTTCTAAGTCCCATACCTTTACGTTACATCTCCCAATATCCAGTTAGATTACGCAGTAGCAAAGGTAGTTTCCCTCTTTTGTTGTCCTCCAGAATAAGCTGCCCAAAAATTTGGTGCTCAGACAATATCTGTTCTAATTTATACCACTCCTTTGTTTTCTACTCTTTTAGTGATCAGGGCTTAGGCACATATGCTTGAATGCTGGTAGTCTTCTATATTAGGCACACCTTGTCCACCCTGAGAGGTCTTATAAAGTTGCCTGTATGCGTGGGCATCTTCCTTGACATGGCCGTCTGGGCCAGTACTAACCAAGAACGTGGGAACCTTAGTGGGATCATATTAAATAAATATGTCAATTTTGGTAGAACATAGGTTTCACCACATTAATCCAGCCCTTCCATGACAGCGCAATCGGTTTCCATTCTTTAAATTTTCTATTTATTTGTAACAATACAGGTAAGAAATTATTTTCAACTATTTTGGAGGGATCTGTTCCTATTTTAATCTCCAAATGGTTCACCCATTGCTTTGCCCACTCTAAACCTCCCAACATTGATATATTTAACTTTTTGGAGGAGGATTAATTGCTAGCCAGGACTTATCCCAATTGATCTGAAAACCTGACATCTTTCAATTTCTCTAGTAATTTCTGGTACCGATTCTTTAGGTTTACATTTATGTCAATATCGCATTGTCTGTGTACATGTTAGCTCGCCCTTAGCGGTTTCCAGGTCACATATTTTGTTGTTATCTCTTATTGGCTAAGGCTTCACATATAAAATATACATCCGGGGTGACAAGGGACACCCCTGTCTTACCCTACTAGATACATTAAACCAGTTAGAAACCCCCCCGCTGCTGCGCAATTGTTCCCACAAATCCAAACTCTTTTAGAGTTTTTTGCATGAATACCCAGTTGACCATGTCGAAAGCCTTTTCATCATCGAGCGACAAACAAACAAAAAAAAAACAATTTGTCTCTTTTCTCCGTTTTTCCTCTTCCCTCTCTCCAGGTGAACATTTCCAAAAGAAAAAAAAAATCTTTATTAGAGTTCCCATTATATTCTCCCTTTTTTTCAGCAGTGTTCTCCAGGCTTATTTTTTTCTGTTTTATCTTATACTCAGTGGCGCATTTTGTGCTGGTGTAGGTCTGACTAAACTCACGAACCCCCTAATCTTCATTTGCCCCATCCCTTCCTGTCCAGGCCCCACATCTTCCTGTTTAGGATCCACCATCTTTGTCACCAAACACCTTCCCTGTGGCATCCTTGAGCCCTGGTGTTCAAACAGTCTCCAACTGCCATCTTTGTGCCCAAACGGGTTCTCAGTGTCAACGTCAACAGTGACAATTGTGTCCAAAATCACCTTCCCAGTGCCCCCTTTGTTCCAAAATACCTTCCCAGTGCCCTCTCTTTTTCAGGCACTGGGGTCCTGGAGGCATGGTTGCGTCTTTTCTTATTTTTTTTTACCAGTCATGCTGTTGCCCTATAGACTTAATATTAGCCTCAATCCAATTTTTGGTAGAATACCAGCTGGGTGGCAAGCCTAGTTATATGGCCTTTGTGAATTCAATATATGGATATTGGTATCAAACCTCTGATTATTGGATGGCCATGATGAAAGAATGGGAACACACAGGTTGAGAAGGGTTAAACTAACATGTCATTTACATGATTAATAAAGTTTGGAAAGCAGTGCCATATGCCCTGGATAACTTATCTGTCCCTATCTCATGTGTGCCGAAATTCCTTCACTGTATGTAAAGGGGGAGACATTATGGTCTATTAGTGATTACACCATGATTAATCTAGGGCATTCCCTCCCGTATACCGGCTCTTAGTTAGAAAAACCAACACACCCAGGCAGCAGTAGCTCTACCAGGACTTCCCCGGGGAACCCAGGCTGAGGACTCGTAAATAAAGTGGTTAGCTGTGTCCCCCAGCAGTGTCAGCAGCTGGTACAGAGAGTTATATTTATAGGGTAGATTTTGTGAGTTGCTGAGTGAGGCAGTTTTACACTGGGAGGTGCTTACGGTGCATTTATGAGGCTTTTCTCCTGTGTGCCTCCTCATGTGAACCACCAACATGTACTGTGCTTTAAATGGCTTCTGCTCCCGTGTGCAGTCTCTCCATCGACACACAAACTCCTTCTTCTCCCCGTGGATGTGTTCGTTATTGATGTGCTACACAGGGAGACGCAACAAGAGCAATCAGCCAACACATAAAAATTGCCATTCGCGGTATTTATAGAATGTATAGAAGGTAAAAGCAAATTATTCTGACGGTCAAACAGCAACAGTGATTTACAGAGCAAATATTACTGCGTATTTATATTCTGCAGCAAAATGATTATTTATTGAGCTGCAGACCTCTATTTTTACTCATTTTTCTTTTAAACGGTTAAAAAAATCAACATGTTTAAAAACAGTTATTTAACCCCTTCCCGACCTTATGACGAGTTAACTCGTCATAAGAGCCGCCGCATTAGCGACCTTATGACGAGTTAACTCGTCATGCAGTCTAGCCGGCGGTGCGCTCCGTGGGCACCGCCAGCTAGTCTGCAACGGGTCCAGGACTAAGCCTCGCACCCGAGGCAAAGCTCCTGGACCCGATCGGTCGATTTCCGGGCATGTGATCGCGTTGATTGAGTGATCACCGCGATAACATGCAAATTAGATGGCAAAGTCAGTGTGTTCACACACTGACTTTGCCTCTAATTCACTCCCTGTGCTTCACATTCTTATACTGAAGCACAGACAGTGACCTGTAAGTAAAAAGAAATTAATTACATACACATAGGTAAAAAAAAATTAACCCTTTCATTGCTGATCACAGTTTTTAACTGTGATCAGTTTCCTTTCACTTTATGGCCCTCATTTAGTTTTTTTTTAACAGATTTTTTTATTTTTACAATTTATAAAGTTTTTTTTAATAAATAAAGGTAATTTTAATATATTTATTTATTAAAATTTAACCCCTGCATGCCTGTTGCATGATTTTTACTGATCTGACATCGCACTCTTCAGAGTTTTTTTTCTGTCTTTTTTGTTATGGGGGGTTTGGGAATCAATATTTTTCTTTTTTATTAGTTAGTTAATTAGGGGGGATAAGTGGTTTAGTGTTCCACTAGTTATGTAGCTTATTATTGGGAAAATAATGGGGAAAAACTTTTTTTTCCTCAAAAATTTCCTCTTTTATATGTATTTTTTAATACTAAAATGTAAATCATTTTTATGAATAGGGTATCAAAAGAATGCTCTAACTGTCCTCTAAAAAAACAACATATAACTTGTATGGGTGTGTTAAATGAGAGAGAGGAAATTTATGTTTCAAAAACCGCGTATTAAAAATTGAAAAACGCTCTGGTCCTTGGCCTAGGAAAATCCCTGGTCCTTAAAGGGTTAAACAAAAAAATGAAACTGGATCGTTTCAAAATAAAGAGTACATAGGTCAAGATAAATAGCCCGCATTTATAATCACTCATTTAAAGAGTGGTGACGGATATGTATCAGCTTGTCGTACATGCATAACACATAAGAGTCTATTCAATAAGGAGAGAACTGCCAGCAGTTGAGATGGGAATTTCCAACTTAAGGGCAAAGTAGCTCAGTTTGAAAAATTCTTCCATTCAGCTGTATAACGTGGAAAATTCCAGTGCCGCAAAAAAGCAAATCCAGAAAAAGGATCTTCACACTATAAAAGAGAGATAAAATCTAATGGTAAAATATGTGTCATATCAACATAGACAGAGTAATTAACATATCAGTTAACCATGAAAAACAATCAATAAACATAAATAAATATATATATAATGTATTCAAACATCCATCATGTATAAATGGAACCAAACATGCATATAGAGAATAAATCTTCAGACATGGGATGCGATGGGAATAATACTCACCTCCGTGTTTACGTAATGAATTAGTAAAATCTGTATATTTATAAAGACACGGAGGCTCCTCTTATGCTAGTTTAAAGCTGTTCAACAACTCTAGAAACTAAATGAAGATTGGAGCGGAAATAAAATTCTTGAAAAGTCGATTCTTTTTACCAATCAGCAGCCTTCAAGATATCTTCTCGGCAAAATCCTAAGATGATTGATTTGGAGGTCATCTAACATCTAATGGAGTGGGAACCAAACATGGCAAGAGGCATAGAAGAAACCGGATGATGAGGTCTACGAATGGACAGAAACCACTCTGGAATTGAAGGAGATCTGAAGGCTAAAGTCCATGTCTCGTATTCTTGAGGACACTGGATCAACCACAGTTGGGGATGAGATGGGAAAGCAGGATAAGAAACAGACTTAATCACAGTCTTTGTGCATCGGGAAATATCAAAAAGATGGGGTAAAGGATCAAGAAGACTTATCTAATGATCTGACATCAGAGACTCTCTAACAAGAAATAAGGCAGCAGACAGTAACCAGTTTAGGCGATAATTGTCTTAACGACAGGTTAACATTGGCTGGCCATGATTCTAAAAGATGGAGAACTAGATTAACATCCCAAGTAGAAGAATATCTAGGTTGAGGTGGCCTTGTCAATCTCATCCCTTAAAGTAAACGACAGATGAGAAAATGTATCCTTTCCAAAATACCATCGAAACCTACTTGGCCTGCCAGAGGGGTAACTAGAAACCACCGGGCCCGGTGCAAAAATTGCCCCGGGGCCCCCTGACCCAACCATGCAACTCCACCCCAGAAATGCCACTTACATGCCTCCCAACTGTTTGTGTCTGGCCTTGTCTTATATCTAGGATAGCTTTATATCTATCCCATGCATGCTTAAACTCCTTCACTGTATTAACCTCTACCACTTCTACTGGAAGACTATTCCACACATCCACTACCCTCTCAGTAAAGTAATACTTTCATTAGTCCCTGACCTAATCTTATATCTAGGATAGCCTTATACCTATCCCACGCATGCTTAAACTCCTTCACTGTATTAACCTCTACCACTTCTACTGGAAGACTATTCCATACATCCACTACCCTCTCAGTAAAGTAATACTTTCATTAGTCCCTGGCCTTGTCTTATATCTAGGATAGCCTTATACCTATCCCATGCATGCTTAAACTCCTTCACTGTATTAACCTCTACCCCTTCTACTGGAAGACTATTCCATACATCCACTACCCTCTCAGTAAAGTAATACTTTCATTAGTCCCTGGCAAACTATTCCATGTATATACTACCCTCTCAGTAAAATAATACAAAGTTTCTGACCTCCACTGTATTAACCTCTACCATTTCTGCTGAAAGACTATTCCATGCATCCACTACCCTCTCAGAAAGTAATACTTCCATTAATCCCTGGCCTCATCTTATATCTAGAATAGCCTTATGCTTACACTCCTGCACTGTATTAACCTCTACCACTTCTGCTGAAATGCTATCCCATGCATCCACTACCCTCTCAGTAAAGTAATATTTTCATTAGGCCCTGGCCCTTCCTTATATCAAGGATTGCCTTATGCTAATCCCATACATGCTTAAACTCCTTCATATATTAACCTCTCATCCACCACCCTCTCAGTAAAGTAATATTACTTTTCTGGACACAAAAAAAAAAAAAACATTAAAATATTTCCAGCCTTTTCAAAAGCTTGAGGTGGATCCCAAATATATGTATATAACTAGCTGCATGTATACTTATATGAACTTTTTAATATTATATTCAAGTATTTTCATATGTAATGAAAATGTTATTGAAAAATTGTTATTTTCTTATTTTTCTTATGTTTCCCTGCACCCACATTGTACCTAAAGGTCTTAACACAGCACTATACAGTACCCACAGCACTTGGCTTGTACTCATATTGCACCCACACGATTTGGCATGCTGCAGTATAAATTTACCCACCAGATCATACCACAGTGTCACTTTGTCCCACTGAACTGCCCCTGCAGAACATGCCACAGTGTCACTTTCCCCCATAGTACACGTTATTTTGCCCCACAGAACATGCCACAGTGTCCCTTTTACCCCATAGTACATGTTATTTTGCCCCACAGAACATGCCACAGTATCAATTTGGCCACAGCCAATTTGCCAGTTATGCCAAAATTAGCCACAATTGCCAATATGCCACAGCCAGATTGCCAATATGCCACAGCCAATTTTGCCCATGTTATTTTGCCCATTTGCCAGTGTTATTCTGCCCATAATTTGCCAGTTATGTGCCCATTTGCCAGTATTATTTGCCCATTTGCCAGGTATGTGCCCATTTGCGAGTTATGTGCCCATTTGCCAGTGTTATTTGCCCATTTGCCAGTTATGTCCCCATTTGCAGCTGCGATCCATGCACCAGTGATAGGTACGCTACTGTGGCCTGCTCAGATAGCTGACGGCAGATGTTAACAACCTGTAAATAAGTCCGTCTTCACAACTTTTTGTCAAGAAACTAAGAAAATGGGTTACAAGAGCCAATATGGAATCCACATTCTGTTCCATGCACCAATTATTCCATGAGTCACAGGCATGTTGATAGGATCATCTAGTGCAGGGTGCCCAAGTTTCTGCCATGAGTGACCTTCCCTGAAACTGTATTCAGAACCCAAGCATCTGATGTGATATTTTACATTGAGGAAAAAACTAATTCTGCCCCCGAATCTTATAGAGGAAAAAGGGAGATTATAAAGGGGACATACCCTAATTATGGCAGGTGGGAATGTTCTTCTAAATCCCCTGCCACGTGCGTACTCTTTGGGGAACAAAAACCGGAGCTGGAGGTCTGATTTCCTGGACCATATGTCTAGGTTGTGGGCCTCTAGGTCCACAGAGAGGTGTAAATACATTTTGCTCAAACTGGGTCTTATCGAGGGAAGTGAATGTTTGCACAAATGAGCCCAGTTCTTTCACAAAAAAGTCCCTGAAGAGCATCCTTTTGCCTTAGGGCCAGGTTCTGCTATGGCCATATTGACCAGTTTTGGCTCAATTTGGAGCAAAATGGCTTTACGCTTCTCTGTGGCAACTGCTGTGTTGGTATTACCCAACAGACAAATAGCGCATTGCACCCAGCCTCTGATAATTAGGGGATCTATAGGACCTCCTGACACTGCATTCTCTACCACACATCTGAGTAAGTGGTCCCAGGGTGTCCAGGACAATTTCTCTTTCGCTTTTTTGGGTTTCCACCCCACTTCAGGAGTGGAGCAAACTGAATCAGGCACCGTTGGTCTGGGGCATTCCACTCTCAATTTGATTCTTGAGATAATATCTAGGGCCTTTCGTACCCTAGATGCCAGGTACTTGGCCACATGTTCTGTCAGGGTCCACTCAGCTGATCTGGGTTGCTGGATCTGATCCGTATGAAAAAGGGGGTGACCCTTTGTATCCAGTGGGGTAGAATCCCCTATTTGTAGGCCACAGCTCTCAGCATGGAAGGTAGGTGGAGTATCTGTAGGTGTAAGGTTATCAACCTCATCGGAAGCCTCCTCGTAAGTGGCTTTTGAATCTGGCACAGCTAGGGCTTTTTCCCTCTTCCAGGTGCGCACCAATTTTGCTTGGTGGCGGCTCTCTTACATGATGCAACCATGCCATATGTGACCGGGTATGCGGTGTCCATCTCAAAATCTGTGGAGTTTGGCAGTGGCTTTTTTTAAAAATAAATATATGTGTTTCATATTAAATTATAGATTTTTATAATCTGACTGTGTAGAGTTAGACTTATTATTTTAATGCATAGAGTTGTCTTTTTCGTTTATTATTTTTGTACTTTCTCTGCAGTGGAGATCCACTGCAGATGTTAAGATTAGTGGATCTCCTTTCCTATTAATGATCGATTGTATTAAAGTGGAGTCAGTCTGAAAACATCTTTTCCCCAAAGTCTTTTCTGATCATCGGGGTTTGTATACTAATTATATTTTGGTGGAGGTGTTCACACCTACTTTTTAACTCGCCTGCCACTTACCATTTAGTGTTTTTCAGCAAATGTAGTGTACACAACAAAAAAAGTAAGTGACCTGGGTGTTAAAAGGTGTGTAGTATGAATTAGGAAGCGACAGCATTCTGCATTAATCAGGGTTGCCGATAGACATGTATGTTAGCGCTGCGTTGGGGAAGATGAAGACTGTAGAATTCTGATGGAAATACCTGCAGATAAGAAGCAATTGTCCCCTCCAGCCCACTATAAAAGCACAGATTAGCTGTGTGCAAATCCCAAAAATTCTCCTTTACTTTTACAGTGTTAGCATTTACCACCTACACAGGATGGCTAATCTAGTAAACTACGGTAATACGCCTTTTTTAAAATGATATTTTCTTTCTAGTTAAATCTGATGCAGTTTTTTCCCATTGTGGATTTTTTTTTTTCACATTTTGTACATTCATCCACAGACAAAATGTTGAAGAATGTGGAGACTAGAATGAAAAGATTCTCTAGTCCCTCTCATTGGTGTAGTGGAGATAGACAATAGCTCCCATCCCTCTCTGTCTTTTGGTTATTTCAGCAGGTAGCGGGATAACCCGCAGCCAGGTGTCAGCTCCCAGACTAAGTTGCATTCCGTCACTATGTGACAAGAGAACTCCTGGGAAGAGCATTGCTCTGTCTTTCCCCCCCCAAGAGCCTGGGCTTGCATCTGCCATCTGCTAGGATCCTGAAAATGGTCTCCTTGATAAATAACAAAGTCGGAGTAAAATGAAAGCGTTTTCTTTAATTTACCTGAACCCTGACCTTCTCCCGCTGCTCCTGCCATAGCAGCGCTGGGTGAATCCATCAGTCTGCACACCCAACAGAGGGGGGAGTACTTTTTATATGTACCAGAATTCCTGCAATATTAGAATGGGGAGAAACATTAAAACCACCAGAAATAAGAGAAATCTAGTCCCATATTCTAGATGCAGAACCCGTCCACAACTTTTAGGTCACTGGTTTGGTTCCTGGTCATTCATTCTTCTAAAGGACATAAATTGAGACCGGTTAATGAGAATAATCATGGGTTATTTAATACACAGAATTGGTATTGTTTTTATTTCAGATCCTTATTAATGTTTTCTCCCTTTGGGGCACCTGTAGGGGTTAAATAGATCAGCAAATTTACACTTTTCAGAATTTAAATGTCTTTTTGGCAAAAAAAACAAACCACATGTGCAGCTTTGTGTATGTTAATTGTGACTAAGGGCTATATTCCATTACTTAGTTGTACCTAGAAATCTGAAACGCTAGATGCATGTATATTCTGTGCACACAGTCCTGTGACCTGGTTGCTCGCAAAAAAACTCTGTGTCAGAGTAAAGGGTTCAAATGCTGCTCTCTGTGTGTCCTTTGTGGTATCAGTACTACAGTCATTGTTACTCTAGTGATAGTAACTGACCCAGATGAAGAGGATTCCACTCCAGCGAAGGCTGCTCTATGGTTCCGACACCCAATATCATGGCCTCCGCAAACCTCTGCTAAATAGAAGATAAAACAAAAAGACCCTATTGTTTGAAATGGAAATGAGTTGCTCAGGGTGCTCGGTGCCTGTTCTTTCTGCTTTCAAAGGAGTTTGCGGATCTTGCCAGTTTCTTTCTGTCATCTATATTTAACCTAAAGGAATGCCCAGGCATCTCAGGAATGCCATGAATATTTAACACAATCCAGTGATGCTGAGGAAAGCACATCTGAGCATCTGACTCTCCAGTAACAAAACCCCACCAGATGTCTTCTCTTGAAAATGTATCTAGCATTAGACTCTTGTGATATATTCTTTGGGTGGGTCTCATGGGCAATGTACAAGAGCATTTCCCCGACTGGCACAGCAGCATTATGGTAATCTTATACCAGTGACCTAGCATTGCAGCTCAGGCCTATGAGCTCAATTAAAGGGCGGCCATAATTACTGGGACCCAATGGAAGCTCTGCTAAAGGGGGTTCAACTCTTTAAACATGTCCAGACTACATATTAGTAATATTTCTGAGATGGCACATGGGAACTCGGGAGCAGACAGTCCTCACCTTATAACTACACAATGTACAGCAATTGATACAGATATGATAATACACATAACCTAGTGACCGACTCAGCATGACATCATCCTGCCCTCTTCCTAGTGAGTTAAGTAAACGCATCCATTATATCAGGATGTGACAAATTTGATTTAAATCTAGGAGCCAGCTGTGTAACAAATAAAAATGCGTGGGTCCCAGTCCATAAACATATATAAATACCATACACACCATTCATGCATACTAATGCACACACATACTGACACACACACTGACTGTCATGCTCACCCACATGCTGACACACACAAGGTGACACACATACATGCACAAAACACACTTGCTCACCCACAAATACAAACACACTTAAATGTTTCCCATGTGCTGGCTGCATACATTCTGGGGGCTCTTCACTAAAAGGTGAGTTGCATGTGTTCCTAATCAATGTATAACTAAATTGCTGACCCATCTGACCTCACCGGCAACTCACCTTTTAGTGTTTAGACCCATCTCACACACATACGTAAATATCTTTCTAAAGTATTTTTATGGTTTCAAAATTTGTATCATTTTAACTTAAGGCATGACATGGGATTAAAGGAAATAGGGACATGGAAAATGTTAATAATATTATTTAATCTATATTCTTTTAACTTAAAGGACAACTATTGTAATGTTTAACTGAAAGTTTACATCAAATGTAGGCATTTTAGATTAAATAAAATATATGCTTTGATGAAATAATACAAATACCTCATTGAGCCCTCTCAGCTTGTATAGCACTATAAGGGGGCAGACATCTTGGGTCAGATCTTCCTTCAACTCAAGGTTCTAAACAACATGTTAGGCCCCAATAGAGCTATAGGAACAGAGATGGCTCAATAAAATGCTCTATTTTTATCAATGCATTTCTTTTTCAAATGTCTACACTTGCAATCTTTCAATTAAACACACTTTCTTTTTGCTGACTGTGGTCCATTAAGAGTAATATCCCCACATAGGCATTTTATTACCTACCTCACCATGTAGGTACAGATACTGAACGCCCTGTATTGGCCTCCCAAGATTCCCCATCTCATCCCACCTAGCTGCGGAACACTGCCCTGGATAGACATAGTGGATAGATGGCTAAAGATCCTGATGCACAGGGAAGGTAAGCAGTGTGAGGTAGACCTGAGTTGGGTTCCTCGTGCCTCCATCATTGGACTCACTGCTCCCCCCCCGCACTAGTGTTGAATGGGTGTCAAGGAGGTAATTATATTGATGAATAATGCACACTGTGTTTGTAATGGATTCTCTCTAATCACAGTCTGTGAAGCTCCTGTAATGACAGTAAAGCTTTGATCAGGTGTCAAAGGTGCCACATGGTGAACAATTCAGAACGGTTCCAGACTTGTGCACTCGGTGATCGCAATGTGAGAAAGGGGGAGGATTTTCCAAGATAAGAATTTGATTACTGGATCTTGTGTTACAACCTTTCTTCATGCTATAATCATCTCCAATCATGAAATACAGCCGGGTTTAGTCACTAAACAGTGATATGTAACAATTGGCATCAGTTTACCTTCTGACTTCTGCCCCCGTCAAATCGAGACACAGGGAAATAGAGCTTGGAAGGTTGAGTATCAGCACTACTGTACAATGCTGTGCTCAATGCTGTGCTCAATGCTGTGCTCAATGCTGTGCTCAATGCTGTGCTCAATGCTGTGCTCAATGCTGCTCCTGCGCAGCCCGCATATCCCAGTGTCCCAGATAATGTAGAAAGAGTTTAGGACTGCAGGATTGCGGTTCTGAATCCCACTGTCCTGCAAAAGTGGGAAAAGAGGCACAGATTGAGGGGACGGCGGGGACGCAGCCTCAAATCCGAGACTGTACCGCTTAAACAGAAGCGTCTAGTCACTAAAAGAGTTGAGGGGAAATCACCATGTCATTGCTTCTCGTGCAAGAAGAGCTCCACTGGTCATGGAAAATGCACAATTTAATCTTTTTTAAAAACTCTCGGAAGAGATTCCATTCTGGTGGAGCCTCCAGGATCTCAGAGAGTTAAAGCTCTGCAGTGTATCCCAGCTTATTGAATCATTATGGCTTGTGCATAAAGAGACATTCTGAGAAAAGGTTCTAAAGTAGAGCAATCAGCAGGAACATTCCATGTGTTTCCTTGGTGATTCCTACCTGTTATTAATAGAACTGCCTCAGAATTCCTGCTTTACATTATAAAGATTTTCTTTAATCTCAAAAATGACATGAATGGCCTAAGTTTCTGTGCTGAGGAGCAAGCCATATCAGAAACAATGCCTTAAGTTAAAATCTCCAGCAGAGATTGGAGACCCATCTTCTGTGAGATGACGGAACAAAAGCTGATTACCCCGAAGACGTGTACAGATGTGAAACCTCATTAATCACATGATAACTGCATGAAACCTGAGACAATGAAACTGCCCGTTTATAAATTTGTCACGGGACATTGGCAAGAGACCAGTGACAAGTTCAAAGCGGGTAGAGTAATGCGTGTGCTGTTTTAGCACAGCTCGCTAAGGGTCTTTGCATGTAGCAAACGATCTTCTGTCATGTTCTGGAGAATAATGGCCGATTGTATGTTTAGGGGCATTGTACTGCTGATACACCTGGCCCATTGTCCCCAAATGTAGACTTTAACCATTTCAGTACTGGGGACATTTTAGAGTCCCATGGTATCAAAAAGTCTGAACTCCAGATGTTTGCCATTTCAGCTGTCTTAAAGGACAACTAACTTTTTTTTTTAACCCTTGCTTACCTAGAGGAATGGAATGGGGGTCTGTCTCTGCAATAGGACTTGTTTTAAAAGGGATCAACAGAGGGGACGTAGACAGTCACAAACCTGACCGCCTGCCTGCTGTGATTTAGTCCAATCACCGTTGGATGTTCTCGGTTATGTAGAATCAAAAATATGCATGTGCCAACCATTGCTGTTAAAACATAATGGGGCGGTACAATCCCCTGCCCGCGGCTTTTATTTTATTTAATGTGTATGTCAGAGGAGCTGGCTGGAGAGAGCAAAAGATCTCCCCTCACCTGCATTATTTGTGACCTCCTGGCGCTCAAACTCTAGTGACTGGTGGGGAGCGCGGCAGTGTGTGCGCACATAATTAACATATTAATATATTTAAGGCCATGTAAACGTACTGTATTGTTTCATTGCTGCTAAGCTCTGTGATATCCTGATACACATCACCTGTGCTCCAAGAGAAAAGAGACATTAGGATGGAAAACAGGAATTTTGGTCTAAAAATAGGGATTATCAAAATAGGGACATTTAGGAGGTATGACCGCCAACAAGGTCATTTTGTCCATTTCTTCCCTTTATGCCTACACCCTTCTCTTCCATTGTAGGCTCCTTCTATCTGCATTTCCACACCACCATCTTCTCTGCTACTTAACCCCTTCTCTATTTCTGCTCCTTCACCCACTTTTCTAATATGTAATCCTTTGTGAAAAGTAAATTCACTAAGCTGCACAGTCCACTAAATTTTGCTCATTAGAGTTGAGCGGACACCTGGATGTTCGGATTCGGCAGGTTCGTCCGAACTTCGAAAAAATGTCCGGGTCCGTGCTCGAACTTGACCCCGAACCCGAACCCCATTGAAGTCAATGGGGACACGAACTTTTGGCCACTAAAATGCCTCTAAAAAAGTCATGGAAAGGGCTAGAGGGCTGCAAAATGAAGTAAAATGTGGGTAAGAGTAGGACAAGTGCCCTGCAAGCAAATGTGGATAGGGAAATAACTTAAAATAACATAAAATACATAAAAATTACAAATACAGCTGAGCCATAAAATAGCACTAGATGGAATCTTTGATTTTAGCTTTGGAAGAACATAAATCTAAATCTAAAGCATGGCTGCCAGGAGGATAAACAGAATTATCCATTTGAGAGAGGGTTGGAGTGCAGGGTATTCTCTTTCAGTTTATACTAAGTGACCCATAGGTTGAGGAGGCGGTGACCATGGCAGTGTAGGTGGAAGCGGCGCTGGAGGAGGAGGAGGAGGTAGCCAGAATTTGTCAAAGTGCGCTGTAAGCACAGAATTGGACTGTTCTATTTGAGTCTCAGATATGAAGTGCACCGCAAGACGCAAATGTACTATTAACTACCCAAAACAATTAGAATTTTTCAAAGTGCGCTGTAAGCACAGTATTGGACTGTTCTATTTGACTCTCAGATATGAAGTGCACCGCAAGACGCAAATATACTATTTACCACCCAAAACTATTAGAATTTTTTTTATAATCAATTGACCTATTCGTATTCTATTTCGGTTTATAAAAAGCCAATAGCATTACATGTATTCCATAAACCGAAAGTCTATAAACTGAAAGACATTCGGTTTATAGACTTTCGGTTTATGGAATACATGTAATGCTATTGGCTTTCTATAAACCGAATCTCTTTTGGTTTATAGACTTTCTGTTTATAGAATACCAATAGCATTACATGTATTCCATAAACCGAAAGTCTATAAACCGAAAGAGATTCGATTTATAGACTTTCGGTTTATAGAAAGCCCATAGCATTACATGCATTCTATAAAACAAAAGTCTATAAACCGAAAGAGATTCGGTTTATAGACTTTCGGTTTTTTAGAAAGCCCATAGCATTACATACAATGTATATGTATGTAACGCTATGGGCTTTCTGATTGGCTGCCCTGCAGCCTTTGAAAACGTGCCATTAAATCGCCGAACCCCCCAACTTACAGTGAAATGTCCGTGTTCGGGTCCGGGGTCCAAAAACCGTAATGTTCGGTACGAACGGGAACAGTGCGGTTTGGGTTCGCTCAACATTACTGCTCATTTCTGGCAGAACTGGGTCACATTAGGTTCTCTCGTTTCATCCTCGGAACTTTGTAGCTGAATCTTGATTTTAGTGAACACTCAACTGGGAATAAATCTGGAGGAGTGTTTGTTGTTTTTTCCAGTGAATCAATGTCGCCATCTTGTGGCTTCTCACCAAAACGCTCGGACAATATTTACACAGTCAATTCAGTAATTAGTGGCCTTGACAGGCTGATAGTTAATAGCTGGTTCGGGCTACTGTTTGCTCTATGAAAAATGTACCAATTTTCTCTTAGCTTCAGTAAATGTGGCTCTGATGTGTAATGTTTTGAGCACACGCATATTTACTCTGCTCTTTACTTAATTACTGCCTTTCCTAACTTAAACAAGTCTGGAATTTAGTGGTGATTGCAGAAGCCAACCATTTTTCTGACTATTTGCAAATAATATATACTTTTTATATGGATGGAGTATTTTACAAAGTAATATACAGTAACACTAGATGGGTCACTGAGACAGAACACTAATAACTGCTTATAGCACATTCCTAAAAATCTAAATGCACTTCAACTCCAACTAGTACATTTCTAATTTCTGTGCGGACCCTAGTTTTATCATCATAATAGCCCTTACAGGGAAATATTTATGGCATCTCTTATTCTAATACTGTACTGGAAGCTTTTATTCCCTAATAATCCAACCTGAACACTTCTCTCCATACTGGCCTAAGGGTCTTCTCAATAAAGAGAGCATTGAAGGGAACTGAGATGGAATTTTCAAACTTTAGGCCCTCTAATGTAATATAAATGCAGTATATTTTTAAAACACACTTGTGGGGACTGTCTGGTGCCAAAATTGCACCTTTTAAATGTTAATGCATATTAAAGTACTTTAGAAAGCATATTTTACATTTTGCATCTGCTGAAAATATTAAAAGCCTTAGCGTTTGATGGATTTGTACAACAATTTGCAAAAAAACATAAAAGCTCCCTGAAAGCAGTAACAGTTCCTCTTCTTTTTTTTTGCTGCAGGAAGCAATGAGAATTATTGCAATTCATTTGAATTGGAGTTCCTGTTTTAGTGATGTCATCAATCAGTGTGCAACACATTTTTATGTCCTCGAGGTGCAAGACCGACGTTAGTTTCCTGTCACTGTGTGTATCAAAGAAAAATGTTTTCTTATTGTTATACTAATAAAGATACAACTAGGTAACAATAATCTAGTAGGATTGGCCACGGAATGGCTACCCAAGGCCGGTAGCACCTCTGTCTGTTGTGTGAAATAACTTCGTTAGCCCCCAATTACATCTCAGCATCCACCCAGCAAGTCTTTCTGGAACCTTGCTCTTTGTACCCAAATAGCAGACAGGACCACTAGCAGTTAGGTACAGCAAGAATGAACAACAACTTTATTTGTGAAACAGCACAGACTTATAAACACTGGCACCCCTGTTCATTTCTGCACCAGGTGCGGTCCACCCCCCTGACTTTGACTCCGCCCCTTAATTATGTATGTCACTGATGCACACCCTATATATATGTGATTAACACTCATGCTACCTGACTTAAAAAAAGCTCATCACAGAGCTGAAACGTCACGTTTGTGCAAAATAAAACTCATTTAACACGGTGTGCTGAGTACCTGGATATTTCTTCTTTCACAACAAGTGAATATATTGTGATTCCAGATGTATTCTTAAATGTAAACTTTTAGCAAACCTTCAGAATATTCCCCACTACCGATGTCACAATGTAGGAAAACGGGTGTGAGCACTTTAAACAATACAGAAACATATAGATATGAAATAAAAAGAGGGGTAATTTATATGGCTCACAAAAACAGATAAAATACAATAAAATAAGTTGACACTTAACCCCTTCGTGACAAAGGACGTGCCAGGCACGTCCTGGGAGAAACTCCCTTAACGACAAAGGAACGTGCCTGGCACGTCCTGCGGTGAATCAAGCGGTTTTCGCGTCAATGCTGCTCCGTCAATATGGCTATGCCCTCTGCCGGTCTGAGCTTCGGAAGTGAAAGTAACTTCACTTCCGTCGCTCTGAATATGCTACTTGACTGCCCCTAGTGGTAGTTAAGTAGCATAGCAATGGATTTAACATAATAGCAACAATTTAAAATAAATATTTCATTAATTAAAAACTGGTTTTATACCATATTTTCCGGCATATAAGATGACTTTTTAACCCCTGAAAATCTTCTCAAAAGTTGGGGGGTCGTCTTATACGCCGAGTACTGGGATTTACTTACCTATTTTCTGCTCTGTCTCCACTCGCGTTGTTAAAACCGGTCCGTGGCTTCCCTCACAGCCACGGACCTGCAGCACCGGGGGACAGCAGCAAGGAGGTATATACTGGGAAAGTGGGGGGGATTTTTTGGGCAGCTGCCCCAGGCCGGCCCTGTACTTCCTGGGGCGCCCAGCGTTAAAGATGGCCCAGGGGCCGTTTTTAGCATGCATTAGGGCGGCCTGGGGGGCAATTGCCAGCCCGCCCCTGCTTCCCAGCACTGAAGGCCACGGCTGGACACTATAAGATATAGGTCACGACTTTCCACTTACATCACGACAGATAGGTTTTATGCTGGTGTGAGATGTTTTCTTTGTTTCAGTTTGTAACTGAATAAAAGTCCATTCTGAGACAGCAGTGTACTGAAAACTTTAATTTCCCTAGTATGGTAGCGCACCAGAAAATGAAAAGAAATAAAGATTTGACCACACTACAAAACAATAGAGTGGGTTCAATTTTACCTAACTATGAAAAACCTCCCGGGCATTTTATGAAACTGTACACTAAGTAGCAGTGACCAGCAGAGGGCAGCAGGATCCAGCACTTTCTATTTCCTTGCAACAGTGGCTTCTTTCTTATTTATTTAAGGGCTCTGAATGCAAAGTATTGCGCAATAATGATTACACATTGATCTGGTACTCAAAGAGCTGGTATTTGATAAAGACAGAATCTGTATAAAGGAGAGTTTCCGTCTGTCTCAGCCCTTAGAAACACCAATACCATCAAACAAAGGAAAATGCAAGATATGTGGCAAGAGTAGTCCAATTTTATTGGAAATAAAGGAAGCAAGTTCCCAACCCTAGTGCAGCAGCTTCCACCCCAGGAACAAAATGGAGCAGAAAAATGGCATCCGGCCTTACCTGTACCAGGAGCTAGAATTGTATTTCTACCTAGGCTGACTAGGCCAATGCCTAGGGTGGCAGACTGTAGGGGTGGAAGTGGGGGAAGCTGCAGATTGCCAATTAGTTCACCAAGGAGGAATCTGGTACTGTGCCAGGGATCTGGGGGTACATGGTGCAGTTGAAAGGGATATGGGGTCAACCTGGTGCTGTTAAAAGGTGTTTGGGGAAATCTGGAGTAGAAGAAATGTTATGCAAGGGTGCAACTTGGAAAGGAAGGGTTGGGAGATGCATGAGTTTTATCGGGAGCCACCTAGCTGATACGCTACGTTCAGCCCAAACTGAAAAACCCTGAGATAGATGAAGCCACCGAACTCAAGAGGAGTTAATAACAACCCTGGTACCAACGCCAACTCTCAAAAAACAACTTTCTGGGATTCAAGTATGTGGGGTGGGGGTATTGTGGGTTGCCCCCAGATAACTCGCATGGATGCTCTCTGAAATTCCCATTTTCAGGCTCTGATAAACTTGAGATTCAGATATTTGGGGCGGGTGCTCCCTGGGATTCAGATATTTCGGGTGGGTGTTCCCTGGGATTCAGATATTTTGGGGTGGGTGTTCCCTGGGATTCAGGTATTTGGGGTGGGTGCTCCCTGGGATTCAGATATTTTGGGGTGGGTGTTCCCTGGGATTCAGGTATTTGGGGTGGGTGCTCCCTGGGATTCAGATATTTGGGGTGGGTGCTCCCTGGGATACAGATATTTGGGGTGGGTGCTCCCTGGGATCCAGATATTTTGGGGTGGGTGCTCCCTTGGATTCAGATATTTGGGGTGGGTGCTCCCTGGTATTCAGATATTTGGGGCAGGTGTTCCCTGGGATTCAGATATTTGGGGTGGGTGCTCCCTGGGATCCAGATATTTTGGGGTGGGTGCTCTCTTGGATTCAGATATTTTGGGGTGGGTGCTCCCTGGGAGCCAGATATTTGGGTCAGGTGTTCCCTGGGATTCAGATATTTGGGATAGGTGCTCCCTGGGAGCCAGATATTTTGGGGTGGATGCTCCCTTGGATTCAGATATTTTGGGGTGGGTGCTCCCTGGGATTCAGATATTTAGGGTGGGTGCTCCCTGGGATCCAGATATTTTGGGGTGGGTGCTCCCTGGGATCCAGATATTTGGGGTGGGTGCTCCCTGGGATCCAGATATTTGGGGTGGGTGCTCCCTGGGATTCAGATATTTGGTGTGGGTGCTCCCTGGGATCCAGATATTTTGGGGTGGGTGCTCCCTGGGATCCAGATATTTTGGGGTGGGTGCTCCCTGGGATCCAGATATTTTGGGGTGGGTGCTCCCTGGGATCCAGATATTTGGGGTGGGTGCTCCCTGGGATCCAGATATTTGGGGTGGGTGCTCCCTGGGATCCAGATATTTGGGGTGGGTGCTCCCTGGGATTCAGATATTTAAGGTGTATAATCCCCCATCCAGCCACCCCATTAACCCCCTCACTCTTACAGCTGCCTATACCTACACTTTGGTAACCCCTCGCTATCCTCTGGTACCACCCCTTCCTCCTTCATACGTTTCAGTCACACCCATTCTTTCGCCAAAAAACACCCACCGGCTTCCTTCCGAGAATCTGCCCTGTGCTACTCTTGCTCTTGGCCTTGAACCTTCTTGAACATCTCGTTTTAGGTCACATTCTCACCTTTCTCAATACGCCTAGATCCGCTGCATTCTGGTTTGTATGCCACCCTTTTTTATGTGATTGTGCTGTGACTAAATCAAGTATCTTCATGATACTGGAGCCGGAGAAGTTTGTCTTCATTCCAATGAGCTGCAGGTCTCAGAAACTGCCGACAAGTAATAGAACAGAACCTTTCATAGGAGCTGCAATAATTATATATCGAGCACTTAGAAGACCGAATAACAAAGAAATCAGCGAGAACAAAGAACGCACCAATAAATATATATAGGGTTAGGGGTATAGGGGACGCCATAACCTAAATATTATTCATTCAGTGAATGTAAAGAATAAAAACAAATCTAAAATGATCTATACATTTTGTATTTTGTTGGCAGAATTCAATGTCGATGCAAAAATAAAGAGAAAAATGTAATTTAAATGGGACTGTGATGTCGCCTGTTTATGACATCACCGGTGGCTTGATATGCAAATTAACTATATTCTCTGGGGAAATTTTTATTTTATTTTTTAGCAAGCCCCTAGGTGATGTCATAAAGAGACCCCAAAGACACAGTTAATACATTTTGTAAAGAGAGAAGAAATGGGGAAAGGAAACAAATGTATATATTTGATGTATTCATAGTCATACAGGATACTGGGTACCACTCCAGCTCCCACTAATAATAATAGGAGTAGAACACTCCTCGGCTGCGCTAGAATTAAGCAAAATGAAGCATTCCGTCAGCTGAACCTTATTCCTTATATACACATGGGCGTGCACAGGGGATCCCACCTCCAACACCAGCTTGCATTCGAATTCCCGTGACGTTCAGTCATCATGCTCAGGACAGTTTGTCGCTGGCCGGATATCATGGGAATTACAGTTAACAAAAGCTAGTGCAGGTTAGTGTAGCATAGGGAAGAACAAAAACCAGACCAACCCTGCACTGATAAGTTAGTCCAACCAGTGACCCAAGGGCCTGCTTGTCTGCTCCACGCCACCACAGGGCAAAGGAACAAAAGAAATATGTGAAACAACGGGAATGTGCATTCACCAGGCCACTAAATATTAGCGGAGGTGTAGTGTAATATTAAAATATTATTACCCCATAGGTATGGCAAGAAAACAGTGAGCTGCCTCTACTCCAGTGAATAGGCTCCGCCTTATGCGTTTCGCACCCTCTATTGATCACATATTCGTAGATTAAGGCTTTAGGCAGAGCCTATTAACCAGGGACAGAGACCACTCACTGTTTTATTGCCATCTCTAATATTTCATTATTGACCTTTTGCCTCTGGTGTCCCTCCTCTGGTCTCGTGGCCAGGTGAGTCCACACTCCCTTTGTTTCACATTTTAGTTTAGCATAGTGCCTGACCATATAATGCCATATGGCTTGCTGAGAATTGTGTGAAGTGTAGTGTCCCCTCTTGCTGCCCCTCTGGTCACCCATGCCTATATAATGTTTATTCCTGGGAGTTCCATGTGCTCTATACACTTAATCCCTCTGTGAACCAAACGACGCAAGCACCAAAACGCCACTTTTAGTTCAATGTCACAATGGCAGAGACCCGATCATGCTCTTAATAGACCCTGTGGGTCTCTGCCAAAAGATCACAATACCTCCCGACATCACGTGTGACATCACGGAGGCGTGCCCAAAACCCGGAAGTTTGGGCACAGCATGATTCGGTAAAATGTAGCCGGTGCTCACTTTGAGCATCGGCTACATTTTCGCTGTCAGAGTGGCATCATCTGACAGGCAGGGGAGCTGCAATGAGCTGTTAAATGCTGGACGGTCTATGCCATCCTAGCATCTTTTAGGACCACTAAAATAGGATGGCATAGAACGTCCTAGTGACGCAAAGGGGTTAAAGGGTCCTGGCAGACAAAACACTAGCCCTGTCAGTTTGTACTTGGCATCTGGCGCAAGTAATAAATCATCGACCAATTTACAGAGAATCACTTCCTTTCTGTTACTGGGAAGTATTCTGTAAATCTCTGGTACACACATGGTACATCGCAACAGATAAAACTCTCTTTGTTTACAGACTGTGGGAGTCGAGACCGAAAAAAAGAACAAACAAACAAATCTTTTCCAATTCATTTTACTCCAACACCAACGATTATAATACATTATTACTTTGTCCAAAAACTGTCACATTTTGTTTTTTTTTATTAAATACACTACATGAACACAAGTATTGGAACACACCACTTAATTATTGAATTCAGGTGCTTCAATCAGACTTATTGCCACAGGTACCTGGCCATGCAGTCTGCATTCATAAACATTTGTGAAAAGGCCAGTTCACGAAATGTCGTCCCGGTGAACTATAAGTGGTATTATTGGAAAGTGGAAGCGTTTAGGAACAGCAGCAACTAAGCCACAAAGTGGAAGACCACATAAAGTGACAGAGCGGGGTCACAGAATGCTGAGGCGCAGGGTGTGTAAAAGTCGCCAATGCTCTGCCGATACCATAGCTGAAGATTCCAAACTTCCACTGACATTAATATCAGAACACAAACTGTGCAGCAGGAGCTTTATGGAATGGGTTTCAATGGCTGAGCAACTGCATGCAAGCCACACATCACCAAGCACAATGCCAAGCCTTACTGAAAAAAATCCTGTGTTGGATTGAGTGGTGTAATGCATCACTACTGGACTCTGAAGCAGTGAAAACATGTCCTATGGTGTGACGAATCACTGTTTGGCAGTCTGATGGGCACAGGGCCGGCCTTAGGGTTGTGCGACCTGTGCATAATCACTGTGTATGGAAAGCGCGAGCAGGGTGGGGGCGGCGCTACACCACTCACCCGGTGAGCTCCGCACCCTCACAGACAGGACAGAACAAGGGGAGGGAGACACAGAACAAGGGGAGGAGAGACAGCACAGGGGGAGGGGAAGAGACAGAACAGGAGGAGGGGGGGAGAGAGAACAGTGGAAGCGGGGGAGACAGAACAGTGGAAGAGGGGGAGAGGGAAGGGGGTAGGGAGGAGAGAACAGGGGGTTTAAGAAAACGGAGGGGGAGAGAGAGAACAAATATGGGGAGGAGGGGGGAGAGAAAGAACAGATATGGGGAGGAGGGGGAGAGAGAACAGATATGGGGAGGAGGGGGAGAGAGAAGAGATATGGGGAAAGAGGGGGAGAGAGAACAGGTATGGGGAGGAGGGGGAGAGAGAACAGATATGGGGGAGGAGGGGGAGAGAGAACAGATGAGGGGGAGAGAGAACAGGTATGGGGGAGTTGGAGAGAGACAGACATGGCAAGGAAGAGGAAAAGAGACAAACATGGGAAGGGAGAGACACATACATGGAGGGAGAGGAAAGAGACAGGCATGGGGCGGGGGCGCAACGGGAGTGGCCAACACAGGGCGCCGGAACACGTTAGGCCGGCCCTGGATGGGCACATCTGAGTTTGGCAGATTCCTGGAAAACATTACCTGCCTAACTGAAGTGGGAAAAGTAGTGTGGTGGAAGAGGGGTGATGGTATTGGGATGGGCTTTTCAGGGGTTTGGCTAGGCCATTACTTCCAGTGAAGGGACATCTTAATGCTTCAGTATACCAAGACATTTTGGACAATGCTATGCTTCCAACTTTGTTGGAACAGTTTGGGGAAGACCCTTTTTCTATTCCAGCATGACTCTGACCCCATGCACAAAGCAAGGTCTTGATGTGGAAGAACTTGACTGACCTTCTCAGAGCCCTAACCTCAACCCCATCGAACACCTTTAGGATGAAGTGGAACAAAGACTGCGAACTAGGCCTTCAGTGCCTGACCTCACAAATATCTGGGCAAAAATATCCACAGAAACACTCCAAAATCATGTGGAAAGTCATACCATAAGAGTGGAAGCTGTTATAGCTGCAAAAGGGGGACTGACTAAATATTAATGTAAAATATATTTAGAATGCAAGGTCATAAAAGTCCCTGTTGGTATAATGGTCAGATGTCCAAATATGATTTTCCATTTAGTGCATATGAATCTATGTAGTCAGAATTAGATACTACTTTTAGAGCATTATAATAATTCCTATCATAATTTGTGTTCCCGATTCCCCGAGTTTGAGATTTTCCACAGTTCGGTCTATGCTATCGTGCTTCAATAACAGAGTTGAAAAAATGAGCTGTTTACACCATATTACTGATAAGTGCTAATAATCTGACCGAAAATTCATACACTAGTAATAGGAAAAAAATACACTGTAACAAGTATAACATTCTAAATAACAATATATACACTGTAACAAGTACAAAATTCTAACAAACAGTATATACACTGCAACAAGTACAACATTCTAACATACAAAGTATACACTGTAACAATTACAACATCCTAACATACAATGTATACACTGTAACAACTACAACATTCTAACATACAATGTATACACAGTGACAACTACAATATTCTAATATATAATCTACACACTTTAGTAACTACAAAATTCTAATATACAATCTATACACTGTAATAACTACAATATTCTAATATATCCGGTAATCCATACACTGTAATATCTACAATATTCTAAGCTTTGATATTCAGTGGCAAAGCAATAAGGAGGCTTGGAAAGAGAGGCAGGACTGTTGCTGTAGCAATAGAAATAATTATATTACACTTTATTCACAGTTTTGAGGCGATAGGAAGTGATAACACTGATCTCTGTCTTCAATACCTTTCTAAAAAGAAAATTGGACAGCGCTGGTGGAACTTCCCCTTTAATGAACTGCAAAGTGCATGTAAATTATACCTTAGTAATTACAAAAGGAGAATCCAGGGTGTACCGCACATTATTTACACCAATGGGGATACACTTAAAATATATTAAGTGCTTAATTATCTACTGGTTTATCATGAACCATAAAACACATGTAATTTAACAATTAACATTATAATGATGGTATTTTGCAATAAGGATGCCAGGCCCTTCACTTGTATCCCTGCCTGCATCACTCTGCCAATTCCAACAGTCTCAACTGGGCCTCTGGGATCTTAGAATCACTCAGGACTTTAACATCAAACCATCTTCTTTATAGGTGGTGAGTTGCATGAAAAGAACAGAAAAATCTCTAAATGGCCCCCAAGACCACAACCAATAATAAATAATTAATATGGTGCTGGTAGCTGGCAAGGCTCCAATTATAAATATAGGGGGCCAGGAACCTGCCAAATGATTTGCAGCTCCCCACTAGTATCAATGGTTGATGGGACCCTGCCAAATTTGAGCCCACCTCCCCTAAAATAAATAGGCCAGGTTCTTGCTCAAGGTTCCTGGTTATTAATAAAAAAAAGAACACCCCCCCCCCCCCCCTCACCACCCTGAAATAAATAATAGCAGGCAGCATGTGTGCATTGCCCAGGCACACAGACATCCTTCCATGCCCCCTTTTATTTTTTTGTACCCTAAAAATGTAGATAAAATATAATTTAAAAAAATAGAGACAAACAAAAAGGTTAGTGGTCCCAGCTCTTACCGGATTAACAGTCTACTGTGAGTTTTACAACAAGTTAAGTTATGGAGATGTGTCTGTGAAAAAGCTGCCAAACGTGTTTTAGTTGGAGCTGAGTGAGACAAAGGTTACCGGCTAGAGGTGACTCTCATTTAAACTTAACTAGAATCTGATTTTATTACTTTGAACTGAAATGACATCATTTGCAAAAGAATAAATGATGTGCACCCTGAACATACCGCTCACGCATATGTGACAATGGAAACACTTTCTATAAATACACAGGACTGCAATAAAATGAAAACATCTCACCTTGTACTGTGATTTTTAAAGGCCTGTGACACGAGAAAAAATAAATAATAAAACAAATACAGAATGGCATATGTACATTACATAAAATTGTTACTAACTACAGTTTTAAAAATATATAAATTGAAGCACGGCATTGCTCCATCCGAGTGCAGTCAGTAGTATATCTTCTGCAAGGCAAACAAGGCACTCGCCTAGGGCGGCACTTTGCCAGAGGGTGTTAAAGCACACTTCTGGTGCTTCAAACATTTTTGTTCCCTTCGCCACCGTTCAGAAAGCTTTAGCTCCTTCCAGTTAATTGGGGTGATGTATTTTCTAACCTTGCCGTCCATGTAAGGGACGTGGTGGGGGTATGTAATGGGAGTGATGGTGGCATGTAGTGGGTGTGATAGGGCGTTTAGTGTGTATGCAATGTGGGTGATGGGGCATGTCGTGGGTGTGCAACGTGGGTGATGGGCATGTTGTGGGTGTGCAACGTGGGTGGGGGGGGGTGCTCGAATTTTGTCTGCCTAGGGCAGCACAAAACCAAGATTCACCACTGAGTGCAGTGCAACAATTAACTCTTTGATGGTTCTAATCACTAAAATTCAAGAATAGCTCGAAGGGACACCTGTGTTTGACTTGGGGCGGGGGAACCCAGGTTCAAATCTTCTCAATTGAAAGTAATGGGAGGTGAAATGATCAAGGATATTTTTGAGACTAAGTCAAACTCGGGTGCCGAATTGGACTTAGTCTCCAAAGGAAAGTCGACCTCCAAAATCGAATTTTAGTGAATAGACCCATAAGTCAAATTGGGCATCCTTGTCAAAAACAATTGCTTTTCTTGTACAAGAAAATGTACAGTGTATATAGCTTCCCAAGTAAAATAGAATAATATATAAAGCTCAGAGTAACTTATTCAATGCATTTGGAAGGAGAGCTCTTTACATTCAGGTTTGTGTCCACGTGGAATCTTACCCATTCCTCCAAACCCTTCGGGATCCTTTGATACAGTTACAACTTGGCCCTTATCCCACCACCTGGGAATCTTCTCCAGTGCCCCACTTTTCAGGGACACTGAATAAAACTTTACATAATAAGGAGATCGTAATGAAACACATTCATGCATGCGCAAGGGACTGAGAGGTCCACATTTGCATGGACACACCACTCAATAGTGCGGTCACTCCCCCACATCAGGCTGGGAGGTATGCCGTCACAAGATGAAGACCAACTGTTGTTGCAAAGAATTGCATGTTTGAGGTATTGGGCGGTTATATATAAATACAAATTCTGGTTCAAAAAGTCTGTTGGTTTCCTTTGGGATTGAGCATTTATCTCCTTCGTTATATCTGTGTGCAATATATATATATATGTATCACGAGCACTGATTTTTATACCGTCCTGTAGAATATATTGTCCATTATATTGTCCATGAAGGTGGGGTCTGGCGGCTTTATGGTGTGCAAGGCCTAGTTATAGTCACATTGCGCCAGTAAATGATTTTATGAATTGTGTATTTTCTGGTCAGTGACCATGATGGGAATTCAAGCTGTGTTCTGATTGGATTAGAACACTTAGAAGCCAATCAGGATGTTTCGCTGCAACTCTCACTTTCTGCTCCGTGTAACGTTGAGGGGTTTAGTGCTTTCTGAACAAACAGTTCTGGTTACCTTATCTCTCCTACCCCTGGCCATAAAAATGCTCAAGTGTTGGAGATGCTCATATAAGACTTTACATTGTCTATAAATACATGTAATAAATGTTTTCTTCGCAGATTCTAGGGCAGTCATTTTTAGGGTAGGCAATTTGCCCAGTCTGTCCCTGGGTTAATCAGTGGCTCATGTTGCCAGGCACAAGGTGTACACAAGCTTTGGAAGTTCATTTGTGGCGAATTAAAATCATGATGCACAGCGAATAATAAGCTAAAATAATCAGCCTCTGGGACAACTGCTGCGACCAAATACAGGTCCGATAAAGAGCAGCAATCTGTGGAATTCCAGCTACTATCATGCACAGGCAGTGGTAAGAAACAAGGCCCTGTGCATTATGCCAAACCACTCATAACCTTGTATCAGCTGTGTGTAACAAATCCCACTAGGCAAATGAACTTACAGTTTGACAAGCTCCCTCGTTCAGGGGAGGTTATTTTATTCTATGTTTCTATTGCAGGATAAAACTTACCAGAAAAGGTAAGAAAGAGGAGACACGGGGGAAGTGATAGAAACATTGAAATACATAAAGGGAATCAACACAGTAAAGGAAGAGAGTATATTTAAAAGAATAAAAACTACCACAATTAGAGGACATAGTCTTAAATTAGAGGGGCAACGATTTAAAAGTAATATCAGGAAGTATTACTTTACTGAGAGGGTAGTGGATGTATGGAATAGCCTTCCAGCGGAAGTGGCAGAGGTCAGCACAGTGAAGGAGTTTAAGAATGCGTGGGATAGGCACAAGGCTATCCTAGATATAAGATAAGGTATAGTTGCCAACATCGGCCATGTTTCCAGGGACACATATTTGTGTGGCAACTATGTAAGGGTTATGTCAGAAGCCCATAGAGGGCTATTTAAACAGTGTTGACGGCTGTTAACCTTTGACCCTATGTCGCCTGCCCCTAATTCCAAATTGTCCTTTACCATTTCAGTCACCTCACTCACCTCTCCAGACTCACAAATCCCAGTGATTTCAGCACCTAGAGGCTCTTACATAGTGCACCCAGTTTTACAGAATTAAAAGCATCTGTAAAAATGGATATTGACCCTTAAAAAAAAAAAGCACAACTAACTTTGTAAATGGATAGCCCTTCCTTTAAATGCCAAAGTGAATGCTGCAAGCTCTCACTACTGGGCTTTATCTAATCATACCTCACACTGCACACGCACAGTAATGTGCACACGCAGCATGCATGTCTACCCCACATATTCACATGCAGAATGTTTTACCTCCAAGAGATGCGGGGCATCATAGGAAAATGCCTGGATGATAACACCTTGATTCTGAACTGGGACATGTAGGACATATGTACAGCATTAAATGTTTGTGAAGAAGGCACACTACGTTTTTATCATAGGGTTTTATTCCTGAAAGAAGGACTTTAAAAAAAGGAAATTGCAAACTTACAGGGACTGTCTGGTACCCAAAATGAATCTTCCAAATGTCAAGTGCATTTTGCATTGCTTAAATTCTGAAAATCTTACACTTAGATGAATATGTGAAATTACAGCCGTTTGCAAGAAGCCAGTAATGCCCACACTAGCTGAGAAAAAGTCAGTGTCCTATTGTTTTTTCCTGCAGGAACCAGTGAGAATAATGCCATTCAAATGAATGGAATAATATATCATGTTTCTCTACTGATGTCATCAGACAATGTGTTGCACTGTTAAGATCTCCTATGTGTACAAGAGCAAGGTAAGTGACTAAATAAAGCAAAACTGATACATGCTCGGTGCTTACACACAATCAGTTTGGCAGTACCATAAGGATAGGATGCAGGAGAGGGCTTGAGTAGAATATCAAAAATGGGATTTATGCAGAATGCCTGTATCAAATCACACTGGATATAAAGTCTGTGCACTATACAAACACTAATCTTCCACTTGCAGCAAATTGAGTTTGAGGAATAGACTGTCCATTTAAGGCCAAAGTAGCCAAGTTGGAGGATTTCCCCTATTCTGCTGTACTTCAAACTCTATTGCTATTTTGGGCTTAATTTTGCAAATTACTTTCTCGAGTTCAAAGAGCACTGCGTTCCTGTAATCTCTCTACTGCTTACTAAGGGCTTGAACCATGGAAGAGGGAATTGACAAGTGAATTGGAAACTTAAGGCCAAAATAGTTGAGTTGGGAAAAAGTATCCAATTCAGCTGCTTTGGAGAATTTTTCTATCTCGGCTACATTGGTCTAAAGTTTCAAATTCCCTTTTCAGTACCCTGCAATTCCCATTCATTCCCATGAACAAAGTCCTAAATATTAATACACTAACTGGAATCACACACTGTGTTGAAAGTGCTGGCTGGATTTACAGACTACAGTTATCAATCACTGTGTTATACCTGCTCACCTAAATGCTAGCAACTCAATTTCACATGTTTTACATACCCCCCCCCCCCCCCCCCATCCCTAGATTACAATTATACCAAGTTTAAGGTTACAACTAGCAAACCATTTACATTATCCGATCTGGATCCAAAAGTAAACACAGGAATGTATGCTTCTTTGTAAAGGACTAAAGACCTTTCTATTAACTGACTGCAGAGCGATATCTTTGGACAAGGGCTATGGGAGGTATTCAATAAACTGAACTTATAACTGAACTGCAACAATCAGGAATTAATGGCCCTGATTGGAAGGATAGACAAGTTCAAGAATATTTCCAACTGAGCTGCAATGTTAGTATTTACTGTTTGCGGATAATGTTTATTGAGGTTATAAGGGGGCTATTCACTAAGGGGTCTATTCACTAAGGGGGCTATTCACTAAGGGGTCTATTAACTAAGGGGGCTATTCACTAAGGGGTCTATTAACTAAGGGGGCTATTCACTAAGGGGGCTATTCACTAAGGGGTCTATTCACTAAGGGGGCTATTCACTAAGGGGTCTATTCACTAAGGGGGCTATTCACTAAGGGGTCTATTCACTAAGGGGGCTATTCACTAAGGGGTCTATTCACTAAGGGGTCTATTCACTAAGGGGGCTATTCACTAAGGGGTCTATTCACTAAGGGGGCTATTCACTGAAAGGTGAGTTGAGGTGAGATGAACATTTAATGGCACCAATTTATCTATACATTGTGCGGGGACAGACAGGGTGAGTTTACATTACGTGGGAAATTCACTAGGTTTGTCCCTGCACAATGTATTGATAAATTGGTGAGCTGAAATGTTCATCTCACCTGCAATTCACATTTTAGTGAATAGACTAATTCAGAGATAAATATTTCATCTCACTGACTTAACTATGGACAAACTTGGTGAGGTCCTCATGCTAGACGTACAGAGTTAGCCCTGAATAATGCTATGCTAAAGAAAAAGTGAGATTAAAATATAATTAAATCTGTGCATTATCTTTTGCAAGCTGAGCTCTTCCTCTGGGAGAAGCAAATCAGGTGTATCCTTACACAATGTACCGTCTCAACTTACCTGCAGCTCACCACCCCTGTATTTCATTGGTTTAGGTTGAACTCGAGGGTCTACTCAATAAAGAGGGAATTGCAGGGATTTGAGCGGAAAATGTCAAACTTAAGGCCAAAGTAGCCGAGCTGGAAACATTCTCCCATTCAGCTGCATTGGAGAATATTTCCCACTCGGCTACATTGGCCTAAAGTTTGAAATTCCCTTCTCAAGTCCCTCCAATTCTTTGTTTACCCCAGGGGCCAGGTCCTAGAAGTCTATGACAACAAATGGTTGAGCAATTTAAGGAGCAAAGAGTTTAATAGTTTACTAAAGCAATATGTTTGTGTTTAGCAAAATACTAGTTATGTTGATTTATTATCTGTATATTGTCACAGTATTTGTATTTTAAATAAACGCTGTGGCCAGTTCTAAATCCATCATTGTTTATTCGCTCTATTTATGATCCTTTCCAGGATTGCATTCACACCTGTCATAGTCATGGTAGAACAGGCATAAAAATCAATTCTAGAGCAAAATCCAAAAATAGAGTAATCTCCATAGAAACCAATGGAATGTTCCTGCTGACTGTTCTACTGTTAGAACCTTAACCCAGATTTGATACATAACCTCCACTGTCTCACATACACTCATGTGTAAATACAAATATAATGTTAAATAAGGTTGGTTGCAATCTTTCCTATTGGAAACCTGCACCTAAGGAACATTGCACGCATTCTGCCGTTTCCCGCCCCGGAGACCGCCAAAATCCTAGTGCACTCGCTTGTGATCTCTCGCCTTGACTACTGTAACAGCCTCCTGACTGGACTACCTCTGGCTTGTCTTTCTCCCCTGCAATCTATCCAAAACACAGCTGCCTGACTCATCTTTCTTGTACGTCGGTATGATTCGGCAGCTCCCCTCTGCAACGCCCTCCACTGGCTCCCCGTCAGAGTCAAATTCTGCCTTTAACCGTCAAAGCCCTCCACTCCTCAGCCCCTCCGTACATTGCCTCGCTCGTGAACCCATACTTCCCTGCACGACCTTTGCGCACCTCAATGGGAATAAAGCTCTCCTCCTACCTCATCACCTCTTCCCGCTCACGCCTCCAAGACTTTGCCCGAGCTGCCCCCCTCTCTCTGGAACTCCCTTCCGCGAGCATCCAGCTCTCTCCTTCCTTTTCAAACTTTAAAAAGTCCCTCAAAACTCATCTCTTTAAAGAAGTTTGCTACCCAACTCACTAGAATACCGGTCACTTTACCTCTAGCTGATCTCACCTAGCTGGAACACACACAATCTTTGGACAATCGCACCTAGTGCCACCCATCCACATTACTGTTACTACACCTACATTCCCTCTGTTCTCTTCACTCCCTTATGTGCTTCATGTACCACATTCCCTATAGACTGTAAGCTTGAGAGCAGGGTTCTCTAGCTCATGTATCAGTCTGTTCTAGTTTGTCTAACTTAGTATGTAGTTCCCTCTCTATGCTCGGTACCTAGCGCTAAGTAAATAGTTGGCGCTATATAAATAAATGGTAATGGAATGTATTGGTCTGTTTGAAAATCCCAAAGCAAGCAGGTAGGTAACAACAACAGCAGTAAACATTGCCTCACTGGCACATTGCGCTAATCCATCCAATAGATCCTGCCTAGGAAAGTGTTTGTAATATTGTATCAGCAAGCTGAGCGTGCCAGATGTTTCTCCGATGGTTCTTGTAATTACTGGGAGTGGTTCTCCAGCAGATCAGTACACAATGTTCTCAGACTGTCCCAGCAAGATGTAGGTGTCTCAGCCGTGCACTCCACGGGAATAAGATTCATGGAGATATTGTTCAAAACTTCATGGAACAAACAATTTAACTCATCATGTGTACACAAGGGGGGGGGGGGGGGGTTATGTACAAAACAGAAATCTCAGATTTCCAAATGTGGAGCAGTCACCATGGAAGCAAAAAAATGGTGTGGGAGCACAGCCGTGGGTCCGTGGCTTACTGCACCTCGAGGATCATCAGCCATACCACACTGACAAGGCCAATGTAGGCCAAAACGTAAGTCTGTGGTTTGCTGTGTCCCTCGTGCAGAGGAGACTAGTCATGCATTTCAGGTCTTATGGGTGGGATTCACCTGCAGTGCTGATGGAGTAGTATTCTCTGTAATGCTGAAAGCAAACACTCCCGAGTAGGTACCATTCTATTGGACAAACTATTGTAGTGCTGTCTGTTCTCGGTAACTCTGTGCTCCCACCCCATTTTTTTTGTCTCGAGCAGTCACCCTGGAAACGAGTGCAATGTTCCTGATGTTTAGATTATCTCAAGCTTTTTTTCCCCAGAACTGACTTTTATTAATAACCAAAAATGTGTTTATCATTACAGTTCTTACATTAACTGGAAATCCCAGACCAACGACATCCATTATCCTTGATCAAGATCAGCTGGTGTAGAGAGCAGAGCTTGTCACTGATGGTTCTTGTGTTTCTAATTACTAAAATGTGCAAAAGAGAGATGTTACTGTTTAGTAAATATATAAAGCTCTGTATGGCTGGAAATGTGGAATCTGTAGTATGTGGGGAATTTAACTCACCCAACTGATCTTAAATAATTATCTCTTAACTTTGACAATGGGCATCACTCTCTGTACCTTCCCTCTGCGGTGTATAGGTATTTCTCATTACATATCTAAGATCAATGATTGGCATTAGTGCATACCTCCCTTACCCCCTTACATTTCCTGTGGTGCCCACTGTGAGCATAGCTTGATTTATATAGAGGATAGAACTTAACTTTGAGAAAATGTTGAGCTCATAGAAAAATAGAATGTGTCCGAAACTAAGAACCTGGAAAAAACTACATTTTTAAAATAAAAAAGCATTGTCTATCTGTGGGATTCAGTGTGTGTGTGGACGTGTGAGTCTGTATGTGTGGGTAAGCGTGACACAGTGTGTGTGGGGGTAAGTGTGACACTGTGTGTGTGTAGAAGTGTGACACAGACAGTGTGTGTAGAAGTGTGACACAGACAGTGTGTGTGGAAGTGTGACACAGACAGTGTGTGTGGAAGTGTGACACAGACAGTGTGTGTAGAAGTGTGACACAGACAGTGTGTGTAGAAGTGTGACACAGACAGTGTGTGTAGAAGTGTGACACAGACAGTGTGTGTAGAAGTGTGACAGTGTGTGCAGAAGTGTGACACAGTGTGTGTGTGTGTGTGTGTGTGTGTGTGTGTGTGTGTGTGTGTGTGTGGAAGTGTGACACAGTGTGTGTGTGTGTGTGTGGAAGTTGGACTTTGTGTGTGAATGTGTGTGTGGAAGTGGGACTATATGTGAGTGTGTGTAAATTTGACTTTATGTGTGTATTTGAGTGTGTGTGTGTGTGTGTGTGTGTGTGTATGTAAGTGTGACTGTGTGTGTAAATGTGACTGTGTGTGTGCATTTAATGTGAGTTTTTTTTTTTATTGCTGCTGTCTTACTGGGGAATCTGTGATTTATATATATATATATATATATATATATATATATATATATATATATATATATCCACACATGTATGTATGTATGTAAGTATGTGTATACATAAATACATACATTTACTTTCATTGAAACATGAATGCGGCCCACGCACAAATAGATTTACGGTGAAGTGGCCCACTGCAGAACAAACTTGGACACCCCTGTTATATGAGAAGGCCTGGCTTGCAATCTCCTCTCCAGTCCATCCCAAAGGTGCTCCATGGGGTTAAGGTCAGGGCTCTGGGAGGGCCAGTCAAATTTTTCCACACCAAACTCATCCAGCCATGTCTTTATGTCGAAATGTCTTGGTTTGCTGAAGCATTAATATTTCTTTTAACTGGAAGTATGGGGGCGTAGCATTTTCGACTTTTACACACCCTGTGCCTCGGCCCTTGTAGTTCTGTGACTTTACGTGGCCTGCCGCTTCGTGGCTGCTGTTCCTAAACGCTTCCGCTTTCCAATAATATCACTTACAGTTGACCGTGGAGTATCTAACAGGAATTCAATTTCATGTACTGACTTATTGCAAAGGTGGCAGCATCCTTTCACAGTACCACGCGTGACCTCACTGAGCTCTTGAGAACAACCCAGCACCTAACTGAGGGAAGTGAGACTGGGAATTCTGGTATGCCACGTAGCTGGTATTTACCAGACAGGTACAAATTTGGCTTGAGGCCATTGTTAAGTCTATGCAGGCACCTTTATGAAAAGGTGGCAATCCTATATGGGGGCCTGACACTGATTTTTGCCTGGGTACCCTCAAAAATGTAGAACCCACACGATTTGTAAATCACACAATAAACTGAAATGACTCATTAAGATGATCCCATCACAGATTAATTAACTTTATCATTTCAATTTGACACCAATATATTAATAGACAAAGCATTATTGAAGTCAAAACATTATCTTAATCAGGCAAGTAAGCTTTTCGTTGCTGGAGAGCTGTATTGTGATGTTTCACACCAGTCTGGAAATGGAAGAGTTAAAGAGATTAAAGGGGATTATTGGCTATGTGTAATCTACTCACTGAATCCCAGCAGTTAATCCTACGTGAAGTGTGTTTATGGTTTAGAGAAATAACTGGAGTCTATAGCAAATGTTTTCACAGGGCAGCAATACACATGTTATACTGAATAAAGAGCATTATATAACATTGACAGATGTAAGTGCAAACATTTCCATGCAATCCTAGTTCTGCACTACGCAGGCTCCTTGGATCTAAGTGTAAATGTCCAGGACGTAAGTGAACTATCTGAAATACTCTGTATGTTCTGGAGTAGTCCTAGCTAATAATGACTGTTTGCTGGTTTCAAATAGGACTGTATCCTTTATGTCAGTGCTCTGGGGATACGGCATTTAGTCCCTTTAGTATACTTATTATTATCCTTAGCTTTGCAGATATTTGGAATATACATATATCATGATGTTTAATCATACCTCCAAAACATTTCATAGGTTGGGTTAGGAGTCAAGATTTAGGGTTAGGGATAAAGATTAGGGAGCTGCTCTGAACTGTCAGCACTGAAACGGCTGCACTAGTTGGTAGAATACTGAATACAGAGGGGAACATACATCCCTCTGGCTTGCTGCACCTAGAGGGATACCAGTCGTACCACACTGATGAGGCCAATGAAGGCGGAAACGTATGTCTGTGGTTGCTGTGTTCCTCGTGCAGAGGAGACCTGCCAGGCTATCTGGATCTGGACTGGCCCTTATGGGTGGGCCCAGTCTGATATGCTATTGGAGAGGTTTCCTCTGTAATGGTGCAAGCGAGCTAAGTAGGTTACATCCTATAGGGCTGGCTATTTCAGTTTTTGTCTGTTCTCGCTGAGAGGGATCCCACTTTTTTTTTTTACTGCCATATTTGTGCTCGCACAGCTTGTCACTGCCATATTTGTCCCTAAACTACTTTTCACAGCCATCTCTGTCCCCAAACAGTTTGTCACCATCATATTTGTGCCCATACAGCTTATCACTGCCATCTTTGTCCCCAAACAGCTTGCCACTGCCATCTTGGTGCCAAAACAACATGTCAATGCCATCTTTGTCCCAAAAGTGCTTGTCACTGCCATCTCTGCCCTCACATACCTTTTACTGACATATATGTCCCCAAACAGCTTGTCACTGTCATCTTTGTGCCCAAACAGCTTGTCACTGCCATCTTTGTGCACAAACAGCTTGTCCCTGCCATCTTTGTGTCCAAACAGCTTATCAGAGCTATATTTGCCCTAAACAGCTTGTCATTGCCATCTTTGTGCCTAAACAACTTGTCAATGCCATCTTTGTCCCCAAACAGCTTTTTACTGCCATATCTGCCCCCACATAGCTTGTCACTGCCAACACTGTGCGTAGACAGCTTGTCACTGGCATGTTTGTACCCAAACAGCTTGTTACTGCCACTTTTGTCTGCAAACAGATTGTCAGTGCTATTTTTGCCCTCACTCAGCTTGTTACTGCCATCTTTGTGCACAAACAGCTTTTCACTGCCATCTGTGCGCCCACACAGCTTGTCACTGTCATCGCTGTGCCCAAACAGCTTGTCACTGCCATCTTTGTGACCAAACAACTTGTCACTGCCATCTTTGTGCACAAACAGCTTTTCACTGTCGTCTTTGTCCGCAAAATACCTTGTCACTTCTATACATACGTCTCAGTGTGCTATGGCTGTGACAGTTCAACATGAATAAGAGATAAACCCTTAAACTGGGCAAAAGTTTGTATTCCTGCTTTGGGACCACTGTGGGTCTATATATCCCTAATTTTCTCATGAGAGCTTGTGTTGCTCCATCCAGCAGAGTTGCGATATTGTACAGTCCTGCCCTATATTTTTATTTCCAGATTAATACGGTTTCTGCTGGAGCCCTCTGGCATTGGGGTCACCATTCACTCATGTCTGTGATATCTTATTTATTTACTGACACACCTATGTTGCTGTGATATATTGCACTATTGTTCTTTTTTGTTCTTTTTACCATCCTGCGCCTGTCCAAGTCATTGTCTCCAGGCACCGGAGGAGTGCTAACGATGGCTGCACTGTGTGGGTGCCTCATTTCATTATATTGTTATTCAAGTGGCACATTTTTATGAATGAAATTTAAACTTTTTTTAAAAAATGACATCACCTTTTTACATAGTTTACATTTCCACTTTATTTAGAATGCTGTTGCTCATCACGGCATATAGTACTTATTGAGGGTTATATATATAAATATATATAGATATAAAGTCTGTAAGAGAATTACTGCCAGGCCCAGTCTCTACACCTGTGTGTAAAGTGATTACTGATAGGAAAAGAAAAATGGTCCAGTTTGCTCCCAAAAAGTAACTATATCCATGAAAAAGGGAATTGCAGGGAATTAATAAGGGAAATGCAAACTTAAGGCCAATGTAGCCAAATTGGAAAAAAAATCAATGATTTATTCACACTTCACACTCGACTGCTTTGGTCTAAAGTTTGAAATTCCCTTGTCAACTCCCTCCTTAAATAATCTTATTATTGTGAAACAATTTTGTCGCCAGGGATATATATATATATATATATAAAAAAAAAGTTGCAAATGTGCATTAGATCACTTTATTGCACTAAAACCAAGACATTCGTTGCACTAAAAAATAATCCCAAAGCAAAAATTAAAAAAAATGCAAAAGGGGGAACCAAGTTTCCCAATCGTGCGCCCTTTTTTGGGCAAGCCATGCAGGCTCAATATTCTAAAAATGATAGAATCAAGATTAGACACAGAGGCAGCTCGGTTATTTATGCAGAGCCCCCTTTGGTTTGGTGCTTTTTGTTAACTCAGCAGGGATTATATATATATATATGTAGCTGTTTCAGTTTCTCTGGAGCTGAAAGAGTTACTGCGGGTGCCTAGGTTTACCCTGCATGGTAAGTAACACAGACAAGCTCAGTGTGACACCATGTCCAATCCTCACAGCCGTGTGCCATGAACTCACTGAGATCTAGATAGAACCGGCTTGTGTTTAGATTACCTTGAATTCTTGAAATGAGTAAAGATCTGGAATAAACCACCTAAAACTGGCTGAGAAAGGAGAGCACAGTATATACGCAGAATATCAGGCCAATATCACATCTCTTCCCTTTCCTTGTAATGACAGGGGGGGCAGAGAGAAACACAGCGTCACTACGGGTGTAACAGTCAGGGTGCCAGGGGGTCTGGGAGACCACTGTGACCACCCAGGCCAGTTTAGGCCTGCAAAAGTGAGCGTGGAGATCGCTGACAAATAAAGTTGTCACCGACGAGTGATATGGGGGGTAAAGTTGCCACTGACAAGTGATATGGGGGGTAAAGTTGCCACTGACAAGTGATATGGGGGGTAAAGTTGCCACTGACAAGTGATATGGGGGGTAAAGTTGCCACTGACAAATGATATGGAGGGTAAAGTTCCCAAGTGATATGGGGGTTAAGTTTGCCACTAACAAGTGAAGTCTGGACATAATTGCCACTGACAAGTGATATGGGGGGTAAAGTTGCCACTGACAAGTGATCTGGGGACAAAGTTCCCATTTGATATGGGGGTAAAGGTTGCCACTAACAAGAGAAGTCTGGACACAATTGCCCCAGACAAGTGATGTGGGGGGTAAAGTTGCCAATGACAAGTGATATGGGGGGTAAAATTGCTAATGACAAGTGTTGTGGGGGGTAAATTTGCTACTTACAAGTCATGTGGGGGTAAAGTTGCCACTGACAAGTTCTATGGGGTAGAGTTGCTGCTAACAAGAGATGAGGTTGCCACTGACAAGTGATTTGGGGGGGTAAAGTTGCTACGGATATGAATGGGGGGGGGGGGGGATTACAATTTACAATGGGATGAATTGCAATTCTCATGCAGTGTTAGTTGTTTAGCACAATAGTAAATTGTTCCCGAGATATTACATAAAATGAAATTAATTCAAGCCGCACTAGGCAGACTGGGCATGATGGGAATTATTATTATTAGCTTGAGTGCCTGTCCTGTGAATATTATAAATATCCAATGCTGAGATCTCAAAGTTACAGCTTTTAATACTCTGTTAATTGGCCTTCATGGTGAATGTCTCACTGGGAACACATAATCTAATTGTCTGATACCAGCCCGTTGGCTGTGCTCAGCTCATGTTGCAAAACCGGGAGAATGCCCAGCTATGTGTAAGGCTGCAGGCTGCAGGCTGCAGGGGAGGGCTGGCATGGTGGGAAGAGGGCTTTGGGCTACTTCTGTATTCCTTATATTGACTTCTGTGGGAGGGCTTTGGCTATATTCATTATATCCAAGGTCCTCTCAAAATAAGCCAAAGTCCTCCCGATAGAAGTCGAAGGCGAGGACCGAGGTTGCCACTTTGTATCGGTGCATTTCAGTTGATTTCGGCATCGGGAGATATCAGGGCGGATATGATGTCCGAATTACAAACAGATTCGGAGTCACAATGGGGCGACCTGGGTAGTTCAACAATTGGGTCATAATGTGGCCAGAATACACCTGCAATTCAGACACACCATTTCAGGGCAGATTATCAGCACATATTGGGTCGACCCTATAGTGTTAATGCTAATTAAAGTACGATACAAATTGAAACAGAAGTTAGGGAGTGCTTTGCTCACAAGTTTAAAGTGTACTCCTCACTATTTAATTAAATACATTGTGATACCCATATTACTAGTGAATGTATAGCTTTTTTTTTGTCATACATCTTTATGCCACTGTTCCAAGGCAAAGAGGGGAAAAACTAGATATTGACACACAGAGATGGCCAAGCATTAGGACTTCACCCTTGCGCCGAGCACTGTAGGATGCTGATATCACTTTTTCAGAGCCACACTCATATCTTCATCCTCCATTGTGGCCAATTCAGTCAGTAGACCCATTCAAAAAAAGTATATTTCTTAATGTATACATTGGCTGATGATTTCGCCAGCAAATATTGCACCAGATGATGTGCAGTCGGTGACACGTCTCCTCGCCGACGAAATCACATGTGGCCTACCCCGCGGCTGCTCAATCGCCCAGCAAGGGGATCCAGAAGCTGAGGATGGAGCCCTGGCGCAGGGTAAGAGGAGGTCCACTGATCTGACAACATCCTTGGTTGGATTGAAAGCATCCTTAAACCCCAGTTGAAGGAAACGCCTAATTATATTCAAGATACCATCTGCCGTCTTAACAAAATTGCCAACCTTGGTCCAGTTCCAGATGGCACCATTCTTGCTACTATGGATGTAAAATGTCTGCAACAGGATAACTCAGGAATGGAATCACACCACAATAATACAATTCATACTAAACCGTATCTACTTCACATTCGGACAGGACTTCTATGTCCTAAGAATGGGGACCGGAATGGGCACACAAAATAACACCACAATATGGCAACCTGTTCATGGTCCATGGTGGACTTAATCTCCACCTGCATTACCAAACCCCTAGTATATCTCCAGTACATAGATTATATTCTAATCATATGGACTGGTAAGGAAGAGGGACTTCTCAGATTCCGTGCAGACTATAATGCCTTCCATCCCAATATAAACGTGACACTGAGCTACTCTCACACATGTTCACTGCCATATACATTAAGAATAACTGACTTCACAATGCTGAAAACCATCAGATCAGACAACCTACCTGAAACACAACAGTTTTCCATCCCAGACATACCAAAAACTCAATCATCTACAGCCAAGCCATCCTTCATCAACCATGGTTACAGTACAAAAACCACAGACTCCCAAATGAAGAAAACCACTAATATCCCCAAGAGAAAATCTCCTGCAATGCCAGCAGCCACAAAAAGAGATCTCATACTGTTAGTGGTGACCTATAATCCACAAATGGAAGTCGTGCACAAGATCTTGATTCCAGGCTCACATTTACACACAAAATCAATGGCTTCTTTACATGCAAATCATCCAACCTAGTTGTCACGTCTTGGGCTATTGACCGAACAGTGACATGGGTGTAGGGGTGGGAAAGGGCTACACGTAATACAGGCTTCTGGTGCGTTCGTCACTTTCCCCACAGGGTGCAAAAACAACCACTGCAAATTCCCAATAGTCACCCCCAGAGCTCCCCGCGTAAAGCGAGCTGCCGCCACTAAGACTTACGGGCGTCTTAAGTAACCACATAAAGACAGTAGAATGGCATTGTACACAAACTCTCACTGACCAAATCTAGAAAATGAACCCCTTAAGAGACAAAAATATTTAATCTGAGTAGAATTAGTCACAATGCTGTTACACACACAAAAATGATATATAAAAAAAAGAGACATAGACATGAAACAGTTTGAAATAAGAAGTACAAAGCAGAAATTATCATACCATAGTTGGGATTCTTTTAGTCTTGCAATATTAAAGGGACACTACTACCTACATAAGATGTAACTAGATAACTTGGTCATTTAAAACAAACACACATATACCGTATTTGCTCGATTATAAGACGACCCTGATTATAAGACGACCCCCCCCCCAAATTTGTACATTCCTTTAGGAAAAAACTAAAAGCTTGATTATAAGACTACCCTATAGGAAAAAAGTTTAACTTGTATATATGTAAATTGCTTTTTAATATTTAATAAAAAATGTATATTATACAAATGCATTTCTTGTTTTTATTTCCTTTTATGTGCTAATGCGGCCTCTCTCCCCCTCCCCCAGCTGTCTCTTCCCCCTCCCCAGCGTTGTCTCTCTCTCTCCCCAAAACTTCTCTCTCTTCCCCCTTCCCCTTGTCTCTATCTATCCTCCCCTTCCCTTTTCTCTCTGTCCCCCTCCCTCCCCTTTTCCCTCTGTCCCCCTCCCTCCCCTTGTCTGTCTGTGTCTCCCCCCCCCCCCTTGTCGGTCTGTGTCCTCCCCCCTCCCCCTCCCTTTGTCTCTCTCTCCCCCCCCCCTCCCCTTGTCTGTCTGTGTCCTCCCCCTCCCCCTCACCTGGTTTCGTTCCCTGGTGGCTAGTGGGGGCAGCCGGGGGATGTCTGCACGATACGTGCAGACATCCTCCATGCTGCCCGACACGGCAGTCTATTATGACAGACAGCTGGTCTGTCATAATAGACTGCCGTGTCGGGCAGCATGGAGGATGCCTGCACGTATCGTGCAGACATCCCCCAGCTGCCCGATTCTCCCTGGTGGCTAGCGGGGCAGCAGAGGATGTCTGCGCGACAAGCGCAGACCTCCCCTGCTGCCGCCCGGCACGAACGCCGGGACTTCGGTGACGAAGCCGGAAGTACCCGGCTTCATCACAGAAGTCCCGGGTGTCGTGCCTGGCGGCAGCAGGGGAGTCTGCGCTCATCGCGCAGACATCCCCTGCTGTTAGAGAGGGGGATCCCTGTCTTATAGTCTGACCTCAATTTGATTATAAGACGACTTCGAATGTAAGACAAATACGGTAAATCATATGCCACTGTTGTTTTATAATTCTATGATTGAATTGATTGCATATAAAAGGAAAAACAACTTGCTCTTGTACACAGTCGGATCTCTTAACAGTGCAACACATTGTCTGATGACATCACTAGAGAGACATGAAATTCAATTAATTTGAATGGCATTATTCTCATTGGTTCCTGCAACAACAACAAAAAAAAGGAAATGACTTTTACTCATCTAATGTGGGCAGTCCTGATTTCTTGCAAACTGCTGTCATTTCACAATTTCATCTAGCTGTAAGTATTTTATATTTCAAGCAATGCAAAATGTAAAACATGAATTTGAAAGTACTTTGAAAGCACATTAATATTTGGAAGATACAGTTTGGGCACCCTGGATCCCTGCAGTGGACTTATTTCACACTGCAAACATTTGACACCTTCATGGACCTGGCATCTGTCTAATGGCTTTATGGCTCCTCCAACCAGGGAGTTGAGGGATCAGAGATGCTCTGGCCAAACTGATTTTTTCTGTAGGATGTCTGTGGAACTTGTTGATTTACTGGTGAGAACATTCTTCAATTCCCTGTTTTTCTTGCCTTTTTATGAAGTTGTTAACTATGTTTTGTAATTAGGAATTTGGTTTTAGCCTCAGTTGTGAGGAAGGGACAGAGCAACTTGATCTAGAAATCTTACAAACACATCTAGCCAATAAATGGTATCATTTTAACTCTACTTGTTCCCTGTTTGTAGTCAGACAGGCTCGGCTTGCTATGTAAGGATACATGCTGTGCATGTTGTTCCTTTTTTGTATCAGTAATGATTTACCCTGTATGTTTTCCTTCAGACTTGTTTAAATATATGTATGTATGTATTTTTTATCCTATGTTACATGTGTAACTCTGTGTAACTCTATTCTGGACTGGGTCCCCAGGACATACTTGAAAACGAGAGAAATCTCAATTTATTCTTCCTGGTAAAACACTTTCTAAATAAATAAGATAAATGTCACTAAATATATTGAATATGTTGAATATGTTGTTTTGTTGTCATGGCTACTAAACAAATTATGTGCTGGATGACACACCCTCACACATTGCTAATTATGTGTCTCTGTCTTTGTTATGGGTAATGTTCAGATTTATTTTTACTGCAGTTCATTGGTTAATAAGCTGGATAATGTTTCTCCAGTACAATCTGCCCCACATAACTCACCTGCAACTCACCTTTTAGTGAATAGACCCCTGTGGTGATGCCCATCACCAATAAAGCTTTGGAACAGATGATGACCCGTAATGCTCAGCCAAAGGTTGGCTGTGCGACCATCATGTAAAACTATCATTCACTGCAGCTGCTTTGGTCGACAGCTCACATAATCCTCAGGCAACCATGCAGCTGCCTGAGCATCGTGAAAAATGTATTCTGCAACAGTGTCCCAATCGTTAACAAATGGAGTTCCAAACACGGATGAATAAACGTGCACACAACATGTGTATGTGCGAGTGCATGTCAGGGATGTTTTCATATGTTTCCCTGTGGCCTCACATTTGTTCTGACCCCTGCATCGACCCTGCAGATGTGAAAGCAGATAAGAGTGAGAGAGATTAGAAAGTCTAGGAAAGGAAACTGGAACTTCATGTAATATTCTGATATCTGATGATTATATTGCTCTAAAAAATGCTTTAAAACAATTTAGCCTTAATGTTAAATGGGATAATGTAATGGGAGAGAACATTATAGGAGAAGCTGGAATCAGAGAGCAAACCACAGTCAACCCCAGAGGCAATGGAGATACATGAGAGGCATTTGCACAATTATATATAATGTAAAACAAAAAGAAGTCATAGGTAGCCCCCATGGCAGTGTAAGCATCTGCCTAGTGTGTTCTATTGGGAGCGTACACACATGCTGTCAGACTGTCTCTTCTGTTTTCACTGTATTCATAGAGACCCAGCCCAGCACAGACATGCAGGGATATGACAATCAGTGCATCTCTCCTGACTCTGCACTTTCATCATGATCACATACAGGGGAATGAAAAGCATGCCTGGAACGTGTGCTGTCTGATTTCAGGCAGGCGGTCATGTCAGTGATACATGAAGACATTACTGCCTTTAGCAAAAGTGAGACACTGATAGTAATGGCCCGGGAGTGCGAGAGACAGATTTGGTTTGTGACACAAGAAAATGTTACGCTGAAATCTGACCCCACTCCCAACTCAAATCGTGTTCCGGATCAACTGCGGTGCTGGGGACATCACAGAGCAGTCATGGCAAACCTATGGCACAGCTGTCACTAGGACACCTCTGTGCAGTGTGGGTGATGGGGCATGTGCTGGGGCAATCCCTGGGTGTGCAATGTGGGTGATGGGGCATGTCCTTGAATTCTGGGGTAAGTCCTGGGTGTGCAATGTGGGTGACGGGGCATGTCCTCGAATTCTGGGGTAAGTCCTGGGTCTGCAATGTGGGTGACGGGGCATGTCCTGGGTGTGCAAGGGTGGAGTTCGAATTTGAAACCCATTCTCGAATTTTAGTGAATAGACCCAAGAGGCTTCAAAATGAAGTTCTGTGGGAAAAGCAAGTCTTCTGGCTTGTATGGTGTGTGTAGATCTGTGTTTGTTGATGCCCCTGTCTTCATAATAGAACTTACATAGAGAAATTCAAATATATATATATGTATATGTAAAAGGTTTGAGACCTGCAAGATTTACTGTTATTGCTCGGGGAAGCCTGCATTTTCTGGTCGTCTGATTGGTTGAATAGCTGTGCTCTGATTGGTCTGCAGCACTAAGATGGGACTCAGAATGCAAGTTTGGCTTCTTGTGTCTCTCATTACTCACTCTCCTAGAATGGCGAGAGTTTAGCAACAGCACTGGTAATAGGAAGAAGAGCCTGGCACCTTTAGCAGCTATTAGTACTATAGCATTACTAATCCCTTAATTATCATTGTTTTAGTACACATCGATTAGCCAGTGTCTTGCTCAGGGGCAGATAAGCACAGTTATTTTGGGACCATCCAATAAACCTACTTTGTTTCTACTTATTCATCTTGAGGCTTCTTGCAGTCCTGGCAGTGGGTGCAGAGTGCTATAGCCGGGGCATCTTTACACCCCTACTCCGGCCTGGTCAGTCTGTTCACATTAAGGCAACAAATAGTCTTTTTCAGGCTGAACTCTAACTGAGACTGCTTCAGACACATGGCTGGAGATTTCTACTGAATCTCTACTTCTTTCCCAAGAACAGATTAATCATGATTAAGGAGGAACAATATAATATTTGTTTTCTTGAACACCATTGAGATCAGGAGCCCATCACACTGCTGTTATGTCACTTCCTGCATGCTGGATGTGACAGTGTACGGGGAGAGAGTGTGAGAGATCATCTGATCGGATGATCTCTACACTCTCTGTGCAGCTTGGTGTGAGAGACACCTGCAGATAATGGCATTTGAAGGTTTTTATGCTCCCTCTAGAGTGCCGGCCCCACGGTCCCAGTTGTGACCCCGGAGACCATGTTTGTTACGACCCCTGGAGAGTCAGTCATATAGACCCATAGCCACTTCTCAAGTGAGACACACCTAGGGCCTTGGCTGCCATTGATGACGGCCATAACACTACATCTTATGACTTATCTACCCCACTACCTATATCCTCCTCAATATCAGGACGCACAGAGCCGTACTAGTAAAATAAAATAGGGGTAGACGTTCTCTAAACTCCATACCATATGGAAAGAATGTCTCACTAATTTAATACGTGTGAACAACAAATGTGCTCGGGTGCTGTGGCATGACCACTCCAATCTGGACCAACAAATATGTACTATTCGGATTGCTGCTATTTTTTCTACCGTTATTGTTTTTTTATGTTGCTGCTACAGTGTGTCACTTCCCACCTGGATCTTTGCTGCTACAGTGTGTCGATTTAGACATTGTACTTTGCCATCCAGGGGGGAGTTTATGCAGGCAGCATGTCGTTTACCGACATTAATACAAAGGGGGGGGAGGTGGCGGGGGGCACCATGTGGCTACACAGAGACGATATCTTCATATGTCTTATTTAACTCTATTGTGATACTTACCATTTACAATACAGTTAAAAAGGAAATTATTCCCCTTTTCTCTGTTTATGCTATGGCTCAGGGAGTAGGAAACCTGCATTTGTTATGGACTACATTCCCCTTGATGTTTGCACAGCTGTAAGAGCATAATGGGACATGTAGTTCACAATATCTGGAGTGCTGAAGGTTGCCTACCCCTGCTATAGTTTCAGACATTTGTTCTTCATTAAGATACTATTTTAACTTAACAACAAACTCTGCCCTTTCTGCAAATTCTGCCTAATAATTCACTGGCCGTTGCTGAGTGAATCTCCTTCGGAACTTTTGAAAGTTCCAATAACAATAATCGGTTGTCATCTGCTGGCTTGTTAAATATTAGTGCTTGTTAACAGATATCACCCAGGTGTCATGATAAAATATTCTGCCCTGATCTTAGTGTTTTTATTTCGAATTTCACATTTTTCTTGGTAAAAAAAGTAGATTTTTTTTTACAAAATCCAAGTTTAAATCTGTATATGGTCACAGGCAACTTATTTTCTTTTTCTGTAGCGAGAATATAAATTGTTAAGGAGCCAGACATGTTCCGGAGGATTTTATTAATTATTAAATATTTTATAATTTTCATTTTCAGATTATATTTTTGTCACCTTCAAATTTTTGTTTGGAAAAAAAAAACAAAACAGGCCGCAGTTTGACACCCTGTTCTAACTCTTCCTCAAAAACTACAGTGCAACGTACGAATATCAATACTATGGCATCATTCTAAAAATGGAATTACAGTAGAAACCAATGGCATGTCCCTGCTGGTAGCGGCACTCTTTAGAGCTGAGAAGTGACCAATGTAACGACCACCACATGTCAACAGCTGGATCTGTCTGACAGTGCCATGGCTTCCTCCACAGGCAGCGAGTCTCTGAATTAAAGAGACAGTCTAGTCCCCAAACTCACTTTGGTGCAAGATGAAGATTACTGCTTGTATAGTGCACAGGCTGTTTTTCCAATTTGATTTGATGCAGGCATTCTGTATAAATCACATTTTTAATATTTGACTTAAGCCCTCCTCCAGTGATTACTCTGCATGCTTACTGTAGGTGCGGCAGCACTGATTATACAGACACTGAGCATATAAAGTTTTGTTTCATTTAGTCGCTTCCTGTGCTGCTGGAATAGAATAGATTATGTGGACTGTGATAAACTTGCTCTTGTACACAGTATGATCTCTTAACAGCGCAACATATTGGCTGATGACCTCACTAGAGAGACAGGATATTTCATTCATTTGAATTAAATTATTCTCATTGGTTCCTGAAGCAAAAAAAGAAAATAACTTTAACTCAGCTAGTGTGGGCAGTTCTGTTTTCTTGCAAGCTGATGTAATGTCACAGTTTCATCTAGCTGTAAGTATTTTATATTTTAAGCAATGCAAAATGTAAAACGTGCCTTTTAAAGCATATCAATATGCATTAATATTGAGAAGATGCACGTTGTGCACCAGACTGTTCCATTAAGAGCTGTGAAAAACTGATTGCATTATTAAATAAAGACGAATGCTACAATCAAATGTACTTTTCTACAAACAATTTTATTTTCATTTATTACAGCTTCCAGTTTGAGAGTTGGTTTTCAGTACAAACAGTAATATAGCCAGTGCAAAATACGCTTTTATTTCTTTTCTCCATAGCATTTACAGAAAAAGTGGCAGTACGGCAATTAAATGGTTAAGTTGTCCCACCATCCACCAACAATTCACCCCAATCTCTGCATAGAAAGATTTAAAAAAAAGAGCAGAATATAACCACCCAGGGCACACCACCCCATGCCTTTCAGTAGACCAGGGGGTACAGTCAATATGATATTCACTCACAAGCATGGTAAAAAGAAAAGAACCCAAATCTGATTGTGAAACCAGGTAGATTATCTTTTTCAGTCTGCAGAGTTTTTTGTTTTTTTTTATTATTAAAAAGAAAAAAAAAAAAACATACATGACACAGTCCACCTGAACATTCCCATACTAAGCAATACCATTAACACACGGGGTAAGCTTCCCCCTAAATCAGAATGATAAAGTGATCAAGGCACTTCTGGTCAGATTATTTGGAGGGGGGAGGCAGAAAGACATTAAAACAATCTTAAATCTCAGACCGGCTGAGAATACAGTACAATGGAAAAAAACAAAAACAAAACCTTCCTAACCCCCCAAAAAGCTAAAAGCACTCAACAAACATTATACAATTCATTCGTAGAAAGCAGACAATGCACACTCTGAAGAGCACATCCTATTTGTGATACTTAGCTCAGTGATCACTATCAAATTCCCCACTATGACACGCACCCTTTCAACTTTCACACGCAGTTTATGTTTTAAAAGTGTCACTGGGAGATAGACAGTGTGATTCCGACACAATCTTTGTGTTTGCACATTTATAGATAAGGCGTTCTGATATTTGCTTTAAAACTGCACCGCAGGTGATGTGTAGAATTTAAAAAAACAAAAAAAAAACTATTTTCTCCTATTTTAGGTGTCTTTATTGCACCACAGTTCTCCTTTTGGCATTAAACATCCCCGTTAATCGACGTGAGAATATAAAGTTATACTTGCGTTCCATTTCTCTTCATTTAAAAAAAAAAAAAAACCCACATCCAGACAGCTGTACACATATCACACCGGCTCAGACACAAGAAGGATCATGTTTTACATTCAAACAGCACCAATTGTTATACATTATCCTCAGTGAGTCATTTAGTGGTATGCTACAATGGATGGTTTCCCTGCCACGTATAATAAGTGACCTTCTGAGATCATGCTGCAGGGAACTGCAACTCCTATCATCCATATCCTATGGTACACAGCAGCATGTGCTCAGATGGCCCCTGAAATACCTAGATAGCTACATATTATCATGGATCGCATTATAAAATTTGAAATACTGAACAGGGCAGCTGTTGGTAAAGGCACCAAGTTTCATTCAAACCTACATGTAATGAATATCACATACAATATTAAAGAAAGAGAGCACATGTGGAATCTACAAGGGACATTGATTTTTTTTTCCTTAATCACCTCAATTGGAAAAGGCATTTTGTAAAATTGACAGGAGCATGCGGAAAACTTTCCAATCCTTACATTAACTTAAAAAACAGAGAAGGAATTCTCTTTGGTGTTCCTTTTCATTCTACAGAAAGTCCCCTCTAGTGCAAGTGCAAAATAAAAAACTATTTCTCTTTCACAGCGGGAAACAGCAATGTAATCTCAAATTCAGTTAGCGGATGTATGGATTGTTCTACGCGTGATTTGGAAAGGCAACAAAGCCCTCTCTTTTGTGCGGACACGAATAATCAAATTAAGGAATTGCTTGGGTTTGACGAGTGATCACTAATGGTTGAGATCCATCTCTAAAAAAAAAAAACGCCTGTATAAAACAAATAGTTATTGTGTATTAGCAGTACAGAATGTGCAGAGACGGCACTGCGAACTCAAAGGGTTAATGTGAATGGTAGATAATCCCAGACAGTGACGTGATCCAAGGTTGGATGGGGTAAATAAGGGGGAACGTTGCTAATGTTGGTATTTGGCATTAGTCAAAAGACCAAAAAATACATTTCAAATGAAAAGAACCCATTGTGAATACGTTATCTTGTGAATGAAGCACAGTTTAACTTTGAGTAGCCAGCCTTCCATTTTAATCACGAACGGTTATGGAGGAATCGAGCTACCCTCTAGAGGGATGTTACCAAAAGTTTGTCTGACCGAATGACCAATACAGGTAGAGTGGTCTGCTGGCAATAGACCAAGCCCAGTTGGACAGATTCCAGACATTATAGAAACAGAACAGAGGCCATTTATTAAAAGTTTTAACATGAATCCTTTCTAAAAAAAACAAAACAAACGCGCAGTTAATCCTGAGCAGTTATTTAAATACTTTTACGTTTTTATTTTTTTATGACTATGCTAGGGTGCTAGGCCAACCACATTTCATCTGTCTACTAGTGCAGAGGAAGAAAGGGAATGCCACAGTACCAATGTTCCATATGTGAACTCCTGAATGCACAAATCATTCACACGAAAAAAAAAAATATTTTGTTAAAAAAATTAGCTCCCCTGACAACAGCCCAGCTGCAAATAACTAAGTAACAACTAAGGCTGCAGTGTCTTAAGGGTTAACAGACGGGATATATAACACGTTTTTCCTTAAATTTTGAAATGTATAACAGCAATCTATTTCAGCACTAGCCTTTTTTTATAATTAATTCCCCTGGTTTTACTGGCAATATAACTGAACCTGTGACGCCACAGATAATGCATGGAAGATCTCCGATATCCTCACCTCTGCCTCTTTCACAAAGTTCAGGACTAAAGAATTAGGAAACAGACAAGACCTCACTAAAAATGCTGGGCCTGCAAGGCATAACCTAATCAGCCCCACTGTTTACTATCCCTTTAACCCCTTCCTATTCAGTTTCTGTTTAATTTAAGAGAATTCCAAATCACAGTAAAGTTGACCGATGTCTATCCATGGATTGGTGGAGCCAAAACATCTAAACTAATCAATGCCCTTACTAAGGGCATAAACCAAGTTTGTTTTTTTTAATGACATAATCCCATCATGTACAATAACTCGACCACGGGAGTTTCAATTTCCTGCCCAAAAGAATGTGCGATGTTCTAAAAGGATTGAAATATCCCCCTTTTTATAATAAAAACAAGGGTGTGGAATTCTAATCACTCTCTACATTGTAGGTGGACCAGGGAAAAATATATGTATTTTCCCCTTTTTGTAATTGCACAGGATGGAATCAAATTGTTTCAAATAGCTATAAAAAAAATTTTTTTTAGCCGTATAAGTTTTATGCACATAAATTACGTTTTTGCTTCAGAAGGAATGAAAATCTCTACATTTTCACATTCATACAGAGTGTGTAGTTATTAAATTTCTGCCATTTCTCGTTATTTACAAAATGTCACAGACAGTCCAGTTCACACATAACGATATGTACATTTAGCTACATGTTACGCACCACATCGGGGTGCAGGTGGGATGCTACACCTCCCCTCTTACAGCTGTTTTGGCGTAAGGTAGCACACAAAACCTGATTTCTGTTCTTTGTTTCTGGATGGTAACAGGGAAACCAGTTTAGTTCTTTGTTCACTGGCCCTTTAATACTAGTGCGCACATCGTGAGTCGGCCAGACTGAAGAGGTTTCTTAGACGCTGCACAGAATCCAGGGCCCGGGGGGAGTCTTCATTTTAAGACAAAGTGAAAGCTGCCATTGTTCTCTGCTGCAAAAAAACAAAACAGACAAAGACAAAAAAAACATGGAGCTTATGAATTCCGATAAAACAACATATTCATAAGAGACAGGTGAAAGCTAAAAATAAATGTAAAACAAAAAAAGATCTACAAATAAATGTAAAACTCCAATGTTAAAAAACAAACAAACAACCATATTTACAATGAAAAAAATGCACCATTTACCAACTCTATGATGAAATGAGAACTATAGTTGGAAACGCGTTGGGTTTCCCTCAGTTATTATAAGTTCTACCACCCAGTGGTGGCAGGATGGGGTCACACAAATATACTGGGTGCACACTAAAAGGCTCATGCAGGATGTTTGGCACTGAATCATAGGTTTAATTTTGTGTGGTGTCTTTGGTGCTTTCGTGGTGTGTCCTGGCACACCGAACATTGAAACTTAGAACTTCCTGTCTGTGCCGCCCACCTTCCTACAAGAGTGCCGTCTATTCATGTCATATTTACCTTTAAGTGTGGTGATTACAAAGCAGGCTTCATCCTGGAAATTCTGGATCATCTGGAGAGAGAATTGGTGGAGAGAGTGAAATGGATGGAGCAGATTCTGAGTCAAAACTATCCAAATTAATGAATTCACTTCAGATAACAGGTTACACAAGTCTTTTATACATTCGGCAAGTTACACATGACAGAGGAAGGAACACACCTCTACGCTTAATAATCAATTTTATTACTTCCATGTGAGAAACTTAGTACTGCAGACCAAAGATCACTATTTGCCAAACCTATGGCACAGCTGGCACTGACTGCATGGCCACCATCATATATGGAGGGATGTGGAGCATATGGCGACACTGAGATGTTTGGACAATTGATCTTTTCTTGTTTTATATAACTAGAACATCAACATAACACTACTTAACTTTATCAACATCATACCTGTCGCATATCATGTCTAAACTGTATCCAGTAAGCCAGCAGCTTACCCCCTAAGCTAAATAATGAACCATTCAGCCTGGCTATAGGTTTTTGTTGTCTCTCAACCTCCCCCACTTAGACTTCACAATGATGAACCACATTTTAAATGAACGCTATCATTAAGAGGTCTTATTATTCTGTTTATTATTTTTACTATAGTTTTTTTTTCCATAACATTATATTTCATGCGTGTTCTTGGCTTTTCTGTACAGTGTTCAGGAGGTAAATTGGAATGAAAATACCACGTTTATGGACAGGTGGCATTGCTCCCCAAAAATATGTCACTATAATCTAGACTGTGCCTAAAGATGAAACTGACAACTAAACATTCCATGACAGCGCTTCTTTGGTCGTTTTGGGTACACACTTTGCCCCTCCCTGTGTCCTGCACCAGTTAAAAAAAAAAAGTAACTAGAAATAAACAAAGAGGACAGGTGCATGATTGGAAATACTGTATATTCTACACGTAAAACCTGCAGGCTGCCTCTGCTAAAGTCTATATGTCCGTTTTAATCAGGCTACCTCTGAGCAGAGCTTCTACTGCAAAACATATAAGGGTCAACTCAATAACAAGAGAACTGCTAGGAACTGACATGGGAATTTCAAACTTAAGTCCAAAGTAGCTGAATTGGATACAGTTTCCTATTCATCTGCATTGAAGGCTATTTCCAATTAAACTACTTTGGCTTAAAGTTTGAAATTCCTGTGTCAAAGCAGCTTCAGGGGCGTTTTGTGTGATCAGCTTTTGTTTTGTTTTTTTTAGGTGTTCCCGGTCGGTTCAAATTGAAGTCCCCTATATGGGAAGTTAGCACTTTATGTTAAGCGACGATTCTTAGTTGCAAATTGGCATTTTTTTAAGCAGCATTTTGGCAATTTTTTTTTACCATAAATAATTATTTCCTGTCTGTTTTGTATTTTTATTTGTGTAATTTTGTTTTATGTATATTTATATATATATATATATTTGTATATTACTTATAAGTATTAAAAATTCTTTATTGCCCATACATTTTATTGGTATTGGCTATTTATTTTTAATTCTATAAAGACTGATTAGCGCTCTGGATTTTTTATGATTTGTTTTTTTCCCTCATCACCAGAATCATTCGGAATCTGGAGTTGTTACTCCTATAACGGGTTTTTTATTTACATGGTCTGGCAATACTCTGAAAGACAGGACGCTTCTCTGTATTTGGTTGTCTTTTACCCACTATTAGAGTTTGGTAAGGTTCAATTCTTTTTTCTTTGATCACTTGCTGCATCTTTTATTTACACTTGGTGTTTTGATTAAGCGCTGTACCTTAGTTTATTTGGACCCTATAATTGATTTGATTGCTGGTAATCCGAATTCTTAACACATGAGTTAATTTAATGGAAGTGAAATTATGTTCTATAAAATATGTTTTAAAGTATTAACCATTTATAGAGCTTTGTTCCCCTCTATTTCTTTTCTAATTTTCCATAAAAATTGCTACTCTCCCCCATAATAATGCAAAATCAAAAAATGTACTGCTTCTTTAAGAACGCCATTACATTTTACCAGGGGGCACCCCCTTACGTTTCACTGACAACCCAAGGCGAAACGCCCTACATCAAAAACTGATTAGTCCGTTTCTCACTCACCCCCATGGGAGAAAAAAAAAAAAAACAGAACCAATCGATCAAACAGCTTCTATGTCAAAACTCAGAAAAGCCAGCACAAACAAGCTGTGCTTTTAATAGCTAACTCAAGTATGCCGTCAACTCCCTGACAGGTGACCTTTCACAAACTGCTGAAGGTGAGAAAATATTTTAAGGACAGGGACTGTGCTATATTAATTCAGGAGCTCAACGGGAACGTATTAGCAATGCTAATCCGGAGGTAAAGAAACAAACACAAACAAACATGGAAATAAAGTCTACTTTGAGTACTTAGGAAGGGCTGATCTTTGTGCCAAACAGTACATGTTAAGGGTCTATTCAATAAAGAGAGGAATTGCAGGGAAATGAGTTGGGAATTTCAAACTTAAGGCCAGAGTAGCCGAGTTGGAAAACTTCTCCCATTCAGCTGCATTAGATAATTGTTTCCAACTAATTAGAAATTCTCGTCTTTATTCGCTGCAATTATCTCTTTATTGAGTAGGCCCTTTTAACCCCTTCATGACGCTAGGTGCTTGCGTCCCAAACGACACAAATTGTTCCTGGCCACCGATCACAAGGTGATCGGTAGCCAGGAACACTCTGGCAGAGACCCGATTAATAGACCCTGTGGGTCCCTGACAAAATATCGCGAGACCTCCGGACGTCACATGTGACGTCACGGAGGCGTGCCCGAACCCGGAAGTTCGGGCACGGCGCGATTTAGAGAAATGTAGCCGGTGCTCACTTTGAGCACCGGCTACACTTTCCCTGTCGGACTAAGGCCACTCAAAGTGGCCTCAGATGACAGGTGGGATCCCGCTGCAAGTGCCTGCAGCGGGATCCGAAAACAGCTCATCACGGGGAGCCGCGATGAGCTGTTTAACAAAGGGACGTACTATGCCGTCCTAACGACTTTAAGGCACTTAAAGTCAGGACGGCATAGTATGACCTAACGTCACGAAGGGGTTAAAGTATTTATTTTGCAGTTTTACCAAAATAAGGAAAAATAAATGGTATACTCCGCAAGCAGGCACATTCAATGCTTCTAGTGTATCTGGCAGAAATAGGATTTGCCACTGTCTGCAGGATCCAGACATGTTATAGTGTTCAGATCAGGACTTCGCCTGCTGCTTATTTAATAAGAAATATAAAATGTCATCATCGTTTGGTCTGAACTTCCAAAAGTGTCCAGGAACCTGTATCACTGTGAATGTAGATAATAAAAAATATGTGAGAATGATCAATACATTAATGACTAAACTAGGATACAGAAGTGTTTTAAATGTGTCTTTTGGAGTCTGCTGTTTATGACATCACCTGTGGCTTGATATGCTATTGTAATGTATATAATTTGCATACCGTGCCACAGGTGATGTCATAAGCAGGAGACTCCACAGATGTGTCTAAAACACATTTTTCTCCAAGTTTAGGCATTTGCTTGTGATTCTAACACACTGTATAGATGTACATGTTTATAACACCCAAGTGAAAACCTTCTATAATAATTTGGGCCTCACAATTAAGTGACATCATCGATGAATCGTTTAACAAAGTGCAGAAGGAGCAGCTGTGTTAGAAGTCATTACACAGGGCGTGCCAGTCTTTCTTTCCAGGTAATGTCTAAATATTAATCATGGGTAGGCGTGATGAATTATTTGTGGTTGTTGAGGAGGTGTCAGGTACGCCGTGATGTCAGGAGGTGTCCCCCCTCAGTACGCACCTCTGAGCTCACCACTACGTGCACCCCGGTTGGTCCTTGCCGATACAGCTGCCTGATCTGCTGAGGTGATATGCTGAAGAGGTTGGCTATCTTCTCAATTAGTTCCAAGGACGTCAGCTCTTCCAGGTATATGGCATGGTACACTGCAAGGGGAGGAGCATGCCGTGAGAAGGTCAAAATCCCATCATGTGCCAAGGGAAACATGCTAGCGTCATGCTGCAGCTTCAGTGTCTTAAACATGTTGTATGACACTGATGGCTAATTGTTTGTATTTAGTTATGAGTTGTAGAACCAAGGGCTTTCTTCATGAGAGAGGGAATTGAGAAGGGAAGTTCAAACGTCAGGCCAAAGTAGCCGTGTTTGAAAAAAAAAAATCTAACATTCCCCCGTTCAGTCGAATGGGAGCATTTTCCCAACTTGGTTACTTTGGCCTTATGTCTGAAATGTCCTTTTCAATTCCCTCCTTCATAAATAAACTCCTATGATTTTAAACAGATTATTTGAGGAAAAACTTTTTTTTGTTTTGGTCAGTTTTGCCAATTTGACCTACGTTTTTTTGAGACTGGGTCGTGAAGTAGTGACCATTAACCCTTTAGTGACCATTGACCCTTTAGTGACCATTGACCCATTAGTGACCATTAACCCTTTAGTGACCATTGACCCTTTAGTGAATTAGACCCCCTCTGACCTGGCAGTCATTTTCCAGTGATCTACACCTAGATGTGTCGGGGGTTACACTAAAGCAGATCATTTCAAATTCTAAATCCTATAATTAGGTTCACTTTGGAGAGGGGGGATTTTAACCCATGAACTGGATTACTCATATCCCCAGCACGTAGCAGCTGGATGCAGTACTAATGCAAATCATGCATGAAAAGGTAATATCTGGGTTTTATTGGCTGAGCTTGATGAGAGTTTCAATCTGCAGTAGCTAGAGTACTCAGGCATGTTTATTTCTGTCACGCTGAAGTCACGGGAGGAGGAATCAGTATACTTGTAATGATCACAGATAATCAAACAGCTGTCACCTCTCAATGCTACATCTCTAACAAATGACCAGGGTTACTCAGCAAGAAAACTTGTTTGGCAGGAAACCCGGATTCAAAAAGGCCGACTGGCTGCAGAATCTGGTTTTTCTTCCGAAGCAGTAAAAAAAATCTAAGAGAAACTGGTCTGACATTTCACTGAAGGTCAAGCTGTGGCGAAACACTACTGCGGTGGGGCGGGGGGCAGAGGTTTTTCTGGGCTCCTCTTGAGTATTGTCGTCTGCAAAGCAGCAGTGCCCTAACCAGTCATCTCTGGCTGGAGGCACTCCAGCTGTGTGGACTACACTTCCCAAGATGCTCAGTCAGTCCCATGTGCTTTGCATTCCCTGCATCTCAAAAAAAGCACGTACCACAAATGGAGGGCTCACCATGCTCCCGCTTTTGGAGGTGAGCTCTGTTCAATTCCTGCTCCTGACAAATGTATATGGTCAGTCGGGGTCGGATATTTCTGTTTTTATAAACAAAAGAAGAAGAATTAGCCAAGTTTACACATGTGTGTCTATATTTATATATAATGTATGTAACGTGGCTGTCAGTGGGAGGGCGGTTTGTGGTACAGATAGGTGGAATTCGACACTGACCTTCCCTTCACGATATTAAAGAGACGGATGCCATCCGCAGCTCCGCAGACTTGAATGAAATCATCTCTAGACATCTTAAATACGTCAGCCCCTAGAAACAAAGGGTGCGGTCACCTTCCATGCACTGCATGAGCCATGTGCCAGAAATCAAAGAATTCTAGTCATTTATTGAGACTCCCTACTTTAACTACACCATAAAACACTAAGAGAAGTGATTGGAGAAAAATGAAATCCTTGAAATTAGGATCAAAATAGAAACAGAGAATGTGTCGGCAGATAAGAACCATTCGGCCCATCTACTTTGCCAAATTACCACATACAAAATCTCAATACTTTAATTTGTTTCTGACCTTTTCTTATATCTAGGAAGGCCTTATCCCACACATGCTTAAACTCCTTCACTGTGTTAACCTCTACCACTTCTGCTGGAAGGCTATTCCATGCACCCACTACCCTCAGTAAAGTGATACTTCCAGATATGAAAATTATATCTTTCTAATAGCTACTTACCAGAATAATTCAAGAACTGCCGACAATACTGTGGGAACCGGTTCCGTTGTAGCCAAAGCTGGACTTCTTGCATTGATGAAGAAGGTGTAAGATACTAGTAAAACAAGAACAACATTTGTATTAAAAGGAAAGGGAAAAAAGCATGTTTTATTGATTTTTTTTACAATCAAGTACTTCTTTAAACAATTGGGATACTTAATTTTTTTTAACTGTTTTGTGTTTTAGCATCATTTTCATTTACATAAATGATTTACATCAGGGCTTGACAAATTTATTTTGATTTTAGGAGCCAGACATTTTTTTTAGGAGCCAGACAATCACGCAAACATAAACACAATTCATAAACACACACGCCTACTTCACATATATACAAACACACATACTTTACATATACACATATATACAAACACCTCACACACACATATATACACAAACACCTCACACACACATATATACACAAACACCTCACACACACATATATACACAAACACCTCACACACACATATATACACAAACACCTCACACACACATATATTCACAAACACCTCACACACACATATATACAAACAACTCACACACACATATATACAAACACCTCACACACACATATATACAAACACACATACTTTACATATACACATATATACAAACACCTCACACACACACATATATACAAACACCTCACACACACATATATACAAACACCTCACACACACATATATACAAACACACATACTTTACATATACACATATATACAAACACCTCACACACACATATATACAAACACCTCACACACACATATATACAAACACCTCACACACACATATATACAAACACCTCACACACACATATATATATATATAAACACCTCACACACCCATATATATAAACACCTCACACACCCATATATATAAACACCTCACACACACATATATACAAACCCCTCACACACACCTACTTTACAATACATACAAACACACACCCACCTCACACAGTCTTTTCTTGGGGGTTTCTTCTTGATGTGTCCCCCTCCCAGCTGCTTTACCTCACTGCAGGGGAGGGGGACATTCACGCTGCAGCTTAACTCCCTTGGTCGGCGTGCTGAGTGCCAGGATGTCACGTGACGACACCCGGCACTCAGACACGCGTTGCGCGAGGGGGCGGAGCTTGCAGTCTGTGCCATCGGCCATCGGCCATCGGCACAGACTTTACCCCCTCGCGCTGCGGAAAAATCGGATGGCAGCGGCAAGGGGACCAGGAGGCTGACAGCACCCAGGCGCCAGGTCTAATTTCCTGGTCGCCATGGCGACCTGGCGCCTGGGGTTTGTCGAGCCCTGATTTACATCATATCGTTTTTTTTAGAGTGGCATCTGCCTGGCACTAAAAAGGGTTGAATAACCAATTTATAAGCTTGCATTTACCTTTGCTCTTTCATCATAATTCCAGACTTCATTCTGAAAACCCCCAATAATTTTCTATAATATAAAAGACATTTGTGAGTTAAGATCTAGCGTTTCGTAACACTGCAGGACAAAGAGAGAGATAACTAGGGTGCCACCTAAAATTCCCAACACAGACATAAAATGCGTTGGCAGATAAGAACCATTCTATCTGTATGCTTCAGGCACTACAGTGCAATGATCAGTGACTTTAAGCAGCTTTCAATACCTTACATAATACCTTCAAACTAAAGTGTGTCTATCTTTATATATATCAGTTATATATGTGTATGCATTGAGCAAGACAAATCATTAGCATATATGGTCAAAAGCACCTTCCTGCGATTCATGCACACTCTCTAATACAATACAGTCCACTATGGATGAAAAGGTGACACTCAGATCGGCACAGGTTAGTGCCAAAGCTCCCTGGCCTCATACTAGCAGCCCGATCCCCTTTATACACACCTATCTCCCATACATGCAGCAGAGATTCAACATTACTTACATCATTCCGCAGAGGAGCATCCACCTGGGAAGTTGGGGAACAATTCCTAAAACACACAAAAAGTACCACAAAGGAATGGTTACAAGGCACTTTCTGAACAGGTTTACCAGGAAATCGGCCGGCCTTCTTTACAATGAGTCATCCTTGACAGGCCGCTGTTCAAGGAAGATGGTGCTGAACTGCACCGCATACTCTGCACTCAAGCCTACAGGGAAATTAGATCTGCATCCAGGCTATCCTGAGACGCTGCTCCTCTCTGCTACCTCACAGTATTACTGAAATCTGCCTTCTGAAATAATGCATACAGAGGACTGGTGCACTTCTATCCATTACATTAATAGTCTGTGTGTGAGTGTTCTACGCTAGAATGTGTTGTGTGCAAGCACTGGGACGTAATCACAGTTCTGCTCATGCGACTGCCCTGACTAATAGGGGATCACAATTTAAATGCACTACACTGGTGGGCTACGTGGCTCTAAGACTGAGAAAGCAGATAAGGGGAATATTAAAAAGGAACATTAAACATTGTTTAACCCTTGCTTCCTTGATTAGCAGAGGGGGCCTAGTCGGTGTCCGCCCTGCTGATCCCATGCAAAAACGAGGGTCTGTCTCTGCGCTAGCAGAGAGAGCCAGTCGCCGACCAGACGGCTGCCTGCTTCCTATGGAAGCATGGCAGCTGTCGGTCAGAGGACAAACTGGCGTGTACTATGAAAAGTACACGCCAGTTTATCCTCATACTAGGGACAACTCACATTTCACTTGTGCTTCTATATTAGAAGCACTAGTGAAAAATAAGGTTTAGTGTTGCTTTAAGCTTGAGGGAAGTTAGGCAGACTGGCACATCTGTGTTCGAAAATTGAATCCCTGCCCTGCACCTCTCCCTGTGTTCTATTTTAGAATGCTGGAAACCCTCTGTCAGTATGTGAATACTTCCTCTATCCCTAGCCTGCACGATTGAGGGCCTATCTAAATTTTAAAGCCTGGATAAGGCATTGTGTGCGAGGGCAGAAGAACATACCCATCTCCAATGGTGAAACTGTTTGGGGAGCTGCTGTACCCCGGGGAAGAGGAGTTGTTTTGCTGACATGGCAAATCTGGCCAAGGAGAACACTGCACAAAGAGAAGCAGAATGGAGTTACCGAGAATCAGGGCAAAGGCATTCTGGATAATGGCAAGAAAGATGGAGGGTGACGTGCATTGGTCCATAGAGGGCATAGGCTTAGAGGAGGCATTATTTGGAGCAGTTACAAGGAGAGGTTATATGAAATAATAGAAGCAGTTACGGGGACATGATAGGAAGAATTAAAAAGAGGGTTTAATAGGTAGGGGTACACAAAGAGGTTTGGAGCAATGGGCGGAGTTATATAGGTGAAATCATACGGAGTGACAAGAATGATAAAATGTTATATGAAGCAACAGAACAAGCTATGCAGAGTCTCCTAGCACAAAAATCATTTTATGATTGAAAAACATTTAAAAATTGGCAATTTTGCAGTTATATAGATTTGTTTATGTGAAGTTTACATAATGAAAACTGAGTACAATAAGTTATTAATAACATGATGAAACAACCTAATGTATTTAAATTCAATCACGTGAGATAGTGAGAGATTATCTCAGTCCGAGATCAGCATCTGACCATTCAGACTTCACCATTCCTGGACCCGTCCCACAGCCTCACCTCTGTCAGGATGGTGGTATCGTAGGATGGTTGGTATTTCTCCTTCTCTTGAGCAGTTCTCTTCTCCATCTTCTCTCGGTCTGTCTTCTGTTTTCTGTCTGCACCTTTAGGCTGTTGGAAAATAGCACGAGAAATAAATTTAGGAAAAACCGAGGACCATGGTGGGAGAGGAAAAGGTGAGAGTAGGTCAGAGGCTTACTTTGAACACTTTAATCTGACAGCTGGCGGAGTACAGATGATCCGTGTAGTCGCCATTTTCATTCTGTTTAAATGTATCAATCTGGATCCTGAAAGGCACGCCTTTTTCGCCACCGTGCTTTCTGGGCGTAAACTCTGTGCTGATGCAATGGACCTTGTTAAAAAATAAACTGAAAATTACCAAGGTGCACAACATTTTCAGGCTAACCCTAACCTCATCTTAGCCACACACACACAGGTCATCACTAACACACAGATAATCTCATGGATTCTCTGAACCTCTCTGGCTTGTTGTTAAGCAAAGTTCTAAAAACAGAACCGTCACCACTGAAGAATGTTCCTTTCGCATAGCTCCACTTTTAGAACTTTGCCCAAAAGTTGACCTTTATAGACAAATCCCCTACATATAAAGCTAACTTCATTAAAAAAAAAAAATAGAGTCGGGGAATCCATACAAGCTTGATGTCAGATATACCAAAAGCATCATCCATGACAGAAGAGTGGGTAAAACATTTATTTTCAGATTATTAACATTTTATTTTAATAAAAGCCACCAATTAAAGACTTAATGTGCCCAACACAACAGGTGGTTCTGGCGAATCCGATAGAACCAAGTTGAGTACCTGGATAAAGGCGGAGGATCGTTTTGAAGGGTCCCAAAGGAATTCCACTGTATTAAGATGTGTAGGGCTGGATTTGTGATCAAATATACCAACTGACAACGGGATATCTGTAGGACACAAACCACATGTATGTTGCGGTACTTTCCCACAAAATATTAACAACTTTTAAAATAAGACAAAAAACAATGTTGACCAGCACTATGTATCCCCCTCTCTGGGATGGCATAATATAATAATATGTTATGGAAACCAACCTGTCTATATCAGGTGTGAGTGGCAGAAATTCAGAGACTACATATCTTCCTGAATATTAAAAATGTTATCGTCAATGATTTTTTAATTATTTAACAGGCAAATTAGATGAGGTCAGAAGAATATAATCTTAAGGTGATGTTATGTTTCTGGATTTGAAAAAAATCAATTTGTAATTCCAATCGTTCCACTTCAACTCCCAATGTCATTGGCCAATTAGAGGCATCCCGCAAGGATCATGTGGTTTAACATTGGTGCTCTCATTAGTTACTTTGTTTTATTCTCTAACGCCTAACGCTCCACATGACTGACCAATGTCAAGGATGCGATCGCCGGGCCTGCTCCATCGCCAGCCCTCCAGCTGCTGATGTTCCGTGTATTGTAAACGCCGGTCGTGGAAAACTACCCGGATGATGCTCTGAACAAAAAGAGGGGGGGGGGGGGGGGGGCGATGGAATGAAAATTAGAAAAAGAGACATTTTTAACGGAAAAGCAAAGGGAGATTATTTTTACACTTGTTTATAAATGTATTATTATTCTAAAACAAGTGGATTGGTCAATGCTATAAATATGAAATGGCTATAAGCTCCTGAAATAAGTTACAAATGCTTTATAACCTCTTCATCTCCCTGTGCTAGAAGTAGCCCAGGTATTAAGATTAGTGATACACGTGCAGGTTCATACACATTCTCAGTGCTGCAGGAGAAGTTCTAGAATGCTCCGGAAATCCCTTCTAGGATAACATCCTTCTCCTTTGGGCCATACCACTGTTATTAATTTAAGGGGATGTGGGACAGCAAAAGGTACATACAAAAGGGGAACTGATATGTGTTTGTAATAAAATATCGCATTTACATGTAAATATATACTGCAGACAACCATATATATATATATTTTTTTTTTTTTTTTGACACAGGATACAATTAGAACACTTTAGTCAGACACGCCCACTACGCATGTGTACAAAGACTCCTGAGACACGCTGGGTCAGAATTACCTTGATATATTTGGAATTCAGCTCTGGAAACTCTCCAAATTTCCTGTTGTCAAGGAGACGGATTTCGTAAGACTGACCTGAAACAAAATGAACCAGAGACAGGGGTTCAGAACATTATCTAGATTGGGGCTACTGATCCACCAAATGGAATAACGATTCCCAAACAAAAGACCTAGGCCGATATTTTTTTTTTGGGGTGGGGGGGGTGGTCTCAATAACGAAAAGAGGGACGCACACAGGACACACAAAAACAACCCTATGGAGTGTGGTGCCGGGATCTTCTGGCCCTTTGCGTTTTACCAGACCCAAATATTAGAGAGCTGTAGGGTTCTTTGAAGAAAAGGAAGGACGTGAGAACTAATCCTTCTCCGGTTAAAATCTGCTCCACAAATCTACTCACAACACTTTTGCCAAAAAACAACATCCCGTTATTTACTATGAAGTGTGTTTCAATTTATTTAAAAAAAGAAGAAGCAAAAAAAAAAAAGGACATTTTGGGGGGTCAAATGCTGCCCACATTGCAGGTTTACAAACCCTGTTTTCCAACCCAAGTGTGTGTAAAGTCCTAAAATACAGAAGTGGTAAAATAGGAATTACAAGAATGTAATTCTCATACGCAGGAAAAACAATGTTTTCAATGCACAATCCACTGAAGGGGATGTACAGTACTTTTCAGTTTAGACAGAATACAAACAAAATGGGAAAAGCTAAATAAAATAGTCAAAAGGCATAGGGCTAGTTTTCCATAAGGTTGTGTGTGTGTGGTACACACCTACGTATGTATAATGATCAAGCGTGCAGGGGCTGACTGGTGGTACCGAAGGTTTGAGTTGGTTTTGCTGTGTGGTGGTAGATGAATTGCTGTTGGTACGGAAGGTGTCCGTACGGTTTGCGGTGGTAGACGTATCACTGCTTGTGTGGGAGATGACAATGGAAGGATTGCTGGTGGTACAGAAGATGTTGGTAGGTTTTCTGGTGGAGGTTGGAAGGGCTTCTTTTATGGAAGTATATATTGATTGCGGAGAAAAAATATTGGTTTTGTTGTAGGCTTAGATAAGTAGGGCTCTTTATGTAAGAGTTAAATTTTGGAAGGGGTTGTTGGGGCAGCATGTGAAGGAGGTTACCGATTGGTACTATTACTGGGTGGGCATTTAGTATTGGTGGGGATTTTGTTGGAAATTAGTACATATGGTTGTACGAGGTAGACTACCATTGAATTGCTACCATTTTTTGGTGGGGGGGGGGCAGTTCTGTGAGTTTTGCTTGTGGGGTTGGCAAGTTGGCTTTTTCGGATGGTGGGAAGTTGTGAGTGCTGCTGTAGGAGTTTTTTTTAGGGCTGTCTACGTTACGTAGTGTGTGTAAAAGGTAGTATGGCAGGCGATCAAGATGGGGAGATTGGAAGATGGGACTGTTTGTTAAGGTGGGTCAATATTTTTACAAGGTGCTATATAAAATGTTTACAAAGAAAAATGGAACTTAGTAGCACAGAAGAACAGATTGGGCAATTATCCATAATTAAGACTCTCTGCATCATAAAAAAAAAAACACAGACTGGCAAACCAACAAATAGTTTACACATTGAAGCCACAAGTTTCCAAGACGTATAATAATAGTACTCCATTCATACACACACGGAGTGCAAGCCAATAAATACTCTACCCACTGAGCAGGGGACGGTGCCAAGAATACTCTGTTCTGGGAATCCCTGCCCAGCAAAACATGAACCCATGGCAGGTTCGTATGTAGGTGTCACCCGAGATTTCGTAGCAGCAAACACAGCCCAGGGGTTAAAATGTTCCAGGTAGTAAGCATTCCTCCCATCTGACAAATGGCAGTTGTCTATAAATCTCACAGTCCTTAGTAATTAGCCTAGTAGTGTGCAATTAAAAAAAAAAAAAAACAGGGAATGCGTTTCCAAATCAGCAGCTTAAACGCCTTGCCAACTGTGCTAAAGTTTTTGTGGGAGAACAAAATGCAGACTCACCCAACTACCAGCCTGCGGCCACAAAACAAGTGACTGATCTCCCTGCAAAATGGGGGGAGCCCGAGACTAAAAAAGTTCATTGCACACGGGGGTCACACAAAGCCCGCCGGCAGAAAAATCGAACGGCCAACGAATGAGCAAAACAAATAGAAATATAGGAAGTTTCTAAAAACATCATACCAAGTACTGCTTTTCTTTAGCAGTAAGGATCAATATTGCTTGGGGGGGGGGGGGGGGATTTGTTTGTTCAACTGAAAGAACAAGAAAAAAAAATGTTACGGGTAATGATTAGAATACGGCGATGCACGTACGTGGGTGAAACTACCCGTTCCTATTTCTCCCTATGGTCCAGTTTGATTAGGAGGAGCATATCCATCATATGAGCAAGTCAGGGAGGGAATGAAATAAATGTACGTAATGCTCGAATTATAGATCTTAAAATATTTAACATACACATAGTAATAAGTACCCAGACCAGAGCTGTCCAACATCAGCCCTCCAGCTGTTTATTTTTGGAATTCTCCATAGGTGGCAGAGGATGGTGACACAACCACAATTTATTAATAATAATAATAATAATAAAAAGACACACAAAGAAAGAATAACATTTTGTGCACAGTAAAAAATAAAGCAGGTTTTATAGGTGATACCAAGTGGTGAAGAAAAACCCCCCATAGTGTTGAGCTTACTTTAAAAAAAAATAAAAAATAATTAGTCATCAAGTTTTCTAAATGAGTTTTGGGTGTTGTAGTTATGTAACAGCTGGTGGGGCACAGATGGACAGCCCTGACCTAGACCATGCACGCATTCTATAGGTCTCTCTTCGATATAACTGGCTATGATTCAGTGATCACTATACATGGCGTCCATTACATAGGTCTATCAAGGACTTGCCGAAATTGCCAAAATGTAATAAGGTAGAGGAAGAAAAGTGAAATAGATACCTGTCACCTCCAATTGTTGTACATCAGGAAATTCCTCTAACAACCCACCTACAAAAGAGAGCGGGGTGCGAGATTCTGAGCGGGGAGTTTAGCATCACCCAAGGTCGCCCAAGAACAAGCATTTTCTCCACAGGGAAACAGGTGAAAATAAACAGTTGAGAACTGGGAAAACAAAACACTCCCTCAGATTGGAAATAGCAACTACACAAAAATCACACTGAAGAGCGAGAATGCGTTGGGGACTAGCGGACCTGCAGAGAGAGGCAGTTACAACATGGATCATACAGACTGCACACTGTGCGTCGGCGGAAGGCACTTGACATACAATGTATCAGGAGGAAAATACTGCTGTGTTCTAGGTTCTACTGGTCCTAGAGGTTCGTAATGAAACATCCAGGTTTCTGGTTAAACAGTCTTTTCATCCTGATACCTTGTCCCTTCTTCTGAGGCACAGCTTGTGAAAGTGTAATATTTGCGGGGGAAAGTGCCTAAAACCCACAACAAATCAATCTCCCCCGAGGTGTGGTGGATCTGTGTAAGGAAGAGAGCGTAACATCCAGAGTGGCAGTAGGTTTGTAGTCTGGGAGCCAGCCCTTCCCGTTACAGACCCACCACAACGATACCTACAGAAACCTCAATCTATAAATGAGTCCCTACCACCCTATACAGTTATAGCCTCCAAAAGGGGCAGACAGACCAGCTGGGCAATAAGACACGGGTCAAGGGCCCCCAACTGAGCTGCTCATTCACAATGTCAAGTAGTATGATGAGCCCCATATTATGGAGGCCATTCTCTAATGTCAAGGAAACGGCCTTCAAAGGTTTAGGGTTCTATTATATGTCCGATAGCCCAATATTCTGATCAGTCTGTCTCTGTCCTCCAAAAACCTTGTAAGATCTCCAAACAAAACAAGATACTGCTTACCACAGTTATATTCCATTGGCAGAGTCGTATTGCATACTGGCTGCCCCTGTATTATAGGTGCACCCTAAATTAATCAAGGTGGTCAAGTCATAGTCAGGAACTGAACTGGGGGCGTTCACACTCATATGTGTATCTAAAACTGGTTTTACACGATATGCAACCCTCCAACTGTTGATGAACTACAACTACCATGATCCTCGTCTTCAGTTATAGCCCAAGATCATTACCATTATCATTGTGGCTCCTCAACAGTTGCGGGGGAGTAACCTGCCCGCTGCCTAGTTTGCCCTACAAGAATTCTATCTCTGCCACTAGGCCACAGTACAGTATAAGCAGGGTATACCACTAACCAAAAGAGCATGATGGGAAGACCATCTCCGAAGCAGTTGTTGTAATCTATCAAAAAATGAACGTGTGTAGTCTCTTCTTCTTGTCAAAATGGTATTTTCTGATATTTATTAATCATGGAGCTTGGTTGAGAATGAACTCCCTTAACAGGCAAATGGCCATTAGATAAAAAAAAAAAAAAGCGTGTGGGTATTGGGGGGTAGCTGCATTAGTGACTTTAGATAATTGTTGTATTTAGATTGTTTTCTCTGCAGCATGTGATAAGATAGAGTTGGTTATTGCCACTTCCTAAACAAAAAAAAATCTAGTGAGTGACTGTAAATGTACGATAATCCGTTCACAAAAAAACTACATTACCTAAAAAAAAAACACTATTTTAAAATACACAGTATGTTCCACTGATTACAGGAGGAAAATAATCCTTTAGTATGGTGTATGCCACTTTAACAAATTACAATATTATTATTATAAATTAAACTATTATTAGAAAGTAAAAACAAAGACATACGTTTGGTTTGGTATCTTGGATACGACAAGGATACAAGGTGTTTCTGCAGAAATAGTGTTTCTATACACACACTCTTTGCACTGGTGGTCGGGGTTATATTCTGTTTTCATGTAGTTGCAGTTATAATAATGGTCGTGCCAGGAATAAAAATACTGAGTCAGCTCTTACAATGTGTGTTTTAGTCTAAGCTGAACAGAGCAGGACTATCACCTCCTTTATCTTTTTTGGAATATGTTGGTACTTTTTTTATAACTAGGTACTTGCCACAGTATAATCATTAAGGTGGGCAGCAAGGGAATTAGGGGTTAACAGAGGGTATAGCCAAACCCAGGGATGTTCTGTTGCATTGTTAGTGAACGGAAGGGCACAGGGCTGCAAATCAATTATGCCGAGCAGTTAATGAGCTGCAAGGCCCTTATTAACTAAGCAGTGTTAACTTCCAGAAATATTAAACCAGTGCACGTGAGAAGGGAGAATGGAAATTAAATGTCTGGAAATTAGATGGGTGGATTAACAGTTTGTATGCCAAAACGGTGAGCAAGCCATCACACGCCTTAAAGATAATTACAAAATGAATGCCGGTCCTTGATCTCATATCAGTTTGCTTCTAAGGACTTCCCTATTTCAAATCAACGTAACTGTGACGATGGGGACTATAACTCGTCAGCATGGACCAATAGTTTTGGGACAACTGATTTCTAAATAGACTATGATGTAATCATAATGGTTGAATATCAGGAGCACTTGCAAATTTTGTTACCTTGTTAAACAGGGGCTTATGGATAATAACCCCGGCAAAGAAGAGGTTGCCATTGGCTAGTAAACATATGGCACCGGGAATCTAGAATGTCCAAGTATGCAGCTTTTATAAACTATTCCTTAAATAAGTATAAATGTCTCTTCATTTTTTGGCTTACACAGAAGAGCACACTTAAATTTTAAATATCTAAGCCGAGAGTTGGGGGGGACATCCGTCTAGCTTTACATGCTGAGATCCATAAAGTATATAGTCACAGGCTGACTTTAGATTATGTGTAGGTCATCATTTTCTGATCCGTGACCAAAATGTGAATTAGAACATGTCATAGCAGGGTGCATATGGCATTACTACGAACCCTATTGGATGGCTAAGTCTACTGCGGCTAGAGAACCAGACTGTCGGACAGAATGCAAACTGCACTTATTGCCATTTTTAAGAGTTAGGGATTCACTTCAGCCTTTTGTGATTGCAGCCATAGTATACATGTGCACGGGTGTTTTCAAAGCATTTATACAAACTAATTATGATTAAATAAATGTACTAGAGAAGAAACATTTTAAATCATTAATTTATTGAAATAGCTTTTACTCTGGCACAAATTTGTATCCACCACAAGATTTAGACAGACACAAAAAAAAAAGGATTTTTGCTTGTGTATTGTCCTGCTCTTAGGGCTTTCTCTGTCTTTGAAGCACAGATTGTAAGTTCTTAGGGTGATGTGTACAGAAAAACCCGCGTACAGGACTATCAATCACTTGACAAAAAAAAAACTGCTTGGGTCAAGGAGCTTAGATTTACAGGCTCAGAGTAGGTAGAGAAAGGAGGGATGGGGGATCATTTAAGATTTTATGCCTTCAGCTGAATTTCACAAGAAAAATTAAAATATGAAAAACAAAAAAAAAAAGTTTTTGTGCAAGGTTATACCAAATTTCTATACAAAGAGTTAATACATATGCCAGTGAATGAGTGAAATATCACATGATAACTGAAAAAAATGCTAGGATATTAGAGCGCCGTGAGGTAATGAGCTTCAAAAAAAAACAAACTGCTGCCATAGTAAAAAATAAAAAAAAAGTGCAGTGAACACCATCAGCCAGGGAATGTTTCTGCATACTGCAAAACAATCTGAACCAAAGACGTGTAAAGTGCATTAAGTCACGCTACCTAGTGACCGGATTGTTACATGAGATAAACTAGCTTTGGTGGATTGGAAAGGGAGCACAAATCTGATTTGTACGAAGCCCAAATCTCTCATTACGAGAGAAAATGTTCACATTAAACCGAAAATACCAGCTGTACAGTAACTCCTTGGATGTAGACTTTTACATTGCTCCTGTCTATTGGCCAAGGCTGCTGAAATGTAAAGAAATGGGTTAAGTATAGTAGCCACAAAACATAGATCAACACGCTTTAGACAGGTGTCTTTATTCTATCCGTGCCGGATGACATCATGGGTTACCCAGAATGCCGCTCTCTCCCTACCTTGGTTGAGATAGGTGAGCGTTTCGTCGTGCAGTCTCACAGCCGGGGATGTGGAGGCGCACAGGACGTATTGGAAGGGGGGCTGCTTTGCATTATTCTCAGGGGAAAGCGGATTATCTTCTTGCTTAAATATTGGCAAGGAAAGGACGTCACTGAAACAAGATAATGAGCAGGAGATTTAAAATCCTCGTCCTAATTAGATTTCAACAATAAATAAAAATCAAGAAACCCTGCCAAATCCTGCCACTTAAAAAAAAAAGCCATTCTTAATAAGATTTTCCTCCTAACAAAATTATTTTTTAATATAAAAAGACCCCTCAAAGTACATTTCCCAGAAATAGTTTAATGTTTGTAAGAAAATACAGAAAAAAAGTGATATATTTGGGTTATAATAAAAGACAATCTAAAAACATAGTTCACTGTCCAGAGAAAATAACAAATAAATATAATATAACTAATACAATTACTAAATATCGAAAGAAGGGGGAAAAGTCAGTGCTGCACAAATGTATAATTTTATTTGATAGCCAGACATATGACCTAATAAAAAAAAATGTGTATTAGTAGATATCTGCATTAAATACCCCAAAAATGTCCGGATTTTCCAGCCTTAACTGAAAACCAACTACTGTACAAAATGTCAGCTACTCCACCAATATAGCTAAACCCTCTCCAGATATTCTTTATCTGGCTGGACACCACCCAAAGACTAGACAGATAATAAACCAAATGTTGGGAAAACAAAACAAAGTTCCGTTTGTGTACCTGTAGTAAAAGAGCAAACATTCATACTAGACACAAAATCCTCAGGGTAAGAGCACGTGAAGGACAAACCAAGGTGACATGGTGCAGCCTTGCAGCACTGAATGGAGTTCCAGAGATGAAGGTTACATCACCTTCATCGTCAACTTACCAAGCAGTATTAGGGTTAAAACCATGTGCAATGCAGGCCACATTCTAACTACTCTACACATCCTGAAGCCAGATATCAGGCCAGAGCTTTAGCTTTATACTGATTTCCTTGCCATTTATACATACGTTGTCTTTATCTATGGCCTGTGTAACCCTGGACGCTGTGAAGATTAATGTTGGCCAACCGTGAGCAAGTTAAACACATTTAACAAAATGCAGCAAATCTAGTCGGGATAGATCTGGTTTAAGCAAGATTTGCGGAGCGAAAACATGACTACCCAGCATGCACCTGACAAGGCACTCAATGACACAATATCGAAAAAAAATCTATGGATATTTTCACTGATATCTCAGCTTTCATTTTTTTTTTTAAACCACCACGAGATACGCTGAACAAAAAAAAATTAAAATCCGTGGAAATAACTTTAAATGTGCTTTTATGGTGAGTACATTGTTCACTATTTTTACAGGGTAATTGATCCGGGAAATAACCCAAATTTTCTGCAAAAATAGGGAATATCTTATATTATATATACCTTAAACCACTTGGTGTGCCATTATGTTATTACCTCACATAGTAACCTTATTAGTCTCCATCAGTAAAACGTTATATATATTTTTTCTATTTCTCTAGATGATAATGGAGACTTATCTGGAGACTTATTTAGTTTTGAGTTAATGTTAAACTTTTTTTTGGCTTTTGAAAATATATTTTGCTGCCAGTTCTTATAAAAAGCCACAGAAGCCCAAATAGGCCATGTATTTTTAATATTTTCCTGACTTGTTTTCTCGAGATAACAAGTCAGAAAAATATTTGTCATAAACACATTTAAACTATTTGTTTCCTAATTTATACATTTGCTGCAAATCTGCTAACACAAAATACAGATTTTTTTTTGTAAATAAATCTGTAGTTAATTTTTTATAAAACATTATACATAACTGCACAAGAAAAACATTGAAAAACATAAAGGTGAGGATAAGGATACAGTGCAGCCACACACTGTCAAGTGGGGGGACATATGCGAGACATGTAAATATATAGTCAATTGACAAATAAACTGCAAACGTCAGGAATTTATTGCTGGTTTGAAAAAAAATTCCGGGAAGATAGAAGTTTGAGGGATAAGTAAAATGTGCCCTTGGGCATCGAAGCATAGCTAATTCTAGATCAGGACATGCTGAAATGTATTAATTCCAATATAAATAAAGACAATGCCAACTATTTAAAAACATACAACAAATTATAAAACTTCTTATCCTCCATTTATTAATGTGACCTAATTTTGGCATCCCTTGCAAGGTCACACACTTCACACAGAACTTGTTCCCACAAGGCTGCATGGGTCAGAAGATGAGCTCCTGACTCTGAAGCCAACATTTCATCTCAGGGACACTAGAGGTGAAACGAGGTCACCTGGCATTTTGGACCATGTCAATTCAGGACAGAGACATGGCACACACAAAATCTTGGCAACACCCCATAGGGAGAGGGTGGAGAACTAAAATAGATCTGCATGGGCCACAAGAACATCAGGGCTCGACGGCGTCTGTCAATTACTGAACTGGTACCAACAAGAAAAAGAAAAAAAAAAAGAGGAAAAGAAGAGAGAATCTAAATAATACAAACTCTGCTACAGTGTGAAACAGAATTCCAAAGAAAGTACTTTAACACCAAATACCCAGAAGGCACTGCAAAACACACTGGTTTACTGGACTAGGGCACCTCACAAAAACGTGGTACATTTAAAAACACACAACGGAACAGAAAGGGACTCATATCAGGATCTAACATGCAAAGGTCTGAAACAAAAACTGTTCTATTGGGTCACTATTTCCATGCTCACAGAACCTTTGCTGCTACCCCTCTGTGTATGTGACGTGATGTTAGCAAGGCTGGCAGGCCTAGCTCATAAATAAGGCAAGTTCCACAAAATGGAATGGAATTTTTTTAGAGAATGCCAGATACCACCCTTACACAAATGGCACTGGATGAAGATCTTAGACTGACTCTAGAACCCATGGACAAAAAAAGGGGTGGGGGGTTGAGTGATGAAGAGGAATTAACTTCCTTCGACCCTTCAGGTCTCATTTGCAATGGAAATTATTTGCCTCCCTGATCCAGGAGTCGAAAACTTAAGATTCCCAGAAATACAATATTTTCAGCCAGTTTAATGTTTTACAGCTGCTGATCCCCGGGTGGATATAACCCCCACTGCTCATCCCAGCAGCCTGGATACAATCAGACAAAGATGTGCAAAGATATTTCGTTTTCTTCAGGCAGAATGTATACACATTTGCCTACGATCTGGTACAGAAACGCAGTCTGACCCGCTGTCCATGCAAAAAAAAAAAAAAAAAAGCATGGTTGGTGGGGCCGGTGTGTTTATCCTAGAGATTCCACGGCATTCAAGCCTTAAAACAAAGCAAGAACTGTAGTACGTGTGCCGCACATTACAATGTGGCAACAGGGTGGCACTGTTTTTTTTTCTATCTCTGCACTGTGGCACGAGGCAAAATTCCAATGCCCTAATATACCCCCTCAACTCCGCAGTCTGCACCATCTTCAAGACTTTAAAAAAAACTAAAACTAAACATCGGAGACAACAAACAGAACCATCACCGGGTTCATTTAGCAGCACAATCGTGGTGAATAACAAGATACGCAAATGTTAGACAAGCATTTTTCTTGCTCAGCTATTTCGGTCCATGTTTGGCAGCTTAAGTAACTGTTTAGTAAATAAACCCCTATGTGTACTTCCTTACCAAACATAACCCAGGCAACACCCAGGCTGCATGAACACAACTCCCATCACTCTGTGTAATGGGAAATTATTCAATGAATAAAGACATTGATAGATAAAAATAAAAAAAATAAAAACGTCAGCTTCAGATTACCTGAGTCTGCTGTACTGCAGAGATGCGCTCCAAGCCCGATCCATAAAATGGTCAAGCTCTCTATTTCCTACTGCTCCGAAAGGTTGAGCCGGGGATTTCCTAACAAAATGGACGGGGCACATATTAGCATCATCTTTAGAAACCAAGACAAGGTGATCATATGGAGTGTATACTTGGAAAATACGCAGAATTAACCAAACTGATTAAAAAAAAAAAAAAATCTATACATATTGCAATCACAACTCTCCTGAGGGAACATGTGTAGAGATCTACTAAATGCCAGAGGGCTATCTGTGTCGTTTGCTAGCTGGATCTGTAAATATTGATATTAAAACCTGCGCTATGTGATGTTTCCTTCAAGGAAAAGTTAGATTTACCTGGAGAGCATGCCAGGTACAATAAAGACATTACAATACCAAACAAGAACGAATCGCATAGAAGTAAGGACTGCCACACTGAGGGAAATTAAAAGTCCTATTTGTGAAATGCGTTAGAACAAAAATTAAACAAAAAGGTCAATAGGGGGCCATTCTGTTGTGGAACTGACTCCCACCATTCTCAGACATCTTTGAGAACCCACCAGCGTAGTTATAACAAGACAGTAAAAATCTGTTCAAAAATACACAAGTTACAAACACTCAAGACGAAACAACCAGACATTGTCGCAGGGGGCAGCTACAGAGGATGCAGGGTAAACTTTAAGTTGGGTAATTAATTAACTGAGATGGAGCAATTATATTTATACACAGTGGTCTATCCACCTTTGGTAGCACAGGTGAAAGAAATAAAAGGTTATTTTCCATTTTGAACATACACTTTTTGTATTGATTATTACTGGTTATTATTATAGAGGCAGCATAAAACAGTATTTATATATCTGTGTGTATATGATTTGGTGTCCCTCAGTGTTCATAATATAAGGTCATTTTTGTTCTCTACATACACAAAAAAAATCACTAAAACTAGCCTGAATAAAAACCTCTGCTTTCCTGAGAGACATGGATGAGAATCAGGGTACAAAACTCCTGCAAAGAAATTCTGGGATAGTTCGAAATGTGGAAACCAATGGAATAATTCTGCAGATTAACTCACTGTGTATCCAGGTACCAGTCTGCTCCGTTTGCAAAAATCATAACGGATGCTCAGGCAGGTTCTGTGATTATCACTAGCTTCATGTTAAAGCTGTGCATGCTATCGTGGACATCTGATGTGTCCACACTGGAATATTAGCTACAGCCATAGATTTAATGTGTATATACACTGTACTGTAGGTGAGTTTAGATGAACATTTTACTAAATTAGCTATCTATTGCGCTGGGACAAACATGGTGAGTTTGCTAAGCGGTGGGAACTCAGAAAGTTTTCCCTGCCCATGTCTAGCTCACCTTTTAGTCTCTGTTCATCCAACTCAGTGATTACCTAACCTTTCTGCTCTATACCATAAATTGTTGGAGCTGTATAAATACAGCTTACTCCACTTTTAGAGATTTGCTTCAGTTAATCTTTATACATATCACCAGTATACTGTAGGTACCCAGGGTAATGTGATGCTAACTGGGGGGTCACTTGCAATCCAATCACCATTGAAATCCTGCTGAATGTGCTACTTTTAGAAGACTGTCAGCACTGACCTTTATACATACTTCCTAATGTACACTACACACTGGGGGTTATTTATAAATAATAGGGCAACGCTCTAACAGTGGGGTAATCAGCAGGACCATTGCACTGGTGGTCGCCATGGTAATTGCTCCCCAGAATTGTCCTTCCAATAGAGAGCCCAATGTACTTTAAATACCAGTTGCCCAATAGACTTTACCCCATAGAATATAGTAAGTAGGAGAGCCTATTCCAGTTACAGGGTAGTAATGATGCTAAAGCACTCTGTATTACACATTTCACCAGTTGCATCAGGTCACCCACCCATGCAATGCAGATAACCTCGGTTTATTATTAAAGCTCAGCATAGCTCCCCCACCTCACCCCATTACTTACCGCAGGTAGCTGGTTGGGTGCGTTGGGTAATTTGGGTGCGTTGGGTGTTGGTTGTAGGTTTCAGGATGACCGTGCCAGAAGAGCATTTTATAAAGAGCTGACTTAGGGGGCTTCAAATCCAGGGAGCCCCCTGCAACTCCACCTGTGAGACCTCCCCTACTCTTCGACCCTTACTCCACAAGCTGTGCAGAGACCACCCGACAGTATACTAATGCCCCTGTGCAGAGTGCCCGGACCTAATACCTCCGTGCAGAGACCCCTTCCTCTTATACCACTGCACTTGTGCAGACCCCTTATAGTGCAATATTTGTGCTGAGTTATATGATCCCTTTAGAGTGCCCCCTAGTCTCCCTCTATCTCTCCCTGTTTAGTCTTCTTGTCTTTCCTCTGTTTCACCCCGTACATACCCCTTGTCTCTTTCAGTGCCCCCTGTGCTGACTCCCGGGCCCCCCTTTTGTGGCTCCCAGGTTAAAGTTGAAAGCCACTAAGTGAAGAACGCAGCAAGCTCACTAGTGACACAACGTTCCACGGCACGCGCTTCCAAGGACAGAGCAGGCTCGCGCTCCGGCTCCCTGGCTTATCTACCAGCCGCCTCCTGCACGCTGATTGGTCACTTCCCTCCCCCCTGCACCGGGTGGGTACAGCATCTGCCTGCAGCGCCCGAACTAGCTGCTGGGTGTGTCCACGTGCCCCAGTGCCAGGGCACGGATTTAGCAGTGTACCCGCATCCTGTGCCCCATGCTCTATGGGTGGTGCAGTGCAGTCAGAGAAGTAATAGAACGGGGGGGGGGGGGGGGGGGCGCAGAGAGGGGGTCCAATGGTCTCCCTCCCATCCTGAAATGCACTCGTGTGCAGCACTTTCTATCCAGTTGTCAGTGATCAGTCGATGGATCTGTCAGTATATCTGTAAATATTGTACCTTAGTACATCTGCCACTATATCTCACAAATGGACTAATACAATTATATATCAATAATACACAGCATCAGTTTTATTTCCGTATTTTGCAGACGATTAAAGGAATCTGGTATAAAGCCCACCGCCTGTGACATATGGCACTTATTTATAAATGTATAATAGGTTTCATTCCAGATTAACCCTTGCTGTGCTGGGCCGCTCTCTATGTATGAACTGTTCATTAATTTAGGTTTATACCGTACATTTTGAGTAGTAGTAGAATTACTTTGTAGGTAGGGTTTACCAACCAGCCGGCATTTTACCGGCAGGCCGGTGGAAAAAAAAAATGGCTTGCTGCCAATGTTAAGTCTATGGAGGTAATAGCAATAGTGGGGTTTTTTTTGTTTTTTTTAAAGAAAATTTGGCATCCCTAGTGATGACTCTCCATCTTGAGCAGTGTCCACCTTGTCGTCAAGTCAATGGGTATTTATGGTAACGCTCGGAAAAATAGTAAATTTAATGAGCAGATCCACGTGAGCTTAAGTTACACCCCACAGATCACTCGAGTGTAATTTCAGGCACAAAAACCGGCAACAGATATAAACAAAGGTGTAATTGCTGTAAATAAGTTGGATCACTGCGATTGCACCATTCATTGGCGACTCCCCATTCAAACAATCACTGGAGGACATGTTAGGGGTGTAGCAGGTAGTAGCATGCGGCAATATTACATGTAAGGGTTGTTTTACTTTCTGTTATATGAAAAGCCAATCGGAGGTTTTCCACTTGTTAAAGCGAACATATCACCTAACATTGTGTTTACTGTGCATGTAGAGGAGAAAAAATGATCTGTACATTGTGTTAGCAAAATTGTACGCAAATTTCTAAATTAGGAGAAAAAAAATGTGTTTTAAATGTCTGCGGAGTCTCCTGCTTATGACATCACCTGTGGCATAATATGCAAATTAACTGCTTTTCAATGGGAAATGTGTAATTTGCATATTAGGCCACAGGTGATGTCATCAGCACGGGACACCCCTGACACATTTACAACACATTTCATCTTAATTTAGCCATTTACGTGCAATTATTTTTTAAATACAATACAAATAAAGTACCTTCTTTGCTTCTATAGCTCTATAAGGGGGCAGACATATTGTTTAGAATCTTGAGAAGATCTGACCCAGGATGTCAGCCGCCCTGATAGAGCAACACAAGCAAAGAGGGCTCTGTAAATGACTTTGTTTGTATTCTTATGTTAAAAAATTACAATTTAAAATGCTTTCATTTAACGCAATTTTTTTTTAATTAAACATTTTGTCCTTTAGATACATTTCTTCAACTAAGAGGTAACAGGTGAAAATAACCTCACCGAGAAAACTATTCCATTAAAACAAGGACAAACTAGTTTATTGCCATGCACAGTCATTTCTCCGCACATTTACTGCACCTTTTAAACCCAGACAGGAGTGAGTTTTACTGCTGTAGAGGGGGCCTGTGATTCACTCCTTAGCCCAATCTTGCAGCCTGGAAAGAAGGGATTATGGAAGAGGCGCAGAATGTTTGGTTTCTTAGGGGTCTGTTCCCGGTGAATAGGAGCAGTGCTGGGTATGTGGCTTTCAAAGAATAATTTGTGCATAGTTCAGGGCGTGTAATGCTTTTAATGGCAACATTTTGTATTTCAAAGTTCTGTAGACATTTTGCCTCTGTGCGGTCACATCCAAAGGATTGATCCCGTGAAATATGACCATCAATCTTTTTTTTACTTTTTTTTAAAATTCTCTTTATTTGTGCAAAAAATCATACATCTTTAATTAAAAATGTAATTAGCGCATAAAGAGTGTGATATGCATTATTATAAAAAGGACAACTGAGGTCCAGTTTTTTTAATTTTTGTCCTAAATAAAACGTTTTATTTTCATCCCTTTAACTACATTCCATTTCTAAATCCCTATTGGCTGTTGAATTTTCTAACAGCACCTCCCCCAGTGTTTTTCTAAATATTTTTTAGAGACCAAGGGAAGACTTTAAGAATTGTTCGATATATTACCTACTTTGGGATCAATACCACAGCGTCCTAACTTCCTTCTTTTTTTTGTGACGTTCCAATTTACTTTGAGAAAATCAGAGCTCCGAGCTTTGGACCACCTAGGTTCACTACGATGATTTTGAATAGCCCATGAATTGGGGCTGTCCTGATGCCCTCGGTCCTCAGGTAAGGATCAAGGGTGTCAGGACGGTGTGGTACGTTATTAAAGGTACACAATTTGTCTTGCATGGCACCCTCTGGGTGCACTGTGCAGGGGGTGACATTCTTCCGTCCCCATCTGCAGCATAAAAAGATGTCATTGGGATGGTGTTTGGGCACAACGATGGCACCGGTTAAGCTGTTTTGGGCACAACAGTGGCACTGTGAATGTGGGCACAAAGGTAGCAATAGGAAGGTGTTTGGGCACAGAGAGGGCACTGGGAAGGTTAGGCACAGAGATATCACTGGGAAGGTGTTTGGGCACAGTGATGGCACTGGGATGGTGTTTGGGGACAAATATGGCACTGGCAATTGTTGGGGAACACAGATGGCACTGCCAAGGTGTTCGGGGACAATCATTGTGGATCCTAGATAAGAAGAGGTGTGGCCTGGACAGGAAGGGGTGGGGTAAATGAAGATTCGGTGGTGGGTTTAGTCAGGCCTACAAGTGGAGTTTCTTCTCTACAGTCTTGTTTACAGGAAATACTCCTTGAACAGGAAGCAGATGAAATGCACTACAGCACCTGTCAGTAATGGATGTCAGTTTACATATATACATATATAGCTGTCAGCACACATATTAAATCTATATGCATTTTTTAAAAAGTGTTTTTACAATATTTTCTTTGGAAATGTACCTTTTTGCATGCTCTGACCATACAGCTGTACACTCACTGTACTCTTGTTTTCAAAAGTGAGCCTGGGGGTGGAGCATCCTTATTCTATTGCATATTCTACTATGCACATAGTATTCGTAGCTGAGCATGCTAAAGAACTGATTGATGCAGCCTGTGCCATCCAAACACATAAATCAAAAGTTGGTGTGGACGTTTGTTTAACAACAAAGACGCTTTTTGTCCTGACCCCAGTTGTCCTTTTGACATGCCCCCAACATAAAGTGATTAAAGAAACGTATGAAGTCTTTACTTACAGGCTACAATGGTCCCTGTGTTCAGTCCACTTCATCACCCAAATCATGTGCCTTCCTATTGTAGTGGAAGAGAGCACTGATTATCTATACTAATATTCTCAGAGTAACATTTGACTTTGAGCGACCTCTGGTAAGGTGTAATAATAATAAGGGCAGCTTACAAACCCACAAACAGGGGCCCAACTAATGCACGAAGGCAGTACAATCAGATAAGATCGGTGAAGTTGCTAAGGAGTTTTTGCTTCTGTAGGAGACTCATTAGCAGGGGTGTATCCTGCCCCTGAGTGATAGGCATGCTGCCAGTCCAGAGCACACCTGTCACTCAGGGACACAATATATCTCGTGTATTTCCGGGGGTTTGTGTGCTGTGAACATCCGGGCGGCCGACGGCAGCTACGAATTCGGCAACAAAGTCACTCAGTTGCCAATTTGACCAGCACTGAAAGTATATGAATTTTCGTACTTGTCGAATTGGCAACAGAGTGAGTGACGTCTGTCGTCTGTCTCCCGGATGTATTTCCGGCATTTGTGTGCTCTCTGTTCGGAGCGCACAGACCCCGGAAATACACAGCACACCCCAGAGTGTTTTAAGAAATTGGACTTAGTACAAAGATCTAATACCCTTTTATCTAAAGATAGACCCCTAAAAAAAAGTATACAAACTTTTCTTTATAAAAGTGGAAAAATCTGGTAGCATATTAGCCAACAATCTTAGAGTCATCGCTCACAAAATCCCCCAAAAAATATACTGTACTTTTTCAGAATACAAAAAAAAACAAAAAACTGCAAAGACTTGTTACTAACGCTGTTAGTTGTTGCCTGTTGCTTTGAAAATTCACAAATCACAGTGGTATCAGTCAAACAACCTGATAACTCATTTTTGAGGCGTTGTTTGTAATTGTAATTTAGTTGAGTCTAAGTAACTGTGCTTATTCATGTGGTCTTCCTGTTATTTTATCAGCCCAATTACTATCTTGGTAAATATATTTATTAAAAAGTCGGGGTTTTTTTCAGGAACACTTGCCAGAATCTGAACCTGCTGCAAATTCTTCCTTGCTATGATTCTAAAATATAAACACATTTCTGTGTACAGTATAATTATTATGAGAAAACACAACTTTAGCACTTTTCATGTCACAGAGATATCTGGACCAGTTGCTATTGTTCTTGGGCCGATGAGGTTAAGTTTATACAAGGCCTGAAATAATTTAATATTTCTTAAAAGGACACTCCCACCAAAAATGAAAAGGTCTTTTGTTTTTGTTATATAAGTTTATTTAATTAAATATTTTACTAAACAAGTGTGACTGGGTGCCACCATTTTGTGAAATATAGGGTTTTTGAGTGCCACCCCCTAATGACTTTACAGCACTAGTATTTCCCTTTGGGGCTGGGGACACAGATTGCAGTCTATAAGTCAGAATTCTGATCATAGACTTGCACTGAATGGGAGGGTAATGTAACTATTACATCACAAGGCTATTGCCTCCACAGACATAACGTTGGCCTCAAGCCAAAATGTAACCACTCTGCCAGTAAAATACCAGCTGGGTGGTGACCCTGTCATGAGTGGTGTATCTTGGTTTTGTGCTGCCCTAGGCAGACAAAATTCGGGCACCTCCCACCCACGTTGCACACCCACGACATGCCCCATCACCCCATTACATGCCCCCATCACCCCGATTAACTGTAAGGAGCTAAAGCTTGCTGAACGGTGGGGGATGGTGCGAAAATGTTTCAAGCACCAGAAGTGCGCTTTAATATCTTCTGGCAAAGTGCCGCCCTAGGCGAGTGCCTTGTTTGCCTTGTGGAAGATACACTACTGCCTGTCATGCCAAGAAGGTCTTGGGGCAGCCCCAGCATGTAAACTATCTGAAGTAACATCTGTAGTTGCTGGTAAGTAAGATGCAAGACTGAAGAATAAAGTAACATGCAAGGCCATGATGAGGCACCATGGGCATGGCCCACACAGGGTGCCTGAACACCTCATGCCAGCCCTGCGTTACGTGTCTCTCTCTACCCATGGGTGTATGAACCAATGCCTCTAACAATGTTCAAACTGATGCATTAAAGAGAGACCAAACTGCTGATTAGCTGCTGAAGAGAGTTGGTCCTGCATAATGTACTGGTAAAATGAGAAGAGTTTTTAACCATACATTATCCATGGCCAGCTAAACCATATACATACCGCCCCAGAACTGCAAAATGTGTGGAGAAATAAAATGCTAAATGTGTTTCTTAGCTCTCTTGGTTACGTCTTAAAGGGACAGTCTCATCCCCAAACTCACTTTGGTGCAAGATGAAGATTACTGCTTGTATAATGCACAGGCTTTTTCCAGTGTGATTTGATGCAGGCATTCTGCATAAATAACATTTTTAATATTTGACTCAATTCCTCCCCAGTGATTACTCTGCATGTTTACTGCAGGTGCGGCAGCACTGATTGTATAGAAACTGAGGATATAAAGTTTTGTTTCTATAGTCACTTCCTGTCCTCCTCAAATTGAGTCTATTGAGTGGCCTATGAGTGGCCTTGCTCTTGTACACAGTAGGATCTCATAACAGTGCAACACATTGTCTGATGACATCACTAGAGAGACAGGATATTCCATTAATTTGAATGGCATTATTCTCATTGGTTCCTGCAGCAAAAAAAAAAAAAAGGAAATTACTTTTACTCATTTAGTGTGGGCAGTCCTGGTTCCTTGCAAACTGCTGTAATTTCACAATTTCATCTAGCTGTAAGTATTTTGTTTTTTAAGCAATGTAAAATGTAAGAAATGCATTTTAAATTACTTTGAAAGCACATTAATATGCATTAATATTTGGAAGATGCATTTTGGACACTAGACAGTCCCTTTAAGGCGTGATTTGCGTCTCACGCCACAATGAGATGTCATAAATAGGAGACGCCAGAGATTTTTATGTCTTGATGTATGTGCAAATTTACAGGACAGCGTATCTTTAAGAATCTCTTTTTTTTTGCAGGTTTCAACATACAAAATGCATGAAGCAAAAAAAGAAAGATGATTAGTGTAGCCATCTGCACGATATAGACTAAACAAGCGTGCTAGAGCTTTCTCTGTTTTCCGTCTGCATCCTACTGACCTCCCAATGTCACGTGGACACACTGGCTCTTGTTTGCAGAAAAGAGACGGTTTCTACCAGTTTGGGGGGCCTTGAATTTATTGGGTTAGCTTTGAGCAGCTGCCGTAGATATCAAGGCCGCTCACTTTCTGACTGTATCTGCAAGCCCATCAGGAATCCAGCCAGCACGCTCTGGAGTCAGAAAGCTTTCATTGGTTCTTGGGAATGTCAAGGGGGCACTGTGGCAAGGCCCCGCCCATGTTAGACATCGCTATTGTTTATTATTCAAATGAACTGCAGGAAGAAACTGAGGGCAATAGGCAAATTTGAAAAGATTTAATGGAATATTTGAACAACCAAAAACTTACTTTGTCACATTTTCATTGAAAATTCCTGTTCCCCAGGGCTCTGACCAATTCTAAAAGCACTCTGTGATCTGACGGTCCATTGGATGCAGAAGGACCTTGATGTCACCTCAGCCAGCAGTAAAGGAATTCTCACTGCTTTCTGTAGAGAAAGGCACGAAACGCGTAAGGCAATCTATCTCCTGTCTGCACTCCTGCACATGTTCCACTGAATTTATCAATATTTTTTGTTTGGTCGGTTTTCTTGGATCAATAAATACTTTGTTTATACTCGGATTGGAGAGTGCCAACGTCCTATTTTTCTTTGTTTCTGTTCTGTAGAGAGGACCCATTCCAAATGTAGTTATCACATAATATGGTCCTTAACAGAACGTAATGTATAAACACATATAGTTGCTAACAGTCCCACTTCTTGGGGGGCTATACCGTTAAGTTCAGGTCTCTCCTGACTTTCCCTCCATCCACAGCAGAACTGCAAAATCCATCTTACCCTGGTATTCACCTGCACTCTAACTGCTACTTCACTCTGTACCCTTCACAAATCTCTTCATTTTTTTCTGTTGCCAGGTGGGAATTCCCAAATGAATGTAGACTGCAAGCTCCCAAAATCATAAAATACTTTTTTTGTTAAAATTCACTGGGTGAGATAAAACAAACCCCATAGGTATTCATCATACTTTGATACAAGGTATTAAAATGTCCCTTATCGGATTTGCAACACCATAGCAGCTGCAGGCAGGGTTGAATCTAGGGTTACTAACGCCTGGGTGCAAAACAAATTATTGGTGCCCCCAACAGCTTCCCAACACCATCTTTTTGGCCAAACAGCTTCCCAGTTTCATCTTTGTGGCCAAACACCTTTCCAGTGCCATATTTATGGTTAAACAGATTCCCAGTGCTATCCTTATGGCCAAAAGGCATCCCAGTGCCATCCTTATGCCTAAACAATCAGTGCCATCTTTGTGCCCAAACTGCTGCTGATGCACCCCTGTGACACAGAATGCCCAGGATTGTCTCTGTCTGCAGGGAGAGCAGTCAGTTCCCCTCCCCAAATTTTTGTCATTTAAACTTGGAAGGTGACGCCAAATGGGATATCAGGTCTAGTATAAGTTGGAGCCACCTTTATCTTGTAATATTAGGATAGTATCATTATTATTTCATTGCAGATATTTGAGAACATGGGAGGGCTGGCATCTTTTTGGCCCTGGAGGACAAATCCAATTTAGTGGCCCATGCTGCTACTTCACAACCTACCTGTTAACACCAGAGATAGACACAGACAGACGGACAGGTGAATGAGAAGAATTGATAGAAAGACAAGACACTTCTATATAAAGGTAGAAATTACTATACTCCAGGCAATTTAGCCATGTTGTACGGCAGCCAAGGGGGGCGGGGAGGGTTGTCCCTTAAATTGCCTTAAGACTGGGGGATACTCATGGAGTATATAATATAGTTCCCAAACATCTGCAGTGATGAAGATAGCCATCAGTGTTTTATAGAGATGTACTTCCGTTATGTGATTCCAGCAATCCCACATGTTGACAGAGCTTTTCTGGGGATTAGACACTGATCTTTTCTCGTCCATCCAATGCTGGGCTCCAATTCTAGTGGGTTACTTGTTGCTCAAAGTTATCAGCGTCTAAGTAAGATATTGCACTGGGCTCTAACAGGCTCTAGTATGCTGCAGCAGCGAGGTATTTCCATTGTAATCTCAGTAAAGAGAAAGTGGGGTTAAGTCGAATTATCCTAAAACACAGCAAAAAAAAAAAAAAATCAATGTAGGTGAAAGATCCCTTTAAATTTTTTGCTTTCTGTTTTTATTTTCAAAATTCTGAATAGTGAACAGACTCATGTGTAAATATTTTTCCAATATTAACCTGAAAAAAACAGGTTGTGCGACATTTTAAACCTTTAACAACAAATAGTACTGTGTATTTTATGTTGTTCTGTAAATACTGCCATAAACAAAATCTAATTCTGTTGTGAATACATTATTTGTAAATTATTCATAAACTGCCTGATTTAGAGGGACACATCAGGCAGCAAACTCGCCTTGGTTTTTTTCTCTCTGTACATTGCACATTGTACAGGGTTTTTATGCATACAGACATGCCTTAGGAATCTCTTGCAAAGCTTCCTGCTCTAACCCTCCCTATGCTTTTGCTTACTTGCAAGAAGTTCAGTGCAGATACATTGTGTCATCATTTCATGAGAATGTGCAGTAACTGCATTCAGAAGCAGTTTCCTTTTTTTTGCACTTTGCTAGGAAGGACAGAGCAGTTTTTGGACGTCATTGCAGTGAGCACCCCTTTAACTCTTTAATTGTTGCCGATTTTTTGCTTGAGCTACTGAAGTCATGGTGGACTGGTTAAATCCCCAGGGCTTGCAAAATGGGCCTGGACATTTTTTTTTTTTAATGAACCAGGACATAGAGGCCAAACGTAGGAAAAATCATTAATATTTATTTAGTGCTTGTTAATTCAAGGAGGAATCTGATTGGAGTCAAAAAGGATTTTTTTTTTCCACATTGAAAGCAGAATTAGAAATTGCTGAAATAAGGATTTTTATCTGCCTTCTTTTGGATCAACAGCGGTAAACGAGTAATAGGAAAAAGGTTGATCTTGATGGGTGCAATCATTTTTCTAACCCAAACTGCTATGTAACTGCTGTGTTTTTAAAAGTGTCAGTTTTAATATGCATTTATTTGTCTAGTAGAGTTGAGCGAACACCTGGATGTTCGGCGGGTTCGGCCGAACTTCGAAAAAAATGTCCGTGTCCGTGCTCTAACTTGACCCTGAACCCCATTGAAGTCAATGTGGACACGAACTTTTGGCCACTAAAATGCCTCTAAAAAGTCCTGGAAAGGGCTAGAGGGCTGCAAAAGGAAGTCAAATGTGGGTAAGAGTGACCCCATTCATACGAATAGGTCAATTGACCTATTCGTATGAATGGGGACTCTATTTCGGTTTATAGAAAGCCCATAGCATTACATACAATGTAATCGCCGAACCCCAAACTCCAACCCGAACATACAGTGAAATGTCCGTGTTCGGGTCGGGGGTCCAAAAACCGTAATGTTCGGTACGAACCCGAACAGTGCGATTCGGGTTCGCTCAACACTATTGTCTAGATATTTTTGTTCCACCAAACTGGCCTGATCCTTTATTAAATGCCCAGAGAGTTTATGAAACACCAGCATCGCATGCAATGTTTTCTTTTTCACGTATTGGTTAGAAGTAAAACAAAAGCATACTTTGTCATGAAGAGGAGAAACACAGACACATCCAGATAACAGGAGCAGAACCTTGCTGAGGACAAGGAGCTTGATGTGCCTATATGTCAGTCATTTCCAAATCCCTGAGGGACTCAAAGAGTTAAAATGTAACAGGGAGCCAGCCTGTCCGCATCACGAGCCCGTCTGCAAACATGTCGATCCACATTCGTTTAGGTTCAGTGCAGTTCAAATATGTCTCTCTTATGCTATGTGTGCATATTTCCAGACAAATGACATAACTTCTCCTGTGTTCACTTTCTGGGTAGCGCCTGCTGGCAGCAAAGCACAGGCTAAGTATAGATGAGAACAGAACAATTTAGCCAATAATACTAAGAAACACCCTTTCCCTGTCACGAACCAGGGGAGGCTGGAAGGAAGTGTGGTCCAATCAGGGAGCGGCGCAGTCGATTTAAAGGGACATTTCCACCCAGCGTATTTCCTGTAGGCTGTAGATTTGGTAAATGAATGTGGTCACTTTTTACTTTAAAATAATCTACAGTTTTCCTATTGTTTTACATTGAAAATAAGTTCACAGGGGTCTCCAGTAAGGAGGAGTCTGGAAAGATAAGCACGACTGTCTCTATAAAGTAAAATAATATAAGTGTTGCGCAAAAAAATAAATAATAAATAAATGAAAAACACAATACTTATCTAAATAATTGGTTCTTCAATAAAGTGTATCAACAAACACTCTCAATAAGGATATGCAAAAGAAGAAATACAATACAAATACAATGTGAAGTCCTGTAGATGCAACATATATGAGTAAATAATTCCCCCAAAGGAAATATACTCACACTTTTAAGAGCCAAATATAACCGGCTCTAGGTATGAGAAGCAAGTGGACTATAAGTCCTATAATCCATAAAATTCGATATATTGTATGTAGGCAGAGACTCCTTTTAGCTCATTCCTTAAGGGGATGACGTAGTTTCCAATAAAGAATGGAGGAGATGGGATGTATAAAAAATGTGTACAACGTTTTTAATAGCCTCTTAAATATATTTGAGGCTTACATAAAAACATATAGAAACAAGACAAAGTAGTGTCGCAAATACACGTCACCGATTCCTCCGTAGTTGGAATCTGTGGGGTTCTGGCGGCGTGTAGAGACAGTCAGCAGAAAGTCTCTTCGGTGGACGTCACAAACTGCGACGCGTTTCGCCCAGTCCGGGCTTCATCAGCGCAGTGACGTGTCACACCAAGAGACTCAGTTTATATCGTGTCCGCCTCGATTTCCATAGCAACAAAAGAGTTTGTCTTTAAAGTAGAAAAACATGTATTCCGAAGGAAAAAAAAACCCAAGCGGAGAAAAACAATTATATAATAGTTCCAAAAGACAATACTTAATAAAAAATATATAGAAATATATAGTAAAAAAGCAGCCAAGTGCCTTTTTCGACTGTCTCTATAGCATGATCAATACATCTATTATTCTTTATTTGAAGATTGTGGGTGACAGAGCTGTTTCTTTACTCTACAGGATGCTTTAGACAGTGTAGATGGTACTGCCCCTTTAAAGACTACGGAGTCAAAAGAAAGATTTCTACCTTAGGGAACTAATATGTTGATAGGTTTGTGGGATAAAATGCTCATCTCTCCTCAGTTCATCTTTTAGTAAATAGTACCTGGAGGGATAGGTTAGACAATCCATATACATACCATCAAAAAGATGATGCTGATGAAAGGATTGTTAAGAGCAGTGTAGGCAGGGGAGGACTGGCAACTTTTGCAATGGGGGGGGGGGGGGGGGGGGGAGTTTAGCGGTAATGGGCAGCTTCATCAGCCCACCTGTATCATCAGAGTTAGACACCAGTAGAGAGGCCAGACAGATATAGAAACACAAACAAAACACACATGGGGCTTTTCACTAAAAAGTGAGTTCCAGGTGTGATGAACATTCCATCTCATCATGTTAACTATACATTGTGCAGGGACAAACCTGGTGAGTTCCCCCTGATAAGCAAACTCACCAGGATTGTCCCTGTACAATCTATAGATAAACTGGTGAGATGAAATGTTCAGGGAGGGAGGGATGCTCACACAGGTGTATGTCTATGGGGTCTGTGGAATTCCATACTATGGCGTATACCTGACCTCAGTGCTTTCTATACCAAGCTATAGATCGCAGGCAGAGCCTCATGTGAGGAAGATTGCTGCCTACACAGCAGGGCATCTAGAAATGCAAAATAGTGCAGCCCATAGAGTAAGGTTAGAGAGCAGGCTGGGCACAATTGCTCCCCTTGCCAGCCATGTAGGCAGATACTATTTCAATTTAATTTCTTTGCAAAATGAACAGATAAACAGCTCAAAACAGAAATATATGGGCACTTGTTGAATGGTGTTTTCTTTGTGGTTTAATGAAATTCACGGTACTGTCCCTTTAACTGTCTCCATTGTTCTCTACCAGCATGAAGAATTAAAGCTCATTTGCTAAAAGTAATACCCAATTACCCATCTCCCATGTGGGTTTTGAAAAAGAGGCCTAAGTATTTTATGATTTGCCAGGCTCTCAGCTTGTTTGAACAAAAGGAAAGAGACATAAATAAAACCCCCATGTCTGAGGTCAGTGGTAACATAAATCAGTTTGTATAGTGGTCTTTATTGTCCCGAACCTCCTCTCTCCATGTTATTACTCCCTGTCCTCATCAACCAAACCTTCCTTAATCATATCCCTGGATCATAAAACCTCACCGCTTTAAATCTTATACAAACAGCACAGACAATGACACAGAGAGGCTGGCTGCAGCCATTCCTGGTGAATTGCAAGATAAGGACTAATTCAAAATGGGGGTTTCTTTAATTATTATCAATAAGACAGCTCTAAAGCTTTCAATGTACCAGTCATCAACTAGGATGCTAACCCTACCAGGTCAACCCTGAGCTTTGTGTTCGAGGGACATCTACCCTCAAGCAGCCATTTACTGTGTGATAAATGGGAGGAAAAGCCGTATCTGGGAGAATACACCAACTTCAAATCACCGTAGAACAGGAAAATGGTAACAAAAAGGTTACCATTTACACTGAATATTGTGCAATGTACCAGAATCTGGACATTATCCCTATAAATCCAGAGAAGCTGGCCATTATCCCTAGAATCCAGAGAATCTGACCATTATCCTTAGAATCAAGTGAATCTGACCATTATTTAGAATCCAGAGAATCTGACCATTATCCTTAGAATCAAGTGAATCTGACCATTATTTAGAATCCAGAGAATCTGACCATTATCTTTAGAATCCAGAGAATCTGACCATTATTTAGAATCCAGAGAATCTGACCATTATTTAGAATCCAGAGAATCTGACCATTATCCTTAGAATCCAGAGAATCTGACCATTATCTTTAGAATCCAGAGAATCTGACCATTATTTAGAATCCAGAGAATCTGACCATTATCCTTAGAATCCAGTGAATCTGACCATTATTTAGAATCCAGAGAATCTGACCATTATTTAGAATCCAGAGAATCTGACCATTATTTAGAATCCAGAGAATCTGACCATTATCCTTATAATCCAGTGAATCTGACCATTATTTAGAATCCAGAGAATCTGACCATTATCTTTAGAATCCAGAGAATCTGACCATTATCCTTAGAATCAAGAGAATCTGACCATTATTTAGAATCCAGAAAATCTGACCATTGTTTAGAATCCAGAGAATCTGACCATTATCCTTAGAATCAAGAGAATCTGACCATTATTTAGAATCCAGAAAATCTGACCATTGTTTAGAATCCAGAGAATCTGACCATTATTTAGAATCCAGAGAATCTGACCATTATTTAGAATCCAGAGAATCTGACCATTACCCTTAGAATGAAGAGAATCTGACCATTATTTAGAATCCAGAGAATCTGACCATTACCCTTAGAATAAAGAGAATCTGACCATTCTACATCAAAGTTCAAAACTCTGGTCATTATCCCTCAATCTCCTTGCAGAATCCATTCTCTTAAAAATATCTGAGAATAATGGTTCCTGGCCAGTATCTCTGATACATAAAGATTTTAATGAGGTAAATATATATACATACACTCACACTATGCATCTCTCACAATGACCATTGGTTCAATGAAGCTCCCAAAATGAGACTGTCCCAAAGTCCAAAGATAACGAACACTAGATTAGTTTTAGCAATCTTGGAAAATAGTATCAGTTTGTATCCTTGGATATCGATACTGAGTGAGCCAACTGTCCAATGATTGTGACTTCCCCAAGGTACTCTAATAAAACTGTGTATTACTGCCCTTCATGCCTGCACCATACATTTACTGCCATATCACTGCCACGATTGACTACTGACACCCTGGCAACAGTAGGTTTGGATTCTTGAACTAGAGTGGAATAACTGCATACACTACAACTTTCCAATGTTTTTTCTCCCTTGCTATTGAGTTTAATTAATATTTAGGAGTGTTGGCCCCTATGATGTGTGTGAGTGAATCCACTGTAATACAACTCATCCACAGCAATACCACTCATATAATGCAGTAAATGTGTTTGTATGATAGATTTTGTAAATAAAACAATTGTAAATGTCTTACCAAATTTCCAAAATAACTCTCAATTGGCCATAAATATCACCTAAAAATGCCACTTCCACAGCTACACATCCAGCCCCCTCCCCCCTTCCCACCCAAAAAAAACCCCAAACAAACAAAAGTGTCCTCTCTTGGACTCTCTGGACATTTAAAATGTTGTGAGTTATGATACTGTGAATATATATAATAAAAAATCACAATTGATCATTCATTCATGGTGTTAACAGAACTGCAAGAAACTACACAAATAAAGAGAAACATATGTTTTGTCTGATGTTATTACATCATAATCAAATTGCACATTCCAGTAGTTGGTTTGCTGGTCATGCCACGGATGATGTCATAAACAGGAGACAATACAGACACATTTAAAATATGTATAAAAAAATAATATATTTTTCTGTTAAATTCTAAATTTGCAAGCAATACTGCTAACACAATGTATGGATTGTTTTATATTTATTCACAGTACTAACATTCCCAAGTCAGTTTTAAATCACTTTATTTACAATACATATATTGATTAATCATTATTATATTACATCTTATATGATTTGGGGTTTAAGATCTTTGGTAGAGGCAACAGCAAGGAATGTGCTGTGTAAATTGCAGTATATTCGGTTATCTTGGAATCTGTTTGTGGACCTGTTTGTATAAGGCAGGCCTCGTCTTTACACAAATCCCATATGCTAATAACTGTATTGTCTTCTTCTATCCCACAGTCAACAAGTGAATCAATTCCAAAGACACAGAGAGCAGGCTCTGCGAATAATCAATCAATGATACAGATGTAAGACGTCAGAGAAAGTCACAAAAAAACAAATCTCTGGGGTTCTCCTATATTATCCATGCAGGGATTTATTCAGTGCACCAAGGTACTACCTAATTCACAAGCACTACCTTTATGGTAAATGGTCAGGGATGGCACAAGGGTTCCCAGTGTCCTGGATGAATATTATATTGTCCCCCACCCTAATTTTCAAAATGTATAGGGCCCAGTCAGAATAAAACAGTGTAAAATATTGCCGGGATAGATTTGGGTTAAAGTCCCAGGATATAATTCTGGAGATCCTAAAGTGGGCAGGGTTACTTGACGATAAATGACCCCGTCTTGACGTAGAAGGTACCAGGTATCTGGAGCTCAATTTGTGAATGTTTTACAGATGATAACGTAATACTAATGCAGGGATAGCATTAAAATGTGAAGGAGCAGAACCTCGGGGGGGGGGGGGGGGGGGGGGAAGGCTTGCGCTGGCAAATCCGTGACTATTGGCAACTATGGTTATTGTTCCACTTTTAGAACTTTGAAAAAAGATGAACTCTTTACACAGAGGCCCCTCGTGTTCCATCTTTTAGATCACTTTAATGCTAAAGGTTCTGTCATGATTGCAGGAAGAACAGCATCGCGGGCCGGGATCTGATGCCCTTTCATTTTAATAAATGGGACACTTCATTTTGCCTCTTGGATGTGGCAGGAGCCATGGAGATTGGAAACTTATCCTTATCACAGAATTATTTCTGCTCATTGGCCTTGAGGCTCTTTTTACAGAGCAGTGATCAACATCACAAACAATCGTGTCTCCAAGAGACTGAGAAAAACTACTTCCTTAGGTCACTTGCTGTGTGCTCCTATGGTTGGGTCTTCGTATGTTTAAACCCTTCACAGTGTTAAGTGGCCCCGTGTTAATTGAGCTGTATATAACATTATTAAAACACAATGGACTCGCGCAGACATGAGGATGATGGGTAGAGACAGTTGCTCCATCAAACAGCTTTGCGTTTGCAAAAGATTTTTGGGACTATGGGAGCTATTCACAAAAAGTGAGGCGCAGGTGAGAAATACTGAATGCATTGTTAAATCCTGAAAGTATAACTGATGTCCATCTAACCATCATGGGTGCCGAGAGGGAGTAGGCACCTATGCTTTTATTCTTTTTAGGATCCTGGCACAAGTGATAGGAGTTACTAAAAATACTTTTAGAACATGCATAAGACTTTCACGGAGTAGGAGGTGATCCTGTAAAGGAAGGATGAAGGTGGTCAGGGATTAGGACTTGATTATGACCTATAGAGATCCTGACTCATTCTATTGGCTCCTAGGCCAAAAAATTGGTTAGAGGCCATACCATAGCCATTAGCTTTTTTTTTTTTTTCAAATTAACACATTGACACAGAGCGACATCTGATCCATCCCTGTATTTTTTATTTATCCCATTTAATTCCATGTCTCTTGTAGACAAACACATTGTTCCTCTACAGACAGGATTACTCTGCTCACGTCAAACACGCATAAATCAGTAGCCTGAGTTGCTCGTCACAGGCAGTGATCCAGGGAGCTCCCATGTCCAAGAGCTATGGGCGAACATGCTGCGACCTGCAGAGTGCATTGTGGGGGGCGAGCATACAAGCAAAAACTCATCTCAGTTTGCGGACATGCACCGAAGACCCCATCCCCTGTGCCATCCTCCTGCAATACACATAACAACACAAGCAGTGGGAAAGAATGTTATTAGTTCATTTACACCACCAACATATACCACAGTGCTGTATAGTGTAGAAATAGCTATAAAACTGGAGGATTCCAGATTATCATATATATATGGCCAATAAACCCTTTTCTCGTTACTCCAGGAGATTCTGAAATAACATTAATACATAGAATGTGTCGGCAGATAAGAACCATTCGGTCCATCTAGTCTGCCCAATTTTTTTTTTGAGTACTTTTATTAGTCCCCCGTTCCTAGGGTTGCCACATTTTCGTCAGAAAAATACCGGCCTTGGTACTGTCTCCATAGACTTAACATTGGCCTGATGCCAATTTTTTACCGGCCTGCCGGTAAAATACCGGCCAGGTGGCAACCCTACCCGTTCCCGGTCTTATAGTTCGATAGCCTTGTGTCTGTCCCACGCATACTTAAAATCCTTGACTGTGTTTACCTCTACCACTTCTGCTGGCAGGCTATTCCATACATCCACTACCCTCTCAGTAAAGTAATACTTCCTGATATTACTTTTAAATCGTTGCCCCTCTAATTTAAGACTATGTCCTCTAGTTGTGGTAGTTTTTCTTCTTTTAAATATACTCTCTTCCTTTACTGTGTTGATTCCCTTTATGTATATAAATGTTTCTATCATATCCCCCCTGTTACGTCTTTCCTCCAAGCTATACATGTTAAGATGCTTTAACCTTTGCTGGTAAGTTTTATCCTTCAACCTATGAACCAGTTTAGTAGCCCTTCTCTGAACTCTCTCCAAAGTATCAATATCCTTCTGGAGATCCGGTCTCCAGTACTACAATACATAATTTACCTCCCCTATCTCACTTTTCTCAAGACAGTCCTTATTTGGAGTTCGTGTTTAAAAAACAAAACAATAAAAGTAGTGTCTCAGAATCTGAGATTTCTAAAACTGCTGCCAGTAATTCAAAGGGTGAAAATGATGCAAGATTACCACTGTGCACAAGAAATACAGGTTTGTTGGGGGGGGGATCCACACTAGGCAAAGCAGGGTTTGTATGAGGATGCAATGACAATTTATCATTACTTTTTTATTGTGGCATTTAACTGAAAGTTCCATGTAAATTAATATAAGATATACTTGGAGCAATATCGATGTCAGAATGCTTGTTTTGTGATGGGGTTTAGATTTTTACATTATATATATATATATATATATATATATATATATATATATATATATATCACTCTGCTATGTGCAAGCTCTGGTTCCATGGCTTTGATTTATCCGTTTACGTTTTACTAATGAGTCAGGCAGATGGGTTGGCAGACTCATATGCACAATATGTTATATAAAAGATGTTGCTGATTAAGTATTTACAGCAATGTAGTCAGATAGGATTTTCTTCACATAGTGAAGAGCTTACATATTTTCTAATATAATATTCTAATAGAACTTTAAATGACATAATTCGAATGGTAGTGTCTCTTCAGTTTATTAGTTTTTTGCTTTTTAATATATTCGGCCGTATAATGATATTAGCTGTAAAAGAACAAGTCGTTAAAGACATTCAATATAGAAGGCAGGGTTAATTAAAAGAAAAATTAGATACCATGCTAATTAGTTGTCAAAGATGGGCTCAGCGTAACGGACATCAGATGACCGTGGCTGTAACCACTGGCAACGGGTCAGTACCAATCCATTAAAAAAAATGCTGAATTGTCTCATTTAACCCTCAGTGTCTTAAATATGACATCAAACATGAGAAATTAGATTATTTAATGAGAATTCAAAATAATCTTATCAAAGACCTGCACAGATGGGCTGGCGTGGGGGGGGGGGGGGGGATTTTGTTATACATAATCAGAGGTATTTAAGGACACACATTAAAGGGTCTTTGATGTAAATCCTGTCCGAATAAGAAAGTCTGGAATGACTCAGAAATAGAAAGCCTGCATGTTACAGCATACAGGGAGCTGCCATTACTGGATTTCCATCCATACATTTATTTATCAGCACAATTATAATTCATGCTTTATATGTATCTGCCACCGACAGATAAGGGGAGGGAAAGATTGTTGATAAGGGGGAGAAGGATATGAGATGATTGTGGCTGGGACGGGGGCTGATAGATGTGGATATGAAGGGAAGCAAGGGATGAAGAGCTGGTGTTAAGATGCTGAGATGGTGGGTTGCTGGGTTAGGATGGCTGATTAGATGGTGGGTTGTTGGGTGAGGTTGGCTGCTGAGATGGTGGGTTGCTGGGTCGGGAAGGGCTGCCGAGATGGTGGGTTGCTGGGTTAGGATGGCTGATTAGATGGTGGGTTGTTGGGTCAGGATGGGCTGCTGAGATGGTGGGTCGCTGGGTCTGGGTGGGCTGTTGAGATGCTGGGTCAGGATGGGCTGCTGAGATGGTGGGTTGCTGGGTTAGGATGGCTGCTTAGATGGTGGGTTGCTGGGTCAGGATGGGCTGCTGAGATGGTTGGTTGCTGGGTCAGGATGGCTGCTGAGATGGTGGGTTGCTGGGTCAGGATGGCTGCTGAGATGGTGGGTTGCTGGGTCAGGGTGGGCTGTTGAGATGCTGGGTCAGGATGGGCTGCTGAGATGGTGGGTTGCTGGGTTAGGATGGCTGCTTAGATGGTGGGTTGCTGGGTCAGGATGGGCTGCTGAGATGGTGGGTTGTTGGGTGAGGATGGCTGCTGAGATGGTGAGTTGCTGGAGGAATGGTAAAGAGGTGGCTGTGGAAACTGGTATGGGACCAAAGGCACAGAGCTGACTAAGACCCCATGAAGGATCCATCTACCATTCCCTAGTTCTGGCCAAGAGAATAAGGGCCCAGAACACATGTTTTGTGTTGGGTAAGCTGACTGGCTCAATTTTTGATGTGTTATAACATCCAGCCTCACACCTTCCAATTGGTTGCATCCCTCTATCTATGCAGGTCTTGTCTAGCCAGACTTCACATGGTCTTATATCACTGCAGTAATGATGTGTGAGGTTGAAGTGCTCTCAATACACTTTGTTATGATACAGTTTGAATTGCAGGATGTGTTCCACAAACGTTCAGTTCCCATCTTATGTTGTAATCATCTCCTATTCCAGCCAGATCTCCAAGCCCCAGTACACAGTGTCCAAACTATAAGAAGCCTGGCTTCACGCAGACATAATATGTGGGAGGATTTGTCTTATATGTTACACCATTAATTAAATCAGGGGAAGCAATATACTGTGCAGCTTTCATGTATATCTTGGGTGGAGAAGGACCTCCTTGCCCTGTGAATGCAGTATACCGAGGGCTTTATTCAATAAAAGAGAAAATTGCAGGGAATTTCAACCTAAAGGCCAAAGTATTGGCCATTCAGATGAATTGGAGAATTTTTCTAACAAAGCTACTTTGGCCTCAAGTTTTAAATTAGCTGGTCAATTCTCTTTCATGAAGAAAACCCTCAGTATACTGCATAGTGCTTTAAAATGCATGTTTTACGTTTTGCAATAAAATATAAAATACTTACAGCTAGATGAAATTGTGACATTAAAGCAGTTTGCAAAGAAAAAACCAAGACTGCCCACACTAGCCGAGTAAAAGTCAATTAATTTTGCTGCATGGACCAATGAGAATCATTTCATTCAAATGAATGGAATATCCTGTAACTCTAGTGATGTCATCAGACAATGTATTGCACAATTAAGATATTCTACTGTGTACAAGAGCAAGTCTATTTCAATCCACCCAATGTATTCTATTCCAGGAGCACAGAAAGTGACTAAATGAAACAAAACCTGGTCAGTGTCTATATAATGTAAACAATGTGGCAGAATTATGTAAAATGAAGAAGGCGCTCAGTCTCTTTTTTTTTGTTGGACATGTATGTGTTGCACAATCTTATCACAATCAGCTAGGTAAAGCAAGCAATGCTTTATCTTACTGTTTTATGTTGAATGATGCAATGTTTGGTACTAAGGTCTAAGAGAATCTAATGAACCCTACAAAAACATTGGTGGCCTGTATAAGAAACTAATACGAGTATCTGATCCACCAACCACTGCCATAAACTCACAGCCACGAAATCTTGTTCAATCAGATTTTATTTCATACTTGAATCAGCCACAAACCTAAAGTGGGACTCTCCTTTCATAGAATGCCTTACGCATTTCACACCCATCCTGGAACTAATGACAGTAGCTTGTTTGATCCCTGGAATTGCATTATTTACCAATCAACGGATGCCTTGCTTTTAAACACATAGTTTTCTCTGGACACTATTGATGTAGCACATTTTCTTCTTTGGACTTCAAATCCCATATACATCTTCTCTCTACACAACTCCTCTAACTCCCAGCCAGTCTAATGCTGCATGAGTGCCAGGAGGTGTAGTTCAATTGGAGCTGCAGGCTTGCTGTATGCTCACCCCCATCATTTACACACATTGGGGTCTATTCACTAAAAACTTAACAAGTGAAATCAAAAAGTACTAAAATAGTTTCCAACTCCTGTTGACACAATATTAAAGGACTCCCTATAGAGTGGAGAATAACAGTAAAGACTCAAGGTTACGTCCATAGATATTATCATATACAGCATCTCATTTCTAACAAATGCATTTGGATTGTTTTTAACTGTAAAATGTAAAGCTTTGTTTAGATTTATTTTTCTTTCCATTATTCTCCACTCTATAGCGGTTATTTGTGTACATTTTATAGATTATTACTACCTTGGGTACACTGGGAACCACTTATCACTTAACTAGCAGCTTCTTCTACCCTAACTTTTACCATTGTTGGAATATTAAAATACATCTAAACTTTATTTTATAGACCGTGCTACCAAGGAAGTGTGGCAACTGCAAGAGGATAAACTGGCATATACTACCCAAAGTACACGCCAGATTACCCCCCTACTAGTGGCACGTCTATCTTAGAAGCACAAGTGATGCTGGGCAGATTGAGAATGTGGTGTAGGATGTGCATTTGTTTAATGAGTGACTGGACAGGACACAATTAAACATCAACTGAATTTATTCGAAAGCAAACTCAGGATCTGTTATTTTTTAAAATTTTCGTTTCATTTTTCTTTTTTTTTTAGCAAATTCTATCACATACATGTTAATGCAACAAAAACAAAAAAAAATAATAATCTGTACAACTGCCATGATACACAGAAAAGTGGATCAATCAAGATATAAATACAAAGAGATGTAACAGGACGGGGAAAAATAAAATAAAAATAAAGTTTACATGCACAATAACCCCAAGGATCCAGCAAATCACTTTAAAATGCGTAGGAAGCCATTCTCAGCCCTGCACGGATGGGGCTGCATGACTTTAACAAGCACAGTTCACCTAACGGAGTCCTTTAAAACATGAAATAATATACAGGGTCTGCGCCTGTGGTGCTACCATAATAAGGGAGACATAGGCTGTTAGTGGCCGATAGAGGAGGTTTGTATTAGTGATTGTGAACCAGGCCCAGCACTGGTTGGAAAGGAAATTCATGCCTTAATAGTTACCTAAGAACTACAGTACATCACGCTAGAGAAGACGGGGGTCAGTGTTAAGAGAGTTCTTATTTCAGATGGATAAAGCAACTTTGCTCCTAGAGAGCCAGATTGAGTCGTTGCAGCCGCTGTTTAACAACCAGATATTAACAATCCCACCTGACATTCACAACACTTAACAGTTGCACGCCTCATAGTGCCCCTCCCTTCCACCAGACGGTCACACTCCACAGTCTCTCCACTACACAGTCACCTTTTTCAAAGGTCCCCCATCCCATCCTGACAGTGGCACTCCTCAAAGTCCTGCCTACAACACTCACACACCTCACCGTCCTCCTTCAGTCACACTTCTTACAATGCTTTCTCCCAGATAGTGGTACATTTCACTCCTTCCAGTTCAGTTCAAGGACTGACAGTCACAGTCCTCAGTTTTCAATCGCACTCCCCAGTTTTCAACCTTTGACAGTCACACTGCTCAGAGTCCCCGCTATACAACAGTCACACTGCTCAGAGTCTCCGCTATACAACAGTCACACTCCTAACAGTCCCCGCTATACGACAATCACACTCTTCACAGTCCCCGCTATACGACAGTCACACTCCTCACAGTCCCCGCTATACGACAGTCACACTCCTCACAGTCCCCGCTATACGACAGTCACACTCCTCACAGTCCCCGCTATACGACAGTCACACTCCTCACAGTCCACGCCATATGACAGTCACACTCCCCACTATATGACAGTCAAGCTGCTCACAAATGCATTATTTGTTCCATGGAAATTGGCCCGTCAGAGAATGAGATGCTACTCTTTGGTAAGATATGTCCATCTGGTACCATTGTTTAAATGTTGTGGCATCCAGTGTTATTCTTTAACCTTTCATAATCTTCGAGTTGAACAAAAGCAAAAAAAGAGGAAAAAAGGTTTTGGACAGTTGCAGTTTTGAAACACTCAGACCCGTTGTTATTTTTTGTTGGTTGATCTATTGTTACTCCCGTCAGGATTGTCACAGCCCCTTGTTATCCAACGATAACTTGTTGAGGAGATGATCCAGGATTAACACTTTCAGCGCCATAATGAGCTCAGCAGCATTGATGGACTTTACTAAGATGCAGATAATCCGTCTCCAGAACTAGACATATGAAACACAAGCTTCCATTTTTACCCCATTGGGTTTCTGTTCATTCCAGCCTCTTGGCAACGATGAAAGACACCTTGTGTCTACGTTAAACAAAGAAATTGGCAGGTCGCCTTCGAACAGCTGACAAACTACAACAACCATAATCCTGCGCACTCCCAGAATTGAAGGGAATGTATTGTATACAAACCAAGAGGGTTGAAGGTTGATTTAAAGGATAAACATAAGTTCTTCTGCTGTTGGGATATCCTGATCTCTCTCAGAGAGGCTGAGCGCCCCTTTTCAAAGTCCTTAAAATTAGCAAAATTAGACAGCTTGGGTTCTACAAGTGTAAAGAATCTATATACATTGTGTTTAAATAACTCAAGGGGAAAAAAAACAACACATTCCAAATTCAGTTCTCCATCTTCTATGGAGACATCTGTGAATGAATTCACTGGTGGGGCGTCGGACAGGTCACAGGCAATTCGATTAAAGTGGAGGAAGGTTGGTCTAGTGCTTTGGGTCTCCAAAAGATGCGAATATTGAACAAAGTGTTTGCACTCATCCTTGCGAAGTGATAAGACTTTTGTATCGCACGGATGTTTGATTCCATACTCTGTCACACTCACTGCTATCCCAAGCAAATGTGAACCTTGCTATGTAAGGATTAGTATTTCTGCGTGAGGACGCAGGAGCAAGCAGACTATCAGAATAAAACAGCCAAGCACTAGGGAAGGAAAAATTCAATATATCTGATCGTTGTGCACAAGAATAGGAAACAAATCTGCAAAATATGATGGGTTTTATGGGCAGGGACCCCACCACGTGAGGTGACATCACAGATTTTTATTCCGTTATTATATTACGTGTGCACTTGATGCATGAACAAAGTATGTCAAAGCGCAGGTCTTTCCTCCAAGGCAGCTCTGAATTCAGGGAACAAAGTAAAATGAATGATCACTTCATCTTGTCCAAAACAGACTATTGAACACTTTCGGCTTAGCCGAAGTCACAGCTTTGAGACAGATTAAAAAATAAAAATAATGTAAAATGTAACAGAAGTTGGCTCTGTGAGGAAAACCATCATGGGTTAGATTGTTATTTGTAATCGGGCATATATTGCGCATATGGTTTTACATTAAGCAGAGTGAAGTAGAATTACTCTTGTCTTTTCCTTTGTTTTGTTTTTTTAAGAGGTTGGCTTTACATTTTGTTTAACCAATAAAAAAGCGTTACCGGCTGCTGTAAAATCAATTTGCTCACTATTTACAACATAAAATCAGCAAAAACAGAAAGGGACTGAAAACAGAGCAATAAGAAAAAGGAACCGCATATCATTCTTCAGAGTGTAAAACAGAAGATGCCCCTTCCTGCAAACACTACGGAAAACCGACGTGCCTCGCTGCTCCTTTTCAACTTGTTTTTCTAAGTCATTTTGTCTTTTTCTACTAAACCACAAGCCAGTCTCCCACTACATTCAAATCCCAAACAAAAAAAGAAAAATTCACATAAACGTATTTAAAAATAAAATAAAAAAAATACTGATTGTAAAAGAGACTGGGATGCGGCATTGCAGAGAGGTATGATGGAGGCACTGCTAATCAATTCTTAATCTCACATTTCGGTCCGTGTACACGCCTGTTTTTAGGAAATCCCAGCAGGCTGATTGGATGAACACCTCTTCAGCTCTGGAAAACCTTTGTGATCTCTCCAGTGTTGAAGTTGTTCTTTCGGTTAGTGTTATAGATGGTAAATGGTTCACCGAGGAGCATAGCCAACATTGTGGGCGTGCTCTTTGTTTTTAAAGCAATCCTGGACCGAAGCGGCTTCACTAACTGTGCGTGGAGACGTCCGACGACGAACTGCTGTTGCTGTTTGTCGTCTGCGCTCGTTTTATGTACAGGTTCAGCAGTTTCATCTGAAAAAGAAAATGGGAGAGTTGGCTGTAACTATAATCACAAAAGCAAATTAGTAAAAGGAAATGCAAGTCCTGCAAATCATGTAGAACAATAAACTAATTACTACTGTCAAATAAAGTGACAGATCAGATCAATCTCACTGTACAGCCAGCATTAATATGTGTTCCCATGGATTATAAGCACTTGTATTAAAGGAAAACTGTAGCAAAAAATTGAAGCTGTGTTTAATTAAAGGATGGCATTAATTGTAGGCATTTTTATATAGAAATTCTTTAATGAAAGAATACAAATAAAGTACCTTACTGCAGGGCTTGACAAATGTATCTGAGATTTAGGAGCCAGCTAAAATATCTAGGAGCCAGACAACAGCACATAAACACACGCAGTCACAGACAGACACACAGTCAGTCAGTCACATATATACACACACAGACACATAGTCCATCACATATACATACAGAATAAAGGATAATTTATTCTAATTTGGAGTACCAGGGTGAAAATCCTCTCCGTGCACCCTCCACTTCTGAGTGCGAAACCCGCTACACCTTGTTTTAATACATATACATACACATCCAGTCAGTCACATACATACACACACAGTCAGACACATCCAGTCAGACATATATATACACACACACATCCAGTCAGACACATATACACACACAAACACATCCAGTCAGACACATATACACACACAAACACATCCAGTCAGACACATATACACACACAAACACATCCAGTCAGACACATATACACACAAACACATCCAGTCAGACACATATACACACAAACACATCCAGTCAGACACATATACACACAAACACATCCAGTCAGACACATATATACACACAAACACATCCAGTCAGACACATATATACACACAAACACATCCAGACACATATATACACACAAACACATCCAGACACATATATACACACAAACACATCTAGTCACACACATATATACACACAAACACATCTAGTCAGACACATATATACACACACATACACATCCAGTCACACACATATATACACACACATACACATCCAGTCACACACATATATATACACACACATACACATCCAGTCACACACACATATATATATATATATACACACACACACACACACACGGCAGCAGGGTTTTCTGTTTTTTTGAAGAAAAGAAAAAAAAAAAAAGCTCACCTATTAATGTCCCCCCTCCCTGCTATAACACATCAATGGAGGGGGGGGGGGGGAGAGAGGGGGTTGCGTTCCAGCCTCAATGCAGGGAGGGGGGTGGGGGCGCGTGTTCCAGCCCAGTGGCAGAGAGCAGCTTTGCTTTCCTGCTGAGCTCCCCGGTGATCGGTGCGCGAGGGGGCGGAGCACGAAGTCTGTGCAGCCGGTGCACTCACTCTGCTCCCTCGCGCACCGATAGATTAAAGAGAAGAAGAAAAAAAATCCTATTGCCAAGGCACCATGCGGGGCTCACGATACCTGGGCGCCAGGTCTGATTTCCTGGTCGCCATGGCGACCTGGCGCCCGGGGTTTGTCGAGCCCTGCCTTACTGAGACATTTTTTCTCCATATAGCTCAACCAGGAGGCAGACATTTTGTTTAGAATCTTTGGTCAGATCTTTGCTCATCTGACCCAAGACTCTAAACAAGATGTCTGCCCCCTGAGAGAACTATATGAAGTAAGAAGGCTCAATAAGCAACTTAATTTGTATTCCTTCATTAAAGAATTTATTTATAAATCATCTGCACATGATAAAATCTGTCAATTAAACATAAGTAAATCTGTTGTTACAGTTGTCCTTTAAAGAATGACTGTTCCCCAAAAATGTTTGGATCATTGGAAAAAGGTAGATCCCTTTCTAAGTAGGATAATAAAATCAGACTAAAACAGTGTGTTGTAATACCATATTTATAGTGGCTAAAAGAGATTTGTAACACAGCTTTGACCCAGAGAGATGAAGCCCAAAGGCCAGATACAGAGGTATAGAAAACACCTCCAAGATAAGGGGTCTGTCTGTTGGAGGGGGTCAGGGAGATTTGGCTATATATTCCTGTTCTCATGTTTTAATTCTTGTTTTTATACAGCTTTTAGAGTTAGAATCATAGCATTAAGATGTAAAAAGCAGTCATAACAATGATCAAAAATAAAAAACATGTCATCCATTCTCACTCAGTAAGAGAACTGTGCAATGTTCCCATTTGGAAGAGGGATGGAGTACTAAGGTTGTGTTTTATTACGCCATCTTATGTCCACTACTGCTAATGAATTTCCTTCACTTAGTGAGATCTATGACAGTCCGAGTATGAGCTTGGTCAGTCTGGTGTAATCACTGTTTGTATGCGGCTTTAATAATCCACCTGACTGAATAACTAAACCCATTATAGCCACAGCTCGCGTGTGATGTCAGGAAGCCGGCAGCAGTAAAACCTTTTATAGTGTTACATGATAACATACTAGGAAGTTCTATTCTTTTACATTTGTTTTAACAAAGAGAAATGAAGTCAAATGATGTATTCACTCTGCCGTTTAGAAATGGTAATGGCTGTATTGGTAAATTGACATCTTTATTCTTTAGTGTATGGAGCCTATTCACGAAAAGTACAGTGTATAGTGCGTGTGCGAGATCGACTTTCACTTTAACAGACGATCTCCTCGCACTGTTCACTAAGGAAAATCGCCCTCCCTCTCGCCCCACCTTGCCATCTCGCCCTCCCTCTTACCCCACCTTGCCATCTCGACCTCCCAACCCAAACTCCCTTCAGTAAAAATTCTTTCAAATTTGAAAGGTGTTCAAATTGGGAGGCGAGTCGGGCCGAAATCCAGCCCCACAACATTAAAAAGTCAAAATAATACCCCACTTATCAGAAATGGGTCCCAGGGGCTTCCCAAAGGGCCCCAGAGCACCTCTAACACATATGGGAGGTGAGGGCTAGTAGCCCTGCCCCCCTATAATTAAAAAAGTGTCAGGAGCTACCGGTGCTCCTGGCACGATCATAAATTTAAGGGGCCAGGAAAAGTGGCCCTGGCCCCCCAGTTACATTAACAGGGATGGAAGACTGGCAAATTAATTACCCCCCCCCCCCCCCCCCCACTAAAAAATACATTTTCTGGGGGCTCTGAGATCAAATGTGACTTTAAAAAAAACCCCACACTAGTTCAATCTGCCTTAATACGCTCAATCTTGGAGGTCAAATTTGACCTGATCTCTACAGTCAATCTCTAATTTTAGTGAATAGGCTCCTTTGATGTATTGTGCCAGAAAGTCACTCACAAACCCATGACTCCAAATACATGACTCCAATATCGGGTCTACATACCACAACTAAAGCCTGATTTCCGTTTGAGAGTACACGCTCTCCCCGAGCACGTAGGGGCGCACCACTTACCTTGCTGCCTGTGAGCTGCGCGAGATACGGTTTTAACTCCTCTCCGATTACGGAGTAAATCGCTACCAGGCAGAACACACTGGCCTTGCGCACACTGCTCTCTGTGTTATCGTAGCCCTAGGAGAAGAGCAGAAAGAAAGCTCTGATTAAAGGGAGACACACACCGTCACCTGTAAAGACCTTTGTAAGTATATGTTACAGACACTGCGCACAGTAATTATTTACTGCATTATTTATTGCTGTAAGGCAACATGGGCTCAAGTATTTATGGCACCGACAAAGGGCTATTCTGCCATAGTTGTCATCAGTTGAAGAACCAGAAATGGTTGTCCCATGTCTAGCGAAGAGATTTCAACCCCAAATAGTCTCAAAGTAGCAGAACTTGCGAATACACACACATTATACAAGCGATGAGGCTGAGAGCGTAAATTAAATGTAGCTGCTTAGTGTCACTTTGTTCATCTATTTTTAGTAACCAAACACAATGACACTGTATAAAAATAGAATTTATATTTTAGTGCTCTAATATAACATCAGTAGAAAATTATTACATACAAGACCTATATTCAATTCCAGTGACTTTTGGACAGAGTATTCTGGGAAATTATTTTTATTAGTAAATACATATATATTTATTAATGATTAGAGCATAGAATGAATCTATTAATTTAGGATTAATTAAATCAGTTCAGCAGTTACAATGCCTATTCTGCTCCCGTAACATAGATAATTAGTTAGAAAATGGTACTCTTCACTTGTATTGTATTATTATTGGGCAAGGCTGCACTTATCTTATGCTGGATTTCTCAGAACCTTTTTTTTGCCAAGTGTAAGGTTTCCTGCATTCTAAGGTGGGCAGACCCCTCACATTTTACAATGAGCAAAGGATTCAGTGAAACGGTGCAAATGCTTTCGTTTTATAAGTTTGCCACACGGAGAGGAGGAGGTAACCTTTAACCCATATAATACATGAACCAGGTAAATCATTGATAAACCTTTACATGGGTCCCATGCAAATAAAGTTCCCAGTGTCTACACTGCATGCTCATTGTGTGCAGACCATTAAATCGGAATACTAAGCTGAGCTGCTGATTTATATATTTAATGTATAACCTTTTTAAATCAATACCTGACAAGTGATACTACAGTGTATTGGGAGCTAATTAATTGATATTTTTAAAAAAAAAAATGCATGGTTTTAAAGGACAACTGACTGCAACAAATTAAGTTCTGTTTAATTGAAAGATTGCATCAAGTGTAGGCATTTTAAATAGAAATGTTTTAATGCAAGAATCCAAATTAAGTCGCTTACTGAGCCCTCTTTTTGTACAGCATTAGACAGAGGGTGGACATGTTGTTTAGAACCTTGGGACAGATCTCCCTTCATCTGACCAATCTGAATAAAGATTCTGAACATGTCCGCCCCCCTGTAGCTGCACAAGCTTAGCCTAAATAAGGTACTTTAATGATCTGTATCCTGCTTTTCTCTCCATTCTCCTAACCAGACTATTGTGTAGAAGAGTATGAACGGGACCCCCAATTCCTTACCCTCAGCCCCCTGGTTATGCTCTGGCAAGCTAATGTGGTTGGATGGCGTGCACATCTTTTAGAGATAAGGTATTACTGGGTTGCTTTGTCCTATGTGGCGTTTCTGATGCCGTCACACAGGCGTCTCCTTGCGGTTATGATGCTGGATAATGAGCCCAATGTGATGCTATTGGCCAAAAAATGTAAACAATATTCTGAATTGTAAAATGATTTGATATGATCGGCTGTAATCCCCCCAGAACCAACAGAGTATACATCACTGCTAAGCCAAGTATATGACGGGCGACCCAAGCAAGTTACATCTAATTAACTCTGTGTTCAGATCTCTATCACCATGTTAACATAAAACAACTTAATTCGGGTCACACGGCAGTCTGCAGGTTCACTCAGGGGAGCAGATTTTGCAGCGGAGGTTAACTGACCAGTTCGGTTAAGTGGTCTGACCACATTACTGTGTCTGATTTGAGGAAACAAATCTCTCCTCCTTCTCTGGGTCCATTACACGAGGAGAAGGGACGGTCTGCAAACCAACTGATAGTATCAGACTGCTAGAGGAGGAAAAAGCAAACGAACCCCTTCAGTGCCAGCAATACCTGTCCTCCTGGCAACTGAGGTCAAGCTAATGTTCCCCATCCATCGGAATGAAGCTGGATTGCTTATTGTGTATACAGACACTAAAAACATGAACTTCTAGCTTTCTGGTGCTGCATGCCTTGCCCTGGGATAACTTTCTGAATATTCCCTCTGTCTCTGATTCTATATATGTTACAGACAGACATGTGGAATCCTTGGTTGTTCTGGTATTAGCTTCATTTAAAAGGGATGTGACCCGTGTGTAATATAAAGAATAGAACGGAATGAGATGTAACGTGGTCTGGATATACACGCCAGCAGTTAGGCAGTATTCTGGGCATGTAAAGTGGGACCATGAACTAATGCATTCAAATGTAATAATACTTTATTATTTGTTTTATGACAAAAGAACAGTCACTAAAACATGCATTTTAATGTTTTGGTTTTTGGGGGGGGGGGGGGGCGTGGGTGGAGAGTAGGGGCGTGAGGATGTAGCAGGAAAGGAGGAGGAGACTAGTAAAACTAGTAAAATAAAAATGGAACAATTAATGTAAATGTATTTTTTTTAAATGGATGTAGTGGAGTTTTTAAATCAATATCGTACAACCAGTAACTTGAACAGGAATTTCCACCTGTAATTGAAATGGTTTATGACAAACTCGCCCCCCAAAACAATAAAACATTAAAAAGTAACAGTCCTCCTCCCCCAAAACAATAAAAAGTAACAGTCCTCCTCCCCCAAAACAATAAAAAGTAACAGTCCTCCTCCCCCAAAAACAATAAAAAGTAACAGTCCCCCTCCCCCAAAAACAATAAAAAGTAACAGTCCCCCTCCCCCAAAAACAATAAAAAGTAACAGTCCTCCTCCCCCAAAAACAATTAAAAGTAACAGTCCTCCTCCCCCAAAACAATAAAAAGTAACAGTCCTCCTCCCCCAAAACAATAAAAAGTAACAGTCCTCCTCCCCCAAAACAATAAAAAGTAACAGTCCTCCTCCCCCAAAACAATAAAAAGTAACAGTCCTCCTCCCCCAAAACAATAAAAAGTAACAGTCCCCCTCCCCCAAAAACAATAAAAAGTAAAAGTCCTCCTCCCCCAAAAACAATAAAAAGTAACACTCCCCCTCCCCAAAAACATTAAAAAGTAACAGCCCTCCTCCCCCAAACAATAAAAAGTAACAGTCCTCCCCCCAAAAACAATTATAAGTAACAGTCCTCCTCCCCCAAAAACAATTAAAAGTAACAGTCCTCCTCCCCCAAAAACAATTAAAAGTAACAGTCCTCCTCCCCCAAAAACAATTAAAAGTAACAGTCCTCCTCCCCCAAAAACAATTAAAAGTAACAGTCCTCCCCCCCCCAAACAATAAAAAGTAACAGTCCTCCCCCCAAAAACAATTAAAAGTAACAGTCCTCCTCCCCCAAAAACAATTAAAAGTAACAGTCCTCCTCCCCCAAGAACAATAAAACATAATAAAGTAATACAGTCCTCCCCTCCCCTGAAACAATAAAAAAATTAAAAAAGGTAGACCCCCCCAAAATATATATATATATATATATATATTTAAAAACGGTAACAGCCCCCCCCCCCCCCAAACAATTAAAAAAAAGGTAACAGGCCCCCCCCCCCCCCCAACAATTAAAAAATTAACAATTAAAAAAGGTAAGCAGTCCCTCACGTCCAAAACACGGAGATTGCACTACTTTCTTTTATTACTAAGCTTGCTGCTGTGTCTCCATCTCAGATAAGTACCCTATGGGGAGGGACTCGGGATCACCTGTAATAATCCTGGAATTATGTCCGGCAGAATCTGGTGCAGAGATTCCTTCGAAATCCTCTCTATGACTTTAGTTTGCATTTTAATGGCGGCCAGGTTGATGGGGTAGTCAGCTGTCTGGATGATGGGGCACAGGACCTTAATGCACTGTTCAGGATGGATGGAGCTGGCCAAGGTAGAAGCAGCTTCTTCAGCAGCCCTTACAACCTGAAATAGATACAGAATGAAAACATTAGCAGTTAGGTATCCTTATGAACAGTCGCCTCCACCACCAGCTGCTTTCAGCTGACTTTTATTCAACGTGCCGCCATGTCTGGAGGATGTGGATATAGTGTAATCAAGACCAATCTTATGTAGACCTTTCTACTGTTCTTTAGATGGTTACACACTCAATGTCTATCGGTTTTAGTACTTATTTCTTGTACTCCCTTATATATATCCACTTTTTCTATTTTTTTGTGTGCTTATTGTTATTTGTAGTGGTCGGCCGTGTACTGGACATATATTACTTGCCTTTTCTATACCCTTTTGAGCCCTTGACCATTTCATTTTTGGATATACTCTGTACTCATATATTTTTTTGTTTTTTCGCTTTGTATATATTTTTTTGTGCTTATTTTTTTTTTTTTTTTTTTTGTGCTTTCTTTCTACTTTTCCTGCAGTTCCTGTATTTTTTCTATTTTTCATTTTTACATTTTTGTACTTCTGTACCTTTATTATTTTTTTCTCTTTTTTGCATATTTCTCTGCTGTGCCTGTCCCTAGCCTACATTGCATTCCTGCATATATTTGCTCTTTTGTTTTTTCTCCTATTTTTTGCTCATTATTTATTTTTACTATTTTTTTCATATATTACGCATTTTTTTACACCTCTTTTTCTCCTTACCATATTACCTAGATGTGTCGTTCCTATCCCAATCATTAAATAAATATATTTTTATTCATACTTCAGTGTGCATGTCTGCTTACTTGTTTCAATATATCGGTTTTAAGGTTTTACCTTTATTTTATCAGCTACTTTATTCCAATATTTTAAGAAGGAACTAAAGACTTTTTAATGATGCCCCTACAGAGCACTGTTCAGAAGAGAATCCCATTTCTTTTTGGAAGGTTCTTTGAGACATCTAGGCTGCCATGTTGCGGAAGTCCAAGCTTGGTGACCTGCAGCATTAATTGGTGTGAGGCATCTATGATGCCGATATCACCCCCTCCCAGTAAGGGAGATGTTGGCTGTGTGCCACATGGCTGGCAAGTGCACACACCAATGACAGAGAGAGACTGTTGCTGGACCATCTCAGAGAGCTGTACGAGAGATGGAGACCAGTTTGTACACCATTCAAAATGACATGTTTAATTCTGTCCTACTAAAAGAAAATATCTGGATTTAGTCACTCTCTAAATGGCTCAAGAGAAGTCTGTTCAATAAAACAAGAGTGTGTAAGGGCAACTCAATCGCCACACATCTGAGAACTCCGTTTTTTTGGGGAGAGAGAGAATCAGCCTTTCGGAGATCCAATTCGGCAACTATGAGTCTATCCAAACGACACAATGATCGTTTTTATCCACTGTGTGGATTATAGGCTATGGTATTTCTGGTTGTTTTGCCCAGTACTTTTAAAGAATGAAATAAAACTTAGATTTCTATATTATACACTTGGTTGGAAAGATGTGATCTAATTTAAACGGTGTGTTAATAAAGGAGAGATCCATTTCACAAGGATGAGAGAGGTGGCAATTAATGGTGAATTTCAGGGTGACCTTGGGAGTTACAAAACACAGATTGTCTTTCCTTGCCACCCAAAACTCTGTGGCCTGACAACATCCCAAAGGGTGCATACATAGGTGGGTAATAAAATGATTAGGTGACTTCATCAAGCAGACGTATAAACCTTTTTACTAAAGTCTCGTAATTCTGCATCATGGTGCATGAGAGTCAGATCACAATACAGGTAATTTCTGTAGATTGTGATAAACTAGAATGTGTAACAACCTGACACTACTAAAAACCACACAAGCCATTTCAGAGAGAGCTTCCCTTCCTCCTCCTGTAATGTAAATACCCAGTAAAAATAAAATAAAAAACACCCATTCCTAAAGCAGAGTTACAGTAAATTACAGCTCTGTAACATATTTACTGCAATTTTCAGATTTTTTTTCTCATGTTTAATGGCTTCACACATAAAGCCAGCTCACTACACGATATTAAAGGAAACTTGTAACACGTGCTGAGCTATAAGAAAAAAACAAATATGAGATTACCCAGTCATAAAACAATACTTAAAAGGAATGTATCAATCTCTTTAAAACACTCTTGCGTTGATTTTACTTTAAAGGAACAGTCTGATGCCCAACATGCATCTTCTAAATGTTAATGCATATTAATGTGCTTTCAAATTACTTTAAAATGCATGTTTTACATTTTGCATTGCTAAATATATTTAAAAAACAAAACAAAAGAGGCAGTGAGATGAAATTGTGAAATTACAGCCGTTTGCAAGAAACCAGGACTACCCACACTAGCTGAGGAAAAGTCAATTTCCTTTATTTATTTATTTTTCTGCAGGCACCACGAATATGCCATTCAAATTAATGGAATTTCCTGTCTGTTTAGTGATGTCATCAGACAATGTGTTGCGCTGTTAACCCCTTCGTGACCTTATGACGAGTTAACTTTAATGCTGCGGCTCTTATTACGTGACCTTATGACGAGTCAATTCATCATGTAGTTAAGCTCGCGGTGCACTCCAGGCTCCTATATTTTCATTTTTTATCAGTTTGCTAATTAGTTGGGATAAGTGGGTTAGTGTTGCACTAGTTGTGTAGATTTTTATTGGGAAAATAATGGTGAAAAACATTTTTTCCCCAAAAATTTTCACCTTTTATCTGTATTTTTTAATACTAAATTGTAGATTATGTTTATTTATAGGGTTTCAAAAGAAAGCTCTAACTGGCCTTTAAAAAACAGAAAAAAAATAGTATTTAACTTGTATGGGTACTGGAAAAAAAGCCTGTGCACTATACAAGCAGTAATCTTCATCTCTCACCAAAGTGAGCTTGGGGACTAGACTGTCCCTTTATGAGTGTAAGGATAATATATTGCATTTACGCTCTTTGAAGGGATTCTAAAAAGATCTGAGAGAAATTTGGCAGAAAGATGTCCCCTCTCATTTCTAATCGTTCTTTCTCTAATATTGGGTATGGATTTCATTTAGTAATTGAACAAAGAATAAACTAGTACAAATAACACGTTTTTACAATCACACAGTTCTGGTACCATGCAACTGTAAAAAAAAAAAATAATCTCCACCTTCCCTAGCACAAGAGCAGCTTGCTGACCTCAATATGTACATATTCTGTTAGCTTCATTTTGCCGAGTGTAATACGAATATGAGCACACACATACTCTTAACGACACTCTTATGTACAGTACATTTATTTTGTGATTAATTCCGGCACACCTGGTATGTTCCCCATTTTCTGGATGGTGGATATCTGCATGTGTCATGATTTGGGACATTGATGAGGTCTTGGCTCATTGTAACCACTATACTGAGTGCGGATCTAATCATCTCTGTGGATTTGTTTTTGCTTATAATGAGAGTAGTGCTGAATGAACTGGTGCTGAATGAGCGCTAAAGCCCCATAGATCGCTTCTTTATCATTTAGGAAGTCACACTTGCACTCAATAAAATTGGGTGTAATTATTGTTCAAACAAATACATACAATTTTGGTAAGGTACATGATATCCATACATAGGACCTGGTATCCATATATACTACCAGACTAGTGGAATACTGGCCACCAGAGCTAGTCTTTCTTACATACAATATTGCTTGATAAAGTCTCATACCATCGGTGTTATACAATATAACACTTTGTGTTTATATTAAAAACATGTCCTCGTTGTGCCCCTTTAAGCAAATTGTAGGATGACCCCATCGCGCTTTATTCAGGGACATATGTAAAATGCACACTCGCTGGCTGCATTGGGTAGGACCAGTCTATAGGTTACTGACTGGAATGTGGATTAGCGCAAGTATCATGCAGTAAAACGGTAATGTGGTCGCTGGAGTCTGGACATATGTGCGTCTTGCGCTCTGCCAGGTTACTTTTGATAGTACACGCCAGTTTATCCTCTGACCGACAGCTGCCATGCTTCCATAGGAAGCAGGCAGCCATCTGGTCTGCGACTGGCTCTCTCTGCTAGCGCAAAGAGATACCGTTGTTTTTGCATGTGATCAGCAGAGCGGACCTTAACTAGATCCCCCTGCTAATCCAGTGCACAAACGAGGGTCTCTCTCTGCTCTAGCAGCGAGAGACCCTTGCTTTCGGCTGTCAGAGAGGGGCAAGCCCCCACTCTGATTGGCTGTGCGCGTGCTGACGTTTGTCAGCAAGCGACAACCAGGAACTGCTGTGTCTCACATGAGACACAGCAGATAGTAAACCCGCGTATATCGATACACGTCGGGTTTACTTAAATGTCACGGGACATGTTTTGTTTAACCCTTTCTTCCTTCAAGGAAGCCAGGGTTAAACAATGCTTAATGTTCCTTTAATATACCATAAATCAGGATTCAGTGCAGATTACAAATAGAAAGCATTTCATCCTGTGTATAATGAAATCCAGGACAGGTAGCTGCAAACATGTCACTGAAGATTGCTCAGAAATGATCACTTAATATAAAATAGATGTTTATGCCCTATCTATTAATGTACATTGAATTTTACATTCAAATTTCCACTTTACAGACTATTTACTCTTCCTCCAGATAAACACATTCCGGCCAGTTGCACAAACCTAAAGTAGTATATAAAGATGTATTAATCCGTTCCCTGCCGGAAGGGCTGAATGAAGAATCCTGATGTGAATGCATTTGAAGCACTAATATATTCCACGTGTTTAATGGCCTTGCCATAGGTTATTCTGCGTACAAGTTCCTCAGCCCCATTGGCTTTTAAGGCCATAATAAAGTCTTCAGCATTTTCCCCAATTAGTGCTGGATGATTAAATACAGAGGAGAATTTAGGTAAACCATTAACGAATGTCAACTCAATTGCTGTAATGTCAACTCCCATGAATGGGTCTCAAAAAACCTTGAGAGTAAAAAGTATTCGACATGCCTTAGTATATTTACCACATGATTTATGAAGCACATAAACCAAACAAATATGCAACTGGTGAATTTAAAAAGCCCCATTTCCCCAGAAGTTAAAAGGTCAGTAATGCTTTCATAGAAAAAGTATTATACCTCGAAACAGACCTAGAGAAACCTGTAGGTAGACTCGGTGAAGCAATAAAAGTAATAATTAGCAAGTCTCATAACTTTTACACATTGTATTTCAATAATTGCTGATGTCATGTCAGATGAAACACATACAGGGTATGTATATACAATACAATATTTACAATAGAAACAGACTGTGCCACTGGCAGATAAGAACCATTCAGTCCATCTAGTCTGCCCAATTTCCTAAATACTTTCATTAGTCCCCAATTCCCCATCTTACGTCTAGGATAACCTTGTGCCTATCCCACGCATGCTTAAACTCTTTCACTGTGTTTATCTCTACCTCTTCCGCTGGAAGGTTTTTCCATACATCCACTACATCCAATAAATAAAGACTCCACTCATTGGGGCCTATGATTAAGCTTAGTGTCGAAACATGTGAGATAATGCTCTCTCCCCACGCAGCGATGGTTTTAGAAAGACTTGATATTTCAGTAGATTTCCTTTGAAGCTATTTGCGGTGAACTGACTATAGTGGGGTGGGTGAATATCTTCCTTTGGTTTTCTTCGGAGTGTCTAAATTGGCACAAGCCGATGATCACGCCGCGATTAGCAGTGTTCATTTTGACGGCAAATTTAGATTTAGTCATTTTAGTTTAGTCTTATTTTAATAATCTATATTAGGTTAGTTTTAGTCAACTAACTCTTCAGCAGTGAGGGAGGGAGAAGGTCTGTGAAGGCTGTTACATAGTGTTAAGTTAAATTGCTAGGGAGATGGGAGGGAGCAGGTCTGAGAAGGCTGTTACATAGTGTTAAGTTAACTTGCTAGGGAGATGGGAGGGAGCAGGTCTGAGAAGGCTGTTACATAGTGTTAAGTTAACTTGCTAGGGAGATGGGAGGGAGCAGGTCTGAGAAGGCTGTTACATAGTGTTAAGTTAACTTGCTAGGGAGATGGGAGGGAACAGGTCTGAGAAGGCTGTTACACAGTGTTAAGTTAACTTGCTAGGGAGATGGGAGGGAGCAGGTCTGAGAAGGCTGTTACATAGTGTTAAGTTAACTTGCTAGGGAGATGGGAGGGAGCAGGTCTGAGAAGGCTGTTACATAGTGTTAAGTTAACTTGCTAGGGAGATGGGAGGGAGCAGGTCTGAGAAGGCTGTTACATAGTGTTAGGTTAACTTGCTAGAGAGATGGGAGGGAGCAGGTCTGAGAAGGCTGTTACATAGTGTTAGGTTAACTTGCTAGAGAGATGGGAGGGAACAGGTCTGAGAAGGCTGTTACATAGTGTTAAGTTAACTTGCTAGGGAGATGGGAGGGAAAACAGTCACGTGACAGTACCAGGTGAATCAGATGGAGGAGTTCCTCTTCCTCTGAGGTTTGCTCTGACTGCCAGAAAGACACAGGGAGCCTGTGTCTCAGCCAATCGAGCAGCAGATAGAGTCAGGGCACTGGGCTTTGGCAGAGATCCATGGGAATCAGAAGTCCAAATGGGTAAATGCAATAGTCCCTCCCTGACATTTTAAAAAAAATATAACAGGAGTCCAGCACACATGCAAGGAGTCTCTTATTCACACTGAAAAGGCTATGTTTCCATTCAACAGAGGTTTTTCCACACTTGAAAGGCTTGGGTGGAGCCTGTTCAGTGCACCCCTATTAATTTCGTTTTTGTTATTTAGTTATTGTTTCGTTTTAGTCAGTAAAAACATGCAGTTGACGAAAACTATGACGAATATGTTTAGCTGAATAAATTAGCACTGTTGATTAGTGTCATTAGAAGATGTGCCATGTTACATTTCAGTTAGCGATAGAACACCTAATTGGCAACTACAACATATAGGATGCACAGCCACAAGTTACATCATGCATGTAAATAGTACACACTGTATAAGAAATTATAGAGCAGTGCGCCATTAAAGAAACTAGGGCTTCAGGAAGGGCTGCATCAAAATGGTTGTCACCTTCAGATACTAAGAGGAAATCACCGACTGTTCACCTGGATGGAGTTATTCACTTTTATAACCCAAGCAGGTCACTGTGATATATATGGCAATGATTTGCTCCGTAATCCTGTTTATGTATAACTATGTAGTGTTGGCATCTGGAAAATGCTGTGACAATAAAAATAAATAAAAATGAAGTATACAGACATGGAAAGCACAAGGTGCATTAAAGTTGTGGGCCATGGTGGGTGATTCAATGTCCCACCAGCATCTACTAGTAGAGGAAATCTTCAACTTCAGCTAGATGTTTCTATACATTACTTTAAAGATGGATTAATGCCAAACTTCAAAAGCTAAAAATCAATTGGCTGTGCTGTGCTTTTCCAAAACATTCACTTTTTAAATTATGTTTTGTTTAAAAGACATTACCGAATATATCCGGAAAAGAACAAGCACTAGGACACTTACTTCCTGTTGGTGTGCTTGTGGACCAAGCAGTATGCTGTGGACCAGGTCATGGGAGGTGGTACCCTACTGCAAAACTGCCAGCCTGACAGACAAGCTGAGCTCCATCCACAAGGGCTTGCCAGTCTCCAAAGCCAGCTGAGGAACCAATAAATCAGTGACTGGCCATGCCCACTAGTATATTCCATGTAGCAAATCTGCTAGGACTTAAAACTGCAATGCAGGACCAGTACATTTCAAAGTTTTCACATCCTGTGATTTACTTCATGACAAAATACAGGTAAGAAATGGGAGGACCCCAATAATCAAAAGAGGTGTTAGGAAGATATCGTGCTGCCGAGAGATTTGAGCTTACTCGTGGCTGGTATTTGTGGACAGTATGCTCACCGCACCTGTGAACCCAGTGAAGCTGCTTGTGTAAGGTGACTGAGAAGCGTTCTCAACTTTAAAATGCAAGTTTTACTTTTTTGCACTGCTTAGAGTTTAATATTCTTACAGCTAATTGAAATTGTGAAACTACAGCAGTTTGCAATAAACCAGGACTGCCCGCAGTAGCTGAGTAAAATCCAATTTCCTTTTTTTGCTGAAGGAACCAGTGAGAATATTGCCATTCAAATGAATCAAATTTCCTGTCTCTCTAGTGATGTCATCAGACAATGTGTTGCACTGTTAAGAGATCCTACTGTGTACCAGAGCAAGTTTATCACAGTCCACACAATGTACTCTTTTGAAGCAGGACATGAAGTGACTAAATGAAACAAAAATGTATATCCTCAGTGTCTATATAATCAGTGCTGCCGCACCTGCAGTAAACATGCAGAGTAATCAATGCGGGAGGGCTTGCGTCAGACATTAAAAATGTGATTTATGCAGAATGCCTGCATGAAATCACACTGGAAAAAAGCCTGTACACTATACAAGCAGTAATCTTCCCCTGCCCCTTTAAGTCATCCGTTGTCCTAGAAAAATCAAATGTGGTGAGTTTTTAACTGTTCTTGCTTTCAACAAAAAAACCCTTCCTACTGCGGTAGTCAGACGTAGCCTAATCAAGTGAATATACTCTGTGTGGGTGGAACATTTACCTCTTTATGAGAATCCTTGTGGGCCTCCAGTGTTTTCATGATGGTCAGCTCAGCGTAGTTCTTAAACCGGGCGGGCTGGTTGCGTAGAATTTCTCTTAGTACCCTCAATGCCAAGGCTCGGATAGCGTGCTGAGACAGAGAAACGAGTGCATCAGCCATTTTATCTCACAGGTGAAAGTCTTATTTCAGCTTTAATGTTCCATTGACTGGGGTGGGAAACCCAGTTTCCCAGCGGCTGCCCAGTTTGTTATACACGTCTACACTTGTAATGAGTGTAGGCTCGGTGTGTCCTCTCAGAGAACACAAAGCTTTGTGGCAACATAACAACAATGGTGAATTAGGAGTTAAAAAGAAGGAACTGATTGACCTGTGCTTCACTTATTAGATCACATTATCGCACTACAAATCCACACAATCCTATTACGCATTATATGCACTGCAATAAATAAAAAATAAAAACCCATATACGCTGTTTAATACATATTTTGAAGAAGCAGGAGCAAGACAGGAAGCTCAGCTGTCCAGTGATGTCACTTGTTGCATGTGGAACACAAGTTACAATCCCAAAGTCAGGAAGTCTAGACTTGCAGTGATGTCATACAGCAGAAATTATTGCGTTTTATAAAGTATTAAAGGACAACTAAGTGATGTTTAACTAAAGATTGCATCAAGTGCAGACATTTTAAATAGAAATGCTTTAAAGAAAGAATACAAATAAAGCACCTTAATGAGCCCTCGGTACTTATAGAACCATTATTTTAATCAGATTTTCCAACAGAGCTGAGTATGGCACTTTATTTTTATTCTTTCATTAAATCAGTTCTATTGAAAATGCCTGCACTTCAGTTTAAACAGAACTTATATTTTGCCAACATTTGTCTTTTAATATATTGTTTACATTCCAAACACTGTAATCAATCAAATCGTGTCTTTTGTGCTCCTTATCAAAATCTGACCGCTTTGTTAATGGCTACTAGTATAATCTCGAAGGATGCTGGAATGATAATAGTATAGGTTCTTGTAGGATGCTAGAAAGATAATAGTATAGGTTCTTGTAGGATGCTGGAATGATAATAGTATAGGTTCTTGTAGGATGCTGGAATGATAATAGTATAGGTTCTTGTTGGATGCTGGAATGATAATAGTATAGGTCCTTGTAGGATGCTAGAAAGATAATAGTATAGGTCCTTGTAGGATGCTAGAAAGATAATAGTATATGCCCTTGTAGGATGCTAGAATAATAGATAATAGTATATGTGCTTGTAGGATGATAGAATGATAATAGATAATAGTGTAGGTCCTTGTAGGATGATAGAATGATAATAGTATAGGTTCTTGTAGGATGCTAGAAAGATAATAGTATAGGTCCTTGTAGGATGCTGGAATGATAATAGTATAGGTTCTTGTAGGATGCTAGAAAGATAATAGTATAGGTTCTTGTAGGATGCTGGAATGATAATAGTATAGGTTCTTGTAGGATGCTGGAATGATAATAGTATAGGTTCTTGTTGGATGCTGGAATGATAATAGTATAGGTCCTTGTAGGATGCTAGAAAGATAATAGTATAGGTCCTTGTAGGATGCTAGAAAGATAATAGTATAGGTCCTTGTAGGATGCTAGAAAGATAATAGTATAGGTCCTTGTAGGATGCTAGAAAGATAATAGTATATGCCCTTGTAGGATGCTAGAATAATAGATAATAGTATATGTGCTTGTATGATGATAGAATGATAATAGATAATAGTGTAGGTCCTTGTAGGATGATAGAATGATAATAGTATAGGTTCTTGTAGGATGCTAGAAAGATAATAGTATAGGTTCTTGTAGGATGCTGGAATGATAATAGTATAGGTTCTTGTAGGATGCTGGAATGATAATAGTATAGGTTCTTGTTGGATGCTGGAATGATAATAGTATAGGTCCTTGTAGGATGCTAGAAAGATAATAGTATAGGTCCTTGTAGGATGCTAGAAAGATAATAGTATATGCCCTTGTAGGATGCTAGAATAATAGATAATAGTATATGTGCTTGTAGGATGATAGAATGATAATAGATAATAGTGTAGGTCCTTGTAGGATGATAGAATGATAATAGTATAGGTTCTTGTAGGATGCTAGAAAGATAATAGTATAGGTCCTTGTAGGATGCTGGAATGATAATAGTATAGGTTCTTGTAGGATGCTAGAAAGATAATAGTATAGGTTCTTGTAGGATGCTGGAATGATAATAGTATAGGTTCTTGTAGGATGCTGGAATGATAATAGTATAGGTTCTTGTTGGATGCTGGAATGATAATAGTATAGGTCCTTGTAGGATGCTAGAAAGATAATAGTATAGGTCCTTGTAGGATGCTAGAAAGATAATAGTATAGGTCCTTGTAGGATGCTAGAAAGATAATAGTATAGGTCCTTGTAGGATGCTAGAAAGATAATAGTATATGCCCTTGTAGGATGCTAGAATAATAGATAATAGTATATGTGCTTGTAGGATGATAGAATGATAATAGATAATAGTGTAGGTCCTTGTAGGATGCTAGAATGATAATAGTATAGGTTCTTGTAGGATGCTAGAAAGATAATAGTATAGGTCCTTGTAGGATGCTGGAATGATAATAGTATAGGTTCTTGTAGGATGCTAGAAAGATAATAGTATAGGTCCTTGTAGGATGCTAGAATGATAGATAATAGTATAGGCCCTTGCAGGATGCTAGAATGATAGATAATAGTATAGATCCTTGTAGGATGCTAGAATGATAGATAATAGTATAGGTCCTTGCGGGATGCTAGAATGATAAATAACAGTATATGTGCTTGTAGGATGCTAGAATGATAGATAATTGTATATGTGCTTGTAGGATGCTAGAATGATAGATAATAGTATATGTGCTTGTAGGATGCTAGTATAATCTCTGTATTGGTTTTCAAAAATGATAATGTTTGGCATGTTCTTAAGTTGTATTGTAAAATTACTCATGTATTAATTTGGAGAATTCAATGAGAGAAAAGGTCTGGTAAAAATACAAAGAAAGGGAGCAAAAATTCAACTCACATCTTTGTCTCCCAGGGTTTCCAACAGGAGGAGGAGGATGGTTTTGAAGTGTTCCTCCCAAACACCAAGATTGTCTTCACGAGTAATCTTTAGAAGTTCACACAAAGCTCCCTTTCTTTCCTCCACTCGCTCGTTGTGATTGGACAACTCTTTCAGCAGGTCAGCCACCAAATCTGAGTGATCAATGGGCACTGCAAGCAAAACAGAGGGTTGACCTAGGAAATGATAGCTAATGTTCTAATGACAAATATATCTAGGATACTTGATCCACAAGACCTGCCATGCCTTGAGAAAACATTCCTAGCTAAGAAATTAACCAACCGTCACGCAGCTGGTCCATGTCATCATCAAACACCGCCTCTTTGAGAGCCGTCTTGTCGTAGCTATTGATTGAGTCGGAGTATGGGTAAGGGTTGTACTCCCGTCCCCGTGGTCCAGTGAAGGCACGAGGTGGCTGGGTATTAAGGAGGGAAGTCTTGTTATCCAGTGCCATCCTTCCACCTTCCACCACGTCTGATCCACCACGGAGATCGCCAGATTGAGAAGCTATGCCATGCTCTCTGGAGACCTGCAAATTACAAACACATCCTGGCGATCAATAATTTTAGGGATTACTGGAGATGAAGAGAAAATGCTTTACATTAAGTTGCCATAACTCCGAATCCCCACAATGACATTCACTCTTCTTACAAAGCGATAAACTCACGATATCACTGTCTTTTTTCCCATCCCGTTTCACAGGCTCGTTAAGATCCTCCTGGCTACGGAAGCTGAACTTTTCAATTGCCTCGGTGACCCCTCGGAGCGAGCTATAGATTTCATCCGAGTTCAGGTTTTCTGTATCATAGTCCAGCAGGCTGGGAAGTGGAGTGTACACGATTATGTTTAATATGGGGTAATAAAGCCCCCCCCCCTCCCCCACAAAAAAAACTGTACATTAATGGATGGTAACAGCACCAAGCAGAACTAAACGCATGAAATGGACGGTGTAACAAGCGTTGAACAGAACGGAGGAGATTTCCCAGAAAGGATGTACTAAATCCTCTCTCTGCCTAGAATGGTTCTTCCAGGAGGAGAAGGGCAGAATCACGGCAGCGGGGGCACCTTGTAATGGCCATTGACAGAAGGAAATGGGAATCAGATTTTGCATGCTTAAAAGAAAGCCATGATTCATTTTTTTATCCCAAAAATAAATGTTTTTTTTTTTTGCTGGAAACTTTCGACCGCGGAATAAATGAATCCATTTATAGGCTAACCAAACAAATGGATCTAATACCGAAAATAAGAAAGACAGTTTGCAAATTACACACACATAATGTGCTGCCAGATAATCAACTGGCTTATATTGCCTGTCTGAATTATCAGACTTATTACACCTTCTGTAAGATAATCAAGGACGCCCTCCATTCCATTCTCCAATTTTAAACCACGTCCTCCTGTTGTCTTTCATACCAGCAAATATTTACTGTACCACAGATGGCTAATAAATTGGGAAGGTGAAATTGCATACCTGTGATGTGTATTCTTTTATGAATATACCACACGTGTCTGCAGGGAATGTGGCACCTGTTTACGTCTGTGGTGTATACTGTCAGGGATATCATTACTTGTACATTATTTTGTGATATCATTTTTTTTTTGTCTGGCCTCCTCCTACATCAAAAGCCTTAGAATGAGCACTAGAGAGCAGGGGAAGACAACCTGTGGCCTACAAAAGCCGATGATGAACTACATCTCCCATAATGCCCTTTCAGCTGGCAGAGGAGTATGGGAAATGTAGTCCTGCAATATGTGGAGGGCTGCAGGTTGTAACCTGAATGTATCTACCAAATCACAAAGATAGGACAGGCTGGTGCCCTGCAACAAGCAACACCAAGGACAATGGAAAAGAGACACAACTGTGCAGTGTACCACGCATAGACAGGTGTTAAAGCAACAGCACTAGCCTGCCTGAGGCCCTGCTGTTCCTGCGCTACCCACAGTGCTTGCAGTGTGACCTCCTCTAGGGCAGCGAACCAAATAAATTCACTTGACATCCATGCTGACTGCTATTTTGATCTTAGAACCCCTGCTACATTACACAGATTGGCGGAGTGCTTCCCGTTAGGCTGGCACTGTTGCTTTAACCAATAGGGCGATGACCTGGCCGATCCAGGAAGCAGCAGCGCTATGTAGCATCATGCAAGAGAGCTTAGCGGAACAGCATGGAAGTTGCGGCATTCCGTAATGGGGAAAAGGGTAGAACTGTCACAATATTACTTTATTGAAACCAGGCGCAAAAATACTTAAACTCAGGGCTCAGCCAGAGCCGTGTCTACACAAAAATATTACTGCCGCCACCTAAAGGTTTGGAGTAGTTTATGGAGACCACTACTGATATACCCCTGTCTTTGTTTTTTTTTATATAAAATCAGACAGGCTTGTAAATAGGGATAACTGGACGTTTGTAATTACCGTACTTCCCTAAAAATAAAAAATAAATGCTTTTATATTTGAAATTATTATGAAATATGTATCAAACACTTCCCTGATATGCCTCTTAAGTTTAGAAAAATCGTAAATAATCAGTATCACAGGGAGACGCACCTCTGTATGTTCTGATTCGGTTTTCAGCTAAAATATAGTGAAAATGGTCACTGATCATAAACCGCACAGGTGGCAATAAACTAATTGAAGGCCACGGTCTGCAATAAAACAGAGACTATCTTGGAACACTAAAAGTAGGAATAGGTTCGTCCCATGGACTCTATGTAGCTCTACAAGTGCTGTGTGATCCAAGATAAACGGACAGTGAAGCATTATGGGCTCATTAAACAAGCTCCCAATTTGAAGGCTGGGATTATTACCCCATTGGGCATCCAAGCAGTCAGGGCTTTTTAGGGAATCTTTGTTTGAGCAGTGAAAATGGATGTGTGGAGTTCATCCTAAAGGTGCAATAAGACTCGGCAAAATACCTAATGACTCTCCTATAAAGGTGTGTAAGGGACGAGACACAATAAGTGATGGATGTTTTAATATATGCCACAAAGCGTGACGCAAGACTTCGAAGTAATGTTAACTACTTGGAAATACGTACATACAATGGGGCTACGGAATCCAGTGACTGATTAGGTTTGGTAGGAAGTAATTATACAATAACCATTATAAGAATGTAGTGTTCTGTAGAAGAGTCAGCCATTTTAAAGCCTGTACTTGGCACCGTCAAAAAATAATTATATCTAATTAACTAGCAAAGAAAAAGAAAAAAAAAGGAACCTCTTTCTATAGGAAAGCTTTCTCCCCCAACAACTCCAACGCAACTAGTTTCTCTCTTTTTGGCACATTGTAATAATATTGTGACATGGAAACAGGTTAAACAGGTAGCGGAGTTTACCTCGGAGAGTAGGAGCGCCTGAACGCCTTGTGAGTCGGTGCAGTGGGGATGGAGTGAGGTGGGGGCGGAAGGTGTTTGGACAGCCCATCTGCACTCCAACCCCAGAGCCGGCTGCCAGGGGGAGAGAAGGGGACAAAAAAAGGATGTGGAGGAGGGGATAAAGGAAGGATGGGGAGTACAAAGAAAACATGGGGGACAAATAAAGGGACAATGAAAGAACAGGAAAATTATGGGAACAAAAAAAAAAAAAAAGTACAGTGGGGACAAAAGACAGGTACACAAATAAGGATAGGGATAAATGTATATCCAAAAAAGAACAGTAGTTGGGGCAACATGGACAGTGATTAGAGGGGCACAAAAAAGTCCAGGGGAAGATGGGTGGGGAAAAAGAAAAGCGATAAGGGGAACAGAAAAGGGGAAGCGATAAGGGGAACAGAAAAGGGGCAGCGATAAGGGGAACAGAAAAGGGGCAGCGATAAGGGAGGAAGAAAAGAGGCAGCGATAAGGGGAACAGAAAAGGGGCAACGATAAGGGGAACAGAAAAGGGGCAGCGATAAGGGGAACAGAAAAGGGGAAGCGATAAGGGGAACAGAAAAGGGGCAGCGATAAGGGGAACAGAAAAGGGGCAGCGATAAGGGGAACAGAAAAGGGGCAGCGATAAGGGGAACAGAAAAGGGGCAGCGATAAGGGGAACAGAAAAGGGGAAGCGATAAGGGGAACAGAAAAGGGGCAGCGATAAGGGGAACAGAAAAGGGGAAGCGATAAGGGGAACAGAAAAGGGGCAGCGATAAGGGAAGAAGAAAAGAGGCAGCGATAAGGGAAGAAGAAAAGGTGCAGGGATAAAGGGGGACAGAAAAGGAGTAGGGATAAGGGGGGTCAGAAAAGGAGCACAGATAAGGGGGGCAGAAGAGGAGCAAAGATAAGGGCGGGGCAGAAGAGGAGCAAAGATAAGGGGGGGACAGAAGAGGAGCAGGGATAAGGGGGGCACAAAATTGAGCACAGATAAGTGGGGGGCAGAAGAGGAGCAAAGATAAGGGGGGCAGAAAAGGAGCCATGATGGGGGGGAGGGGGGGGGGCAGAAAAGGAGCAGCAATAAAGGGGTTCACATTAAAAAAGAGAGAGAATATGAGAGAGAAGACAATTTAGTTAGAGACCAAGTATAGGTTGGGAAGAAGTGGAAGCAAAAAAAAAAAAAAAAAATGAACGAGAGAAGAGACAAAAAAAGGATGGGGAGGAGACAGGAGAGAGTGAGGAAAAAAGCCGCAGTTTCATGCATTTCTCAAATACAAGGATCAGGATATTTCTCAAGTTTACAGTATTTAATTGCACTGTTCCATTTAATTAATGTAGAAGTTGTACTATTCCTGGATATATATACCTTGTACCTTCCATAAGAGAGTGATGTGTTACAGGGAAGGGTTAACCAACATTAAATATCACAGAGTTCTTTGGGGCTGTTACATTTTTTTCGTGATGTATATTGTAAAGTGATTTTGTTATAAAATGACCCGTCTTGCTGGTCATATTCCTCATTCAGCTACATACAGCTCTTATTGCAGGGGACACCAATGCACACACTAGACAGGTGCACAGCATTTGATAGCACTGCAGAAGCCTCATTAGGAAGCATTGCTTGTTTGACAGAAAACCAGCCTGTCTGAAAACTAGGGAAGGGAATGATAATATTGCCTTCTAGTGAAAGTAATAGAGGTTAACACAGTTTAAGCATGTGTGGGAGAGGCACAAGGCTATCCTAGATAAAACGCCAGGCCAGGGACTAATGGAAGTATTCAGAAAATTGGGCAGCTTAGATGGGCCAAATGGTTCTTATCTGCCAGTGACACATTCTATGTTGTCATAAGAGCTACGGGGGTGCTGATGCAGGTGCAACTGAACTGAAGTTAGCCCAGCTTCACAGTGATCACTCTAAAAAGAACACATTCTGCAACAATCAAACCATGTTTTGAAACTCTTTGATAATCACATTCTATATTTTAATTCACACACAAATCCTAAATGAATCTCTTCCACCTCTCCCCGCTCCGATTCTGATAAATTGACCCCCCATGAGTCTCAAAATCGCCAGACTCCCAAATACTGCCCTCTATTTCTCAGGAACGGGATGCTGCTAAATCCTTAAGCAGTGGATCACTCGGATCCATGCAATGTGCTGAGGAAATTGCACAATACACTGCATCACACATCTGTTCTTGTGTGTGTTTTACAGCTCGGCAATTACCAGCCCTGGCACAAAGTGAGATAAAGTGCTTGGTTGCCGAGGTTGGATGGTAATTATCATTTCCGTGTTACTTTGAGTGCCAAAATGGCCTAGATCGAGGTTTTCTTTTCTGTTTAACCCTCTCACTGCCCTAGAGGAGGTGCAAGTTATTTGTACACTGCAGCAGGGTCTTGTATATCTGTCTGGGGCTGAAGCTGGAAGAAGCAAGGTTACCTGGGAGAGATGCCACCATGGGAGCAGTTGGTGGGAGAGGTTAATGGGCTGGCCCGGCTGCTGGGGTGTCGGGATGGATTACGGCCAATCGTATTGCTTGGAGATCCCTACAACCGAGAAAAGAACGGTCAAGGTTGGTTTCACGTCCGCGAACAAACAGCAGTGTGATCAGGCTAGTGGGAATGATACCTCGAACTCTGAAAGCTTTAATTGGACATTTAATAAACCCACCAAATATTCCATTAAACCACTGTCCTCATCAAGAATGACTTGACATAAAGGTAACGTAACTTCTCCGCTCACTGGGTTAAAAGCAAACACTCTGATATGAGAGTAATGACGGCAGCTCAGATCAATTAAACATAATGTGCTGGTTTAGCAATCTGTAACATCTACACACCTGTTTGCTGGCACAGGTAGCATTACAGTGATTTAAGGGAAACATTCAGTATTTCACATTTTGTTCTCTGGCTTACAGTCATTAAACAATGTTTGTTAATGAGCAATTTCAGGCTCTAAAATTACATATCCTTTACTCTCACCAGGCAACCGGCAATAGTCACACCCATCACTACCTTCCCCCAGCAATCTGTTACAGCCACGTCCATCACTACCCTCCCCCAGCAATCTGTTACAGCCACGTCCGTCACTACCCTCCCCCAGCAATCTACTACAGCCACGTCCATCACTATCCTCCCCAGCAATCTGTTACAGCCACGTCCATCACTACCCTCCCACAGCAATCTACTATACAGCCACGTCCATCACTATCCTCCCCCAGCAATCTACTACAGCCACGTCCATCACTATCCTCACCCAGCAATCTGTTATAGCCACGCCCATCACTATCCTCCCCAGCAATCTGTTACAGCCACGTCCATCACTAACCTCCCCCAGCAATCTACTATACAGCCACGTCCATCACTACCCTCCCCCAGCAATCTACTATACAGCCACGTCCATCACTATCCTCCCCAGCAATCTGTTACAGCCACGTCCATCACTACCCTCCCCCAGCAATCTGTTACAGCCACGTCCATCACTATCCTCCCCAGCAATCTGTTACAGCCACGTCCATCACTATCCTCCCCAGCAATCTGTTACAGCCACGTCCATCACTACCCTCCCCCAGCAATCTACTACAGCCACGTCCATCACTATCCTCACCCAGCAATCTGTTACAGCCACGTCCATCACTACCCTCCCACAGCAATCTACTCTACAGCCACGTCCATCACTATCCTCACCCAGTAATCTACTCTACAGCCACGTCCATCACTACCCTCCCCCAGCAATCTACTCTACAGCCACGTCCATCACTATCCTCACCCAGTAATCTACTATACAGCCACGTCCGTCACTACCCTCCCCAGTAATCTACTCTACAGCCACGTCCATCACTACCCTCCCCCAGCAATCTACTCTACAGCCACGTCCATCACTATCCTCCCCCAGCAATCTACTATACAGCCACGTCCGTCACTACCCTCCCCCAGCAATCTACTATACAGCCACGTCCATCACTATCCTCCCCCAGCAATCTACTATACAGCCACGTCCATCACTACCCTCCCCCAGCAATCTACTATACAGCCACGTCCATCACTATCCTCCCCCAGCAATCTACTATACAGCCATGTCCATCACTATCCTCCTCCAGCAATCTACTCTACAGCCGCGTCCATCACTATCCTCACCCAGTAATCTACTATACAGCCACGTCCATCACTACCCTCCCCCCCAGCAACCTACTATACAGCCAGGTCCATCACTACCCTCCCCCAGCAATCTACTACACAGCCACGTCCATCACTACCCTCCCCCTAGCAATATAATATACAGCAATCTATTATAGCAACGCCCATCACTGACCTCGCCAGGCAATCTTCTCTATAGCTACACCCATCACTACCCTCACCAGGCAATCTTCTCTATAGCCACACCCATCACTACCCTCACCAGGCAATCTTCTCTAAACCCACACCCATCACTACCCTCACCAGGCAATCTTCTCTATAGCCCCACCCATCACTACCCTCACCAGGCAATCTTCTCTATTGCCCCACCCATCACTACCCTCACCAGGCAATCGTCTATAGCAACATCCATCACTACCCTTACCAGGCAATCTTCTATAGCCACATCCATCACTACCCTCACCAGGCAATCTTCTATAGCCACATCCATCACTACCCTCACCAGGCAATCTTCTATAGCCACATCCATCACTACCCTCACCAGGCAATCTTCTATAGCCACATCCATCACTACCCTCACCAGACAATCTTCTATAGCCACATCCATCACTACCCTCACCAGGCAATCTTCTATAGCCACATCCATCACTACCCTTACCAGGCAATCTTCTATAGCCACACCCATCACTACCCTCACCAGGCAATCTTCTATAGCCACATCCATCACTACCCTCACCAGGCAATCTTCTATAGCCACATCCATCACTACCCTCACCAGGCAATCTTCTATAGCCACATCCATCACTACCCTCACCAGGCAATCTTCTATAGCCACACCCATCACTACCCTCACCAGGCAATCTTCTATAGCCACATCCATCACTACCCTCACCAGGCAATCTTCTATAACCACATCCATCACTACCCTCACCAGGCAATCTTCTATAGCCACATCCATCACTACCGTCACCAGGCAATCTTTTATAGCCACACCCATCACTACCCTCACCAGACAATCAATACCCTCACCAATCATTTTGCTATAGTCAAACCCATCAGTTATTCTGTTATAGCTACACCCACTGATACCCTCAACAGTTATTCTGCCATAGCCACACCCATCATCACCCTCACAAGCCGATCTGCTGCAGCCACACCCATTATTACCTGCACCAACCTGCCATAACCACACCCGTCATACCCATACCCCCTACTAGGCCGTAACATTCCCTGTTAAGGGGCTGGGATTCACACTCACCACGCTGCTGTTACTGGAGTTCTTCAGATGGTTGTGTAAAAGTTTGGTGGCGCCATCTTGAAAGGTTTTTGGCAAAGCTCCCAGCAACATGGTGAACTCAGGCGTGTTCAACTCAAAGAGAGAAATGAGGACGATCTGCGCTGCCTGTAAAGAGAAAACCACACAAAATATTTCCCATTAAGATTAACGCCGGGACATGTTTGGCCGGGGGACCAGTGTACCTTCAGTCTTTGGCTTGTAGAGGGGTGCCCTAAATAAGTAATATTATAAGGATCTGCTGTAAAGAAGTGGTACTAGAGTTGTTTGAATATTAATTAAAACAAGGTTTAGTACAATATAAATTCAGATTGTCCTTTAATTTCACCGTTAAAAACAAACAGTCGCAGAGAATAAAAATACAGGTCGTCCTATGAAAACGGAGGCTTAAGGAGACAGAGTTTCCAGGCACAGAATGCCAGTCTGTAGACCAACCATGCCGAAATAATGAGCATTTTAAGGAGCTTGCTTCTAGACAGCTGTACAACCTCGCCTGGCATGATGATGAACTCTTCAATGGTAATATGACCTGATGCTGTGCAGTTCAGTAGGGCTGCAGACTGACCAGAATTTATGGACACATGGATAGATTTGGAGAGAGCTCACATTTTAACAAATTGTGATCGGCATCAAGTGACAAAGTGACTGGGAAACATGCAGAGTGAATATCAAAGCAAGCATCCATACAGCTCGCATCCGGCAAACCTCTGGCCTCATCGTGCAAGCCTTCCCCTCTAATTCTGGCAAACTCCATCACAGAAACAGTGCGGAAAGTAATAGGTTTGTTTGAAAGTCTCTAGAGCACTGTATACATGGATATTTATGCTTTAAGGGACAGACTGCATACACACATGTTATAGGGGCTACATGGGTGTAATTTATAGAAACCAATACTGGATATTAAATAACATCAGAAAAAAAAGGAATAATCCACTAAACTTTTAACGTTACAACTGTACTACATTATTAAACCCTGCTAATTACATGTAATATAATAACTAACACAGGTTTAAAAGGGTTTTATACTAATACAGGTATTTTACACTGTGGGCTGCAGACCGTCTGGTCACAGGTCATTCATTACACACCAGTACAAGCCAATGGCGCAGGATTTCTTATAACAGGTTGAATACCCCTTATCCGAAATGCTTGGGACCAGCAGCATTTCTATAGCTTCGGTTAGCGGCACATTTCCTATAAATGCTTTTAGGGTTGGTGCAGTTGAGATGATCCTCTCCAAGGCACAGGTAAGATAGGCCCTCCCTCCCCTTTCAGGGCTCCTGGAACTATATTTCCCATGAGCACTCACTGCAACAGTACAGTGATCAGGAGGCTGGAACAAAGGGGCTTCACAAGGTGCTCCAAGTATCTGAACTGACCCTTATCCAAAAAACAAAACACTAATCTGATTTCGGATCATTTCAGATCATGGATCTATGGATAAGGGATTCTCAACCTGTATATTTTAAGATAATGAAGGTTATTTATAAAAGCATTTGTTCTAACTGTGGAGCATAGTTCTTCATGACTAATGTGCAGAATAATATTATAGATCTACATACTCTGAAGGAGATTAGACACAGGAGCTGTGGTGCTTTTATCTAGCTGGGCCAAAAGCTCTGTTAATCACCCGCTAATCGGGACATCCTGAGCAGCAAGACTCGTCATCACGAACAGAGGCTGATGAATTATTAAATCAGACTCCAAATATGCTAAACAATGAAGACATACATAAAATGAATCAAAAGTACAACGTGTGTTTATTTTTCTGATAAAGGCACATTTGAGTGAGTGTTGGCAGCTGGCATGTATTTGTATACACATATACACACAGTGAGAGATTTGAGACCGGAGTAGGGATTAGGGGAACCCTTAATCCGTAGAGGTAGGATACAAAGAATGGCACACAAAATATTATTATTATATATTATATATTATTTGCCCAACTTCAGATTTTTTGACATCTGTAAATGCAGATAAATGGCAGGATAAATAAAAAAAAGATCATAGGATTGAACACGCAATTTTTCTATCATCATATAGGAACCAATGTCCTACCATTGATGCTAATCTGTCACCCCTTGGCTTCACTTAGGCCCCTATTACATCTCCACGTATTCTGTCCTGCCAGGTGACTGCACGTTACATCTGTCCACGGTTCAGAGGTCGGCCACACAATGTAACAGAAAACTAACAGAGTTTCTATTTGCTCAAAAGCAGGTCTGACTTGAAAAGCACATAAAACCTAATTATACACTGGAAACTGATTCAGATAAGAGGACATTGCACATATAATGTGCAAAAAATATTTAAATTATCAAGTGCTAAGGAGGACATCATGAAAGGCCACCAATTTGTGTTTCATTTTATGTTTTAATTTGTTCTTAGATTGATTGTTGCTTTATAATCAGATCTGGGTCAGATTATGGATGCAGCCCTAGCAGATTTTCTACCAAAAATCTGGTCATGCACCTTGAGCTCGGAGTTACCCCTTGGAAGGCATGGCACACCGTGACTGTTCACAGGTACAATGTTAAACATGCATGTGTCTTAAGTGAACAAACGTTTATGTGCAGATATCTTGCTTAATCCGGGAAATAAAAGGAAAAAGCATGCCAGGTTTAGACTTTGAACACCATATTAATCACTCAACACACACGCATCAAAAAGCTTTCTGGTGGTTAGTGAACACGCGTGTTATGTGGCTACCTGTTTACATCTGTCTTCCAGGTTCCCCTCTCCAGGCCCTGAGGAGGCCGTGCTGGGCCTCGAAGGCAAGTCATCACACCCCCAATTATGCAGGGTCTGAATTTAGAGGGCGTGAAGACACAATTGAGAAGAAGTATGGCGTTATTAAGTAGAATGGCTCTGACCGGTCTGCCACGTGCAATACTTTATACAGTTATCATGTGTGGACACAAGATGCAGGAAGGAATTCATTAGGTTCTAACGTGTCACCAACTCATGGGAGGAGACTGGTGCCATATGTGAATGTCTACCAGCAGAGTTCTAAACACAGGTTAAGTATCCCATATCCAAAATGCTTGGGACCAGAAGTATTTTGGAGAACTGATCATTTTCACCAATAAGATATATTAAAGCCTCTCCGCACTCATGACATTCAGTAGAATTAATGCAAATACTGCATAGAGCAAATTAACCCCTTTTTATGGTGATGTAGCTGTGATATGAGGCATCGTTGCGAACCTGCCGTTGGTGCGTCAGGCCTGCACACGTGCCACTGTATTACCCTGTGTGGGGGAATCCGAGCAGCATGGAAAGGCTGTATCGCAGTTTAAGGCTGGATGCTGAATAAACTGTTGTGCGCTTGCACGCTGACAGGTGTGCAACTTATGGTAAAAAAAAAATCTGACTTTTTTTGAGATAATGGATCATTTTGGATTATGGAGTTTAACATATAGGACACTCAACCTGTCGTAAAGAATCTTGAGGGATCCTGCAAAAAAATATATAACCAGCATGAGACCAGTGAATGAAAGTAATGGAAAAAGAAACTACAGGGGAAAAAAGCATATTTACGGTAGTTAGCACGTTTTGGTTGAACCGTTGAATAGGATAATAAAAGATGTCCATGGTAGATTACCTGAACACATAAACCTAAAACAATTCTGATATCGAAAAAAAGGTCACCAGGAACCAACAATTCATTTCAAACCAGTAATTAACCTAGATTTGTACGCGCACAAAACTATGAAACCATTATTAAAACTACATCAATATCATGCCTTATACTTTTCCATTCAAAACAAACACAAATAAAGCAAAGTATTTTGGAAACAGAGGTAAGAACATTGTGCTCCGTTTGATCAAGCGGCACCATGCCAAGTATGCAACGTCAAGGGTGAGTTTGGCACTATTTTTAATAAGTTGGCATCGCCGCTCACCAATGCCAAGATGGTATTTAGATCAACACAAGTAGGAGACTTATTAACTTGCAGGAAGGCAATTACCTCTGATATGTAAAACGGCAGCACGAAGATCTTGAAGGCTGTACAAGTGAATTTCCATTGCAAAAAGAAAGTGCTGGAAGAAGCTCACAGGCCAGATTTACAAGAATCCTTTATACCACACTCTACAAAGTTATAACTCTAACGCAAAGCTTGCAGATTCAAGTCCATCAATCTAGCGCAAAGCTTGCAGATACATGTCCATCACTCTAGCGCAAAGCTTGCAGAAACAAGTCCATCACTCTAGCGCAAATCTTGCAGATTCAAGTCCATCACTCTAGCGCAAAGATTGCAGATTCAAGTCCATCAATCTAGCGCAAAGATTGCAGATTCAAGTCCATCAATCTAGCGCAAAGATTGCAGATTCAAGTCCATCAATCTAGCGCAAAGCTTGCAGATACATGTCCATCACTCTAGCGCAAAGCTTGCAGAAACAAGTCCATCACTCTAGCGCAAAGATTGCAGATTCAAGTCCATCACTCTAGCGCAAAGATTGCAGATTCAAGTCCATCAATCTAGCACAAAGCTTGCAGATACAAGTCCATCACTCTAGAAAAAAAGCTTGCAGGTACAAGTCCATCACTTTAGCGCAAAGCTTGCAGGTACAAGTCCATCACTCTAGCGCAAAGCTTACAGATACAAGTCCATCAATCTAGCGCAAAGCTTGCAGGTACAAGTCCATCACTTTAGCGCAAAGCTTGCAGGTACAAGTCCATTACTCTAGCGCAAAGCTTGGAGGTACAAGTCCATCACTTTAGCGCAAAGCTTGGAGGTACAAGTCCCTCACTCTAGTGCAAAGCTTGGAGATACAAGTCCATCAAACTAGCACAAAGCTTGCAGGTACAAGTCCATAACTCTAGCGCAAAGCTTGCAGATACAAGTCCATAACTCCAGCGCAAAGCTTGCAGATACAAGTCCATCACTCTATCCCAAAGCTTGGAGATACAAGTCCGTAACTCTAGCACAAAGCTTGGAGATCCAAGTCCATAACTCTAGCACAAAGCTTGGAGATACAAGTCCATAATAAATTGCCAGGTTTTAGCCTGGGAAAGCTTTATCGGCCTTGTAGTTTAACGCAAGCCAAAGAGCTGTATTTTGGGTAAATCGTCTTCTAAATGCTTGCATGATAATCAAACTGAATATTTTCTAGTGTTTCTTTGGGAGAGGTACATAGTATGGAAGAAGTCAGCTTCCTTGAACCATCTTAGATGACATGTTCACTTTAAACTGGTTGCACAAGACCATTTGTGGCTTTTCTGCCCCGAGGCAAGTTCCCAACCTTTTTTTTTTTTTTTTTTTATGGATTCATTATTGTGCAAACTGTTGCCTACTGAAGCGCTTAGGTCTAGAAAAGTGCACAAACTGCGCCTGAAGCAATCTATCTTCATTACAGGACTCGGCCATAATGCTTTCATTTGAATAGGTCTTTGGAGTACGGGGCGCACACTCGGACACAAAGCCCATTACAGTTTAATGGATTTTAAGCTCATTTTACATACCATCTTAATGAGTCGTTTCTATGCATCGGGATATGATAGCTAAGCTGTGCAGCCCTGCAGACACAAGACTGGCTCTCTGACATCCGAGGAAACGTAGAAACTCCCACTCACTCCCAAAATACAGATCATGTATATAACAGACCGCAACAAGTAAGGGTACCCCCCCCCCCCCCCCGATGTTTATACTGTGAATATACAGAATAATAATAAAAAAAAAAATTTTAAATATCTAAAATAATCTTTACTTTGTGCTGGAAGAATTACACGCAAATGCAGAAATCATGTGTTTAATGTGTCTGTGGTTTCTCCTGCTTACGACATCAGCTGGTGGCTAAATATGCAAATTACTTTCAATGGCAAATGTGTCATTTGCATATGAAAGCACAAAGTGATGTCATAAAGAGGAGACGCATTACAGACGTCACATACGTCTAACACCAAGTATAGATCATCCACCTCTTGCTGGTTACATTATCTTGTCCCTACATTCACCATACAAACAATGTTTAGGAGCTTAACTCTGTATCAACAACAGCTTTTATCAGTGACCCTGCAAAACATTCCCATTGTACCAGCCACATGCTTCATTAGTGACTTGTGGGCAGTGTTCAGCCAGTGCTGTTAGACTATAAGACCTTCGATAATATAATGCTCATGATGAGTTTACACTAACACACAAGGGAAGGGCTACACTGCTGGCTTAAATAAATAGCTTAACCACTTTGATGTCCTACTATCATTATTATCCTGCTAATCATGATCCGAGTGAGGATTCTCAGCAAACACAGAAAAGTAGCTGCTGGGCATGGAGCCATAATCCAGTGTGTGGTCTGTCATGTAACAATGCATAATGCTAAGGGTTTGGCTTGGCAAACCGTGGTACAGCTGGATATAGGACGTATGAGGCTCAGGGAGAATATCACATGTTCTAGTGCTGATGAAATCACCTTGTTGGTACAGAGCACTAAGCAAGCAAATGTCAGAGGGGCCGGTAAGATGATGGCTAGCCCCTATTGCAAGCCAGCTGCAAATACAGGACAAGCTCATCTTTCTTTTAAGAGAAGCAGGTTTTTCAACCTTCTTATCTCAGCCGCTCATTCCGACCAGCTATTTTTGGGGTTAAAACAAAATATTGGAATGTCAGGCTACATTTGTAGTTATGATCAGCTATTATCCTCACATGGTAAAAAGCCACACTCACCAACCCTTTGAATAACAGAGCGGCACCTTCTTACAAGCTGGAAAGAGTAACTTACTCACAGCAACCAAAGGATCAAATGTGGGGTAATAAGCTTGGGTGGAGGCTCTACATACCAATTTATAAATGCTTGGGCATACACGTCCATCGGGAGACATGTAAATAAATGGAAGTGTAGTGATGTTCAAGGTGATTGGTGTATAAATGTTATCTGCAAGTTTAGTCAGAAGTGCACTAAGCCTTCAAGAAAGTAACCGTAGTACTATAATTTACATTGTGTTACACAGAGGTCCATACACTGAAACTCGTCTGCTTGTCTCATAGACTACTCCTTCACTTGGGAAGCTAAACAAAGGCGTACTTAAAGGGACATTCCCTCCAATGTAACCATTACATCACAAGGGGGCGGAGTTAGGATCCTGTTTAATCAGGTCAATCTCCTCTCTTTGTGTTGGAAGGCAGGTAAAAAAAAAAGTTGTACACAGCCCACTATGATACACAGGAGCCAGAGTATCTTACGACATCATCCTGCAGGCTTAGGCCACAGTTGTAAAGTGAGACTGGCTGGAAGATTTTGGGTGATGGTGCATCATGGGAAATATTCACAAAATGGAGCCAGGAGATAAAAAAAACCTAATTTCATTTTTTCCTTTTATTTGCAATTGCAATTGAAAATTGTGCAGACTAGATGGACCGAATGGTTCTTATCTGCCGACACATTCTATGTTTCTATGTTCCCAATTAATTTGATCATATAAAATAACAGTGGCATATGATTTATATAAGTGTTTGTTTTAAATGACCAGGTTACTTAGTTACATCTTGTGTAAGTGGTAGTGTCCTTTTAAGAAAAGGGGAGTCTGGACTTGGCCATTTCTCTTTTTTTCCCCCGATATGCCCTTTACCACCTCCAATTAAGAAAGTATTCATCTGGATACAAAAGTTGGAACATAATCATTTAATTATTTAACTTTGCAAGTCCCAAATTTGCATGGTTAATGAACAGATTTTAATTTCCACAGCCAGAAATGTCCCCATATAGTTCGGTTTGCACCTCATGGTACAATATGAAACATCTCGTCACAAAAGCCACAGCCCCCAGAAATAAGAAAAGATTAATGAATTCTCCTATCCCTGTTGAAGTTTCCCTTTCTTAGAGAAGCTGCCTGGTAGTACACCACCACCAGACACTAAGCGAGGAATACTCCTTATCAACCCGAAGGTTTTGCAATGTACACAAACCGCTGGGATTATTGCCACAACAAAAGCAAAAACCTTTTAGTACAACAAAAAAATCCTTTACAAGGAAGCGATGATTTAAAAGGCAAATTATATTTAAAATAAACAAAATACACAGATGGCCTGCTAGTTGCCACTGTATATATCACAAAGGATATCATAAAATGTCTCTTTAGAATGATTTTGTGCTTTAATTGACCCTAAACAATGTTTATACTGTGAATGTAGAGAGTAAAAAAAATATCAAAACTTATGTATATGTTGTGTTAGCAGAATTGCACAGAAAAACAGGTACATGAATCAACGGACAATTCAACTTTTATTTTATTAACCCTTGCGTTTCCTAAGTTTCACCACCGGTCTGGAGGTCGGCGTACACCGACACGGGGTTTGATTGGGGTCTGCAGAGTGCGTGGGTCCTGTTTTTTTTTTTTTTTCATGGGATCAGCAGTAGTTAAGGTCCCCTCTGCTGATCCTGTGTACAAACAAAGTACTCTCTCTACGCCAGTCGCCGACCAGACCGAGCTTCCTGTTTGCCATAGAAGCATGGCAGCTGCTATTAAAAGTACATGCCAGTTTAGCCTCAGAATAGGCGCAACTATTCGTTCACTTGTACTTTTATTATAGAAGCACAAGTGAAAAAGAAAGTTTATTTGCTCTTTAAGAATTAAAAGAAAAGTGCGTTTAAAACGTGTCTGTGAAGAGTGATTGGCAAATCAGGCCACAAGGCGTCATAAACAGAAGACCCTACAGACACATTTTTCCCTTTATGCATTGGCTTGCAAATCCTACAATTACAATTTTGAGAGCATTCTTTATTCTCTACATTCCCAAAAAAACACGGTGTCTCTGTCCATTGGGCGCGCCAGTGATTCAATGTACTTCAGTATCACAACTTTCACCTGAAGTACAACACAAATGATGACTTATAGACGGAAAGGACTATTTAGAAGCAATGAAAATGATATCAGGTGAGTAATATGTGCACAGTTTTATAAAATGCATGATGGAGCAATCTGGTCACACCAAATACCGATCGGATTTCTTCTGTTCACTCACTTTGCATTTTGTTAATTGATAAACTATTACCATTTCTATTTTTCAAGGCCTTCGTACTTTACAGCTTTTTACCCCAAAACTTCCTAATACTTTTGCACAGTCCTGTACAATTCCAGGACAAGTTTTGATAATGAAATATCCATTCAGCACTGGAAATCTCCTGGAGATTTTTCCACTGTTACCAATTCTATTCATAAATCCTGCTATGTACAGGGGACTGGTCTGCAGCAGAAATGTCCGACAACTGAATAGTTAAATGTAACACATATATATATATATATAGTCTTTGAGTTTAAAAAAAAAAAAAAGACAAGTTGTATTTACATATTTAAAAAAATGAAAACACCAGAAACCCAAATGGAAAGCGTGGCAGCAATCTAAGATGAATCTCTTCTGCAATTAGGACTAAATGGGCAATGTAATGATAAATCAGAGCACTGGATCCTTCACCACTACAATTAACTAGGTGCGCAGACTGCACCTCTGTCTGTACCCATTCACCTGAAGCAGGCACGCTTCCAGATCTGTCACTGTATAAGAGGTGAAAAGGCAGAATAAGCCATCAGTCTGTAACAAGGAGCAGGGACGGGTCATGTTACAAGGTGAAGATAGACATAGTATTCACCACAGTGTGCAAGATTCACTGAAAGTTTAGAGAAAACGAATCAAAGGAAGCAAATTCTGGATCAACAAAAGAACTTTAAAAGTACAAAAAAAAATTTCAAACCAGTTTGGCCGCAGTATCAACTGGGGGCTTTTTCCCCCCCATGTACAAAATCTCAAATCTTGGGGGGGCTATTCACTAAAAAAAAAAAAATGAGTGGCAGGTGGTAAGTTTCCCCTGCTAAGCAGAATTATCCCTGCACAATGTATAGTTAAGATGGTGCGATGAAAATGGTCATCTTTTAGTGAATAGGTCACTTAGTGATTGGAAATGGCATAGTAAATGAACTCTTTGATGCTAAGCAGCCAGGACAAGGGACGGAAGCTCCATGAAACAATGATCGAATCAGCCAGAGAATAAAACTCTGCAGCAAAGATGCCGAGTTATGAGTAAACACTGCTCATCTTTCTGTGCGCCCACCACTGGGGTGGGATTATCAATCTCTCACTAAAGACATCATTTGTCATCTGTTGCCACTTGCAGTCTTCTCTTCTCCCATTGCTGTTGTATAATTTATGTTGCGAGCTACCCTTAGTGAAGCTCTTTTCACAGCCTGCAGAACAGGCTGACTCTACCCAGCAGGCCATGGTCCGCTGACCAAAGGCATCCGTTTACAAAACATGTACCTTTCTCACATCTGAACTCTTTGGCTCCGTTGTCCAAGTTATGATCCTGGAGACAGCCAGACGCGTTTCACTGGAGTTCACAAAGTCTGTTGGGTCCATTTGGCGTGCCAGTGATTCAATGTACTTCAGTATCGCAACTTTCACCTGAAGAACAAACAAATTAGGACATATTGAAAGAAAAGACGATTTAGAAGGAATGATCATTATATCAGGCAAGTAATATGTCCAAAGTGCAATGAAGGAGCAATGTATGGATTCCTTCCAAGGAAGAGGAATATGCAAACACCAGTATATATGTACAGTCATATGGGCAGCGAAAGGTGTTTAAGACCCTTATAAAATATTAGGGGGACTTAGGAAAGCGTGTAGCAGTGCAGGATAACAGATACTGACCTTGAGGTTTGGAGTCTGTGTTTGATCCACTATGAATCTCATCAAGATATTAAACTGCTGGTCAAAGGGAAAGGAATCCCTGAGAGAAAGAACAAAGATCCAAATTGGTTAAAATGACATTAAATCAGAGGCTTGGGTTCCCCCCAGGGCAGCAGAAGAGGCTCTACAGAAATGATGGAGAATATGGGAATATTTCCCTCATCTGCTCTCATGCACAGAGATTTATGTATAGCCAATAACCAGACACCTCATTGTTATAAGGATCGGGTTAGTTAGAAAAGTTAGATGAAACGTGTCTGTGTTGCTGAGAAGTTAAGGCCCTGCTCATCACCTTGTTACATCCAACGCTTTCTGCACCTTGGCCTGGACAGAGCCCAGCAGGTCGGCCCCCATCTTTTTAAGGAGCTGTGTCAGCAGGATGAAGAGCCAGTCCTGCAGATCATCCTTGTGGATAATGACGAAATCAACAAGGGTTTCCAGAAACATGCTGAACACCTGATTCAGACAGCGAGAATAAAGCACAGGTTACATTTCCCTGGAATCAGAACATACTCAGCAGTCACGATTTTGTATCTTTTTAAAAAGCAGAAATTCCTGTCAAATCAAAAGTTAATTTGATGTCAGCAGCAATTTAAAGTATAATTTTATTCTCAACTATGAATAACAATATTTTTAAGACCAAAAGGGTGCATGGGCTGTTGATGAACTTACCAGTGCCCATACACATGAGCTGGATCCCATACCACTTCCACTGCACAGCTTTGTCCATACACATGAGCTAGAGCCCATACCACTTCCACTGCACAGCTGTGTCCATACACATGAGCTAGAGCCCATACCACTTCCACTGCACAGCTGTGCATCACACACATGAGCTAGAGCCCATACCACTTCCACTGCACAGCTGTGCCCACACACATGAGCTAGAGCCCATACCACTTCCACTGCACAGCTGTGCCCATACACATGAGCTAGAGCCCATACCACTTACACTGCACAGCTTTGCCCATACACATGAGCTAGAGCCCATACCACTTACACTGCACAGCTTTGCCCATACACATGAGCTAGAGCCCATACCACTTACACTGCACAGCTGTGCCCATACACATGAGCTAGAGCCCATATCACTTACACTGCACAGCTTTGCCCATACACATGAGCTAGAGCCCATACCACTTACACATACCACATACACTGCCCAACTTTGCCCATATCACTTACACTGCACTGTACAGCTTTGCCCATACACATGAACTGGAGCCCATACCACTTTATTTTCATGGCAAATCCCAGTTTTTTTGATCTGGTGAGACCACGGGAAATCCCAAACCTGCTATTCCTTTTCCTGCTGAGCTGACTGGAAGGAGCAGGGGGTTGTTAAAGGAGCAGCACTTTGCCTACTTGGGACTGGCAGACTGCATATTGGCTTTGTGTTATACAGTCACTGTCTGTATTGGAACCCAAAGGAATGAATACTGCACATGACAAGTAGCGCTGTTAGTTTAGGAGACACTCTACTTCTATTTAAATAGAATGTTGTTAATGACCATGCTTTTGGGGGAAGCAGACAAAAATGTATCAATAATAAAGTGACCGGCTTACCCCTTCTGGTTGCAATAAGAGTCACAAACGCACATAACAGAAGCATTTGAGGGATTATAAATCACTATTCGCATGGTTCTGGTATTTGGGATGGCATAACTTTATAATAAATACATGCCCCAAGAAAGATAGGTGAACAAAGTCTTATGTATTTTGAGCAGACACTCAGCTCTTGATCATAAGCAATGAAGGAAGGTAAAGGCTATGCTATAAAGAGAGTGCAATTAGCAACCAAATAGCTCCCGTATGAAAAAGCCAAATGTTTCAATTAGCAGTGTTACCGTGTCTTCTTACAAAAAGCACATATATTTATAATCCCTAAAACGCTCTAGTGCATCCATCCGACATTGGATGGCTGACACTACCTCCCAAGCCCCAGCCATCCCGCATTGAGAGGGGGAGAATTAAATTGTATTGGGTTATGACATCAGCTTGTGACACCACATGCAAATTCCACGCTTATTTGCACATTGTCCCGCAAGGTTAGGCCACAAATGGGAGATCATACCTGATCTTTCAATTCTGTTACTGAAAAGAAGAACTTGTTTTATACACCCTACATGCCCACTGTAAATTCTGTTTTGGTGATAGAGTAAGGTGCCAGCAAACTGTGCAGTACTAGATGACAGAAACAGAGCAGACACTGACGACTGGACAGTTCTTTGCAGGCGCTTCATTGCGGGAGTCAGAGTGTCTCACAGTTCAATGCTCTCAGGCACTCATTCGAACAAGGTTAGTATTAGGGGGTGCATGTTAGTTTTGGGGCTCATTTAGGCTTAATATTAGGGTGTTAGGTTTAGTATTAGGTTGAGATGTTAGCTTTTAGGGTTAGTATTAGGGATCGGGATTCTGGGTTAGTATCAGGGTTAGTTTAAGAGTTGAGGTTAGGGTTTGGGGTACTTTTAGAGTAAGAGGGGGTTATTTTATTAGGGGGTTTATTATTTGACACTGAACTGTCACAGACCCCCGACACAGACGGTGGGTTGGATTTAAGCCTTTTTAATTTGCGTGAAGCAAAAAAAATTATTTGTACAAGATAAAGTTTGCGAAAAAGAACGCATAAAATCAAGAAAAAACTCAAATGTAAATGTAACTTACTCTCTGTTGTGAGATCCACAGCAAAGCAGGCCATGCAATAGAACAAACCATTAGTTAATATTCATTACAAATACAAAGTACCCTCATCATCACACCAACCATTTAAAGGACAACTACACTAGTATAGTATAAAAGTGAAATGTTAGTTGTCCCTAATATGAGGATAAACCTTATTAAGTTATACAACGGGTTAACTTAGGAGATGGAGAACATTTTTTAACCCTTGCTTACTTTGAGGAAGTAAGGGTAAAACATCAGTTTAATTGTTCTTTAAAGTAAAACTATATGATTCCTTATTTAAAAGAATAAGGACAAACTCCATTGCTTTTGTTTTCACCTGGATCACTGAGGACATTGTGTAACGCTGGACAGGACAGTTAATTAAAACAGATGCTTGTGAAATTTGTATTTGATAATGTACCAAAATGTATCGGTGTGTTTGTGTTTCGCATTTTATTGCCAAACTCTGGCATTCAATATGTTTGCTGTTGGAACATTAAGACCGGCTGGAGTTTGAGCCAAATAAATCAGAGCATTATTGTGAAAACACAACTTTCCCTCATATAAGAATCAGAAAAAGGCAAGTTTACCCATAAACCAGACTCTGGCATACGTATCAAAAGGATCTGCCGAGTAAAACATAATCAGACTCATTCATGTGCTAAATCTTTGCCTCTGTATAGAAATCTGATCTTTGGTAAAAACGACAATATTTTTTTTTTTAGATTGAAGTAAGAAATGGACACGTGTGCAAGTGACATAAAGGCTTACACAATGTCACAATTATTAGTTTGATTGCAATTGAAGGAAATAGCACACTTATTAGCCCCGCCCTCACTGATTCTATTATTTGACTAGACATAAGGAAGGAGTCCACATGACCACTCTATAAAGGACGGGTATATGAGTGCACAGTTGGCAAGAGTATAGATCCCAACCAGCTGACATTATTACCATGCATCATGCAATGTTATAGAACAGTTTGTTACTCTGCACCGGGTCGGCTCGCTTACCTTGCTGTGAGGGTCGGCAAACATGCGAGTGAAGATCTCACAGAGTCGTTTCAGCTCCACGCGGCTGCGGAGTAAAAAAAAGAAAGAGGTTCTGTGGTTTGACGCGGATTGGCAGAGAGGATGAATGGGATCACCTTCCATGTAAAATCAGCCAGGACTTTAATTCTGATTAAAAAAACAGTGCACCCCATTAAGATAACTTGGATGGGTCTGGATCCAAATTTAATGCCCCCCTAGAAAGTGCCCTGGGTATAATATGACCGTAAGCTCTGCTGGATGAAAGCTCTGTAACTAATGTATTCTTTTATTTAAAAGTAAACAATATGGGCTGATCATGGCTACATGTGGATGCACACTCTGGTTTTCACACACTTATGAACACATACCAATGCGTCTAACACCGTTAACCCTACAGACCTTTCATTTCATTCACGAGCACGGTTTGAAACTAGCTTAGGTCACCTGAGTGTTCGCTGGCTCTTCAGCAGGTTTTGCAGTCCGAGCAACCCCTCTTTCCTCTCTGACCAATTGGAGCTGGCACAATGGTTGAGGACCTCTGCCACATCCTCCGTCTGGCGCAGATAGTGTGGGATTCCTCCGTTCCGGGAGCCATATGACCTCTCAGAACATGCGCTGGAAGCGTCGCTGTTTGCGTCATCATCAGAGTACATTCCGTAGGGCTCGTAGCGCCGTCGCACAGGCTTTTTCTAAAGAGAACATTAGCACAGCCCAATTATGGTTATACCTGAATCCCATGAATACGGCAGGTGTACAGTGCAATATACACCTACATAAACAATTTAATGTTTCACAAGTTCAATATGTCGTGTGACTGCAGAATTAAAATAGGTCTGTAGGAGGTCAAGCCTGGTAGTTCAGGGGTTTCATCTGTTACGCTCCATGTAACATGACAGACTTTAATTTTTTAGGAAGATTAATGCCTCAAACCATGTACTATATTTATAGGTGACTAGAGGTATCATTGAGATCCTGGACATTCTCATAAACAAAGAGATTTAAACACAATATATTATCAAGATATTATTTATCCAAATATTAGGTTTATAGGACCAGGAAAACACAAGGCATAAAAGCTCCAAAAGTTAGTCCTGGCAACCCAGGGTTGCTCTAGGGCTTATGCCTTTAAAAAAACAAAAACAAATTAGAATGTTGTAGGTGGAGCAAATTACTGGTGTAACCTTGCACGCCTTGTGAGTACTCTATCTCTGATAGGAGTATTTTATTTGAATGAAACACAGACTGAATGCAATGTTATGCCAAATTGTACACAGCCTTCACATATTGATCTTCAGCTTGGCCGAAGGGGCCTGCGGACTTGGCCATTGGGACATTCAATGGCAGATCTGAGTCTTTAGGGAACCTGTGCTGTGATGATAACCTGGAACATCACTGGTCCTTATTGAGTTACAGAACTTGCACATTAATCCACAAATCCAGGATACATAGTCTACTAGCTGTACATCAAGAACTATTCAGTCACCAGTTCCAATAAACATACACATTATCTCTCGGTTTTGACATTTCCCCAGAGCAGTGATGCAGAAACCCTGTGCACTGAAACACAAGACTTCACGAGAATGCTCTATCACACAGTGTTCTTGACACGAGATATAAAACATTTTTTTATTTTTTTATCACTGTGCGTGTTGAGTGAGCAGGAAAAACAGGTTGGACGCCTGTCACCCGCCTCACAGATTTATAGATCGAACTGAATGGTGATGAAACAGTGAAGAGCTGTCTCACTCATGACATTATCAGAGGGGTTTACATCAGTATCCGCCTGTATATCAAACAAATCAAATTAAAGAACACTAAAATATGCCGTGTTGGCTATTCACGTTTGAAGGTGGAAAGAATGTATTACAGTCTGTTAAACAGGCCGGTTTTACTTCACTTACCTTATTTCTGGGGTCTCCAAGAAGCTATAAAAAAATAACAAAATAGAATATTAAAAGCATGACAAATTGGAAGGAAACAAAACCCTAGTTGGAATTGGACTTTGTTTTAATAAATATCAGTTTCCACATGTATCCAATGTTTTACTTTTATGCATCCAGTCTCTTGCCTTATTTTTCAGTTCACAGGAAGCCTGGGATAAAGATTGTATGCTGTGCTTTGTTTGTGCCTTTAGCTTTATCTACAGATCCTTTTTAGATCACTTTATTGACATCCCGTATTTAGTGTTAAGCACCCTCTCCGTTCCATGTATCTCCGCTTACCAGGGCATCAGCCACTGCTGCCTCCAAATCGGTGCTAGAGCTGAGGACTCTCATAGTGTTTGAAGGTAATCTTCCAGACTGGCTGATCCCATAGCGATCTGAACAGACAAAACAATCAGGTTATGATCTGTAGTGTTACAAAGCTGTGAAATTGGAAGAGAGGAAAAGGAGAAGCAGTCACCGTGTCCCTCCTTCCATCAATACAATATACGATGAAATAGAGTGCTCTGTAATATTAAAGAGCCCCGACTGCAGTTCCAGACAAGGAACCCCACTGGCCGCCCGCCAGTACTTCCCTGGCCGCAACTGCCTGCCAGAACCAACCTCCTCCTCTCAGGTGCAACCACCCATCAGAACCCCTCTCTTAGCTGCAACGGTGCGACAGAACCTTCCTCAGCCTCTACTGACCAACAGAGCTCCCCTTGGCCACCCAGAAGACAGCTCCCCCCCCTTCTTGGCTGCAACAATCCAACATAACCCCTAAATTGCTAACAAGACAGGAAAGGGCAATATGAACTGTAAAGATGTGCACTACAGAGGAACTGGGTCAAGAAAAAAAAACAATACAGCTGAAACCTTACGGTGGTTATTTTCACGTATACTAATTTCCTGATGTCTACTGCATTTGGGAACAAGTCACGTGGGATAACTACACCAGTATCAGTGAAGAAGCCACAGGTCCACATTACTGAGAATATTGTGCAACTGAGCGCTGGGCAAATCCCAGGAAGCAGGGTGCTGATAATGCTAGATCCTAAACAAAATTATTATTTTCTTTAACCCTTGGCAGAGATTTAAGCAATACATTCAATACAACATATTGTACTGATGGACAGAAGCGGGAATACATTCAGCTATATAACAATATAATGGAGAATGCTACGGATTCAAATAAAAATAGCCACAATGTGATGGATTTTTTGAAATAAATAATAATTTTAAAAAGGTATAAGGTGACATCACCATCTGCTTTTTTAATGCATTCTTTTTCTAGAACAAAAGATATGATAGAAAATGTCTAAGGGAGACAGAAACTCTGGTGCTCAAAGTATATTACTATTCTCAATCTGCTGGATGAAAAAAAACAAAAAACCTAGAAGGCTCCAATTTGGGCTTCTGAGAGGCAAATGTTCTCTTTCATTGCAGGATAGCCACGGCCAGAAGACTGGACGCAATGCAAACTGCGTTCTGCTTATGTAATGCATTAGAAAAGTAAAGATGGCGACACCAGGACATGGAAACAGGATGGAGAAATACATGAACCCACTCCCACAGTTCAGCATACTGTCATTTAGGAACTGACCAGCAGAAAACCTGAATTTGGATAAAAACACCCACCACCCTCCCTTTGAAAGCTTTAGAGATGCAGGGTACATATTACTGAAACCATGTGCTACGCTTTGCTGGTCGGATTTCTCCGCTTTTTTTAGAGGAAGCCATTTTTTTTGCTGCACTTGTTAACTTCCAGCTGAATTAGAACAGGAAGTGCTCTTAAGAGCTTGTGCAGCAAGAAAAATGGCTCCCTCAAGACTAATATACAAATACATACAAGTAAATATACCACGTAACTTCATGGCAATATCATCAAATGAGGGTTTGGAATACAGATAAAGTGCATCATCGTTCTGGTACATCCAAGGTGAAAAACAGTGGCACTAGGGTAGGATAAAGTGGAATATGTTCACCACAGGGGGATAACCCTGTACACCTTATTCCTTTAAGCTTATGTAATGTTATGGGTAATGATGTTGACTGCAACTCTCCTGAACTCAGCACGTGTGATGGGCAGAGCCCTTGGACCCGGAGCAGCTGGGTATCAGTGTTGTGTATGGAGACCCATTGGGTTTCAGATGAACTCAGTAGAAATCTGCCACCGCCAAGTTCCCCCGTCAGTTCGCGTTCGGTTACATAGCTATGATCGGAGTCAGCAGGGACTATGAAATTCTATAGATAATGGTGACTTCATGTCACTGGCAAACTGGTACCAGTCTTAACTCAGCAGCAACAGTAACTGGAATAAGTAATTGTGTCCTTATCATAGTTCAACTAATCTTTGCCTTTGAGTAAGGATAAGACTTCCTAAATACCCCTCCTTGTCCTTTCTTCCGTCCATACGTGCTCTTGAGGGTTCTATACACACAATATTGCCCTTGCAGTGTAGTGATAAATCCTGCTGTTTGGTAAGAGCATGTAAACTCTTCTTGGGCTGTATAAATAAAGTCTTATTGCAACTAGATATCAGTGATCACATGACAGTCAATGTTCCTATAATGCAGAACTTATTCTTAATACGGGGTATTTACATTTCCTAGGGAAGGAAATCACATTTGGGTATTAAAGGAAGGATGTTTATAGAAGATATACTCAGCCACTCTCTGAATGATATGTACTTAGCAGGATCCTCTAACTCTAGAAGGATAATAGCCTCAGGCCTTGAAGAAGTTTAATTTTATCCTCATTAAGAGCAGTTTTATTTTTCCTAATGGTGATTATTAATAAACCGGAATTCATACAACAAAGAACAGACAAGTGTCTACATCCAGCTATTATCAGGACACTGTGTTCTTTCTGTCACCAGAAAATATTTCTTAATAGGGCCATGAATATAAAACATTACTTAACGACAGATAAAACCTTAATGATGAAACCGCACGCGCCTTGCGCACACATAATGGTATCACCATCTTGTTCCTTTAACTCTTACCGAGCCAGGCTGGGGCGCGACACATTGCTCACATTCCTTGCTTGGCCATTTGGCACTGAACCTGCCTCTTTTGAAGGATCAGTAAGTGCAGAGATTTTATAAATGAGAAGGTTGCCTACGTGTATAGATTATTCTTTACTCTGCATATTATAAGGACCTGAACCCAAAAAATAATATAATCTAATTGCACATATTTCGGCACTCCGTTTTTACAGGGTAGAATTAAATTGCATAGGTGCTGCCATGCTGCCACCCACTGGTGGAAATGCTAACTGCGTTCTTCCACTGGAGCAGACAAGATGCTCACCAAGGCTATGAAAGTTACGATATTACACTGGACTGGAATATTACACTGGAGAATGAGTGCCCTAGATGTTCAGGTACCTGAACTTCATGTTTAATTTTGCTGTGCATAAGCGGTCATTCCTGTCATTTATCTAAAGGAGATGGCTGTGGACCTTGCATTTAAACAGCAGACGGTCCAGCAAACTCTTTTCACATAATAGCCTTTAGGGCGTTTGTATACCATGCTTAAAACCTAAAAGCTTGCACTCTATTTCAACAGAAATAGCCAATATCATCTTGATCAAATGTGACATTATTGTGTGTGCAGATAAGCCGTATATATCCAATGCCTGAGTGTGTGTACACGGCCTTCAGTTATAATGACCCACAATTCAATTTTCCTTAACATTTTAACATTTCTCTCGTTTCAGATACACAATTAAAACCACAGTAGGCCCGATTCTGCTGTGGGAGACAGAGACTGAAGTACAGATGGTATGGTAATAATGGATGGGGAAACGGGTCATGCGAGCAGGCAAGCGAGCTTGGCGTGAGTGGAACATGAGTACATGGAATGATACAAGCTGGCATGCGGGTAAACATGGCTTCACCTGACTGCCCCACAGATTCGGAGTTGGACAGAGCGCTAGTGGATCTGGAATGGCGTCGAGAGGCTGCAAGGAGAAGGAATGGCAGAGACCCAAAGGGTTAACACAGAGAGATAACAAAGAGACAAAAGCACGTACAGGACCCTGAACATTACCGCAGACGCCCCTGCTCACAGGAGGCATGGAGGTGAAACAGGGAACAAGAAGCAGAGCGTGGATTAAATGGCTGCATGTTAGTGCACGCTGGAATGGTGACATTTTGCTAATTCTGCGTTAAAAACATGACATTTTTCATGTACTTTTACATAATTTCACCAGGGTTTCTAAATTCCTTGACATGCAATAAGGAAGGCTGGTAGAGATAGGCAGTACTGTTGCTATACCAACAATCAATCTATTACACTTTAATTGCAGCTTGTAGGAGAGAAGGAAAGAGACATTCTGATAAGGCCAATCAAGTGTGATACAGTGAAGGTGGAGCTGCCCCTTTCATTACTCCTTTGGGCTCGTGGTGACCTGTATATTAACAGTAAGGCATAATAAAATGGAATGTATTAGCCATCAATGCTGACAGCACAGATACACGGCAAATACCCTCAGTTTACACCATTTACAAACATGACTGCATAGCAGGTGGGTAGAAGCTGGTGTTGTAAATGAATGCAGGTCAGAATGGGTCCGAGGTCCTGCTTGGGACAAAACAAGGTGTATGATATGACAGGGTGACAGATGGCTCAAGGGAAGCCCAGCTGGGATTACTTTGGCCGGGTAGCACCAGGGTTAGTTAGAGTCCAGCCAGGTGTAGATCCACAATATATATTTTGTAGATTTGCACTAGAAACTGTAAAGTTTAGGAAGCGCCAATCCAGCTAACCGTCCCTGGGTTCAGTGTTTAAGCCGTGCAGTGACCAGGTATGTCCAAATAATCCTGATCCATTTTATAGGTGTACATGTCGTTTTAATTTACAAACACAGCATAGCCTGTGGATCCAGCATCCTATTGCAGATCCTTCTGTTCTGGTGAATAGTAATTCACACTGGCTGAACCAAAGGACAGGCATCTTTAAATGGTCCACCTCAGCTTGAGAGGAGCATCCCCAGTTACTATGCTTTGAATAAGGCTCTAAGTATTAAAGGACAGCTGTAGCAACAAATTAACTTGTGTTTAAAGAAAGGATTGCACCCAGTGTAGGCATTTTACACAGAAATGCTTTATTGAAAGAATACAAATAATGTACATTATTTGCTTCTTTGCTTCATATCCCTCTAACGGGGGCGGACATGTTGTTTATAATCTTGGGGCAGATCTTCATTCGCCTGCATGTAGGTTAATGCAGATCGGACCCAAGATTCTAAACATGTCCGCCCCTTTTAGAGCTACATCAACCATGCAGTGCTCAATAAGGTGTTTTATTTCTATTCGTTCATTAAAGCATCTCCATACACACCAGCTACACTTATACACATGTTTAATTGAACATGAGCTAATTTTTTGCCTCCAGTTGTTCTTTAAAGTATAGACCCATCTGTCTGAACTTGGAATGAGAGAGAGAGTAACGCAGGACTGGTTGCAATGATTTCGCCTTCACATTGTCTTATAAGTGGAAAATGCACAACTAATGAATCTATATTGAAATGACTGTGCTGATCACCCGAACCTTATACATAGCAGTGCTAATCTGGGGCCTATCAATAAGTAAGCAATCAAACCTTTTTTGGAGGATAAAAACACTCACACACTGCACGTGTTGAAATCATTAATATGCAGGACAATAAAATTTAGGATGAGTTTATAAAAAAAAAACTCCTTACTGTAAAATGTAATGTCACAGTGAGATCCAGTCACTAAACAGTTAACAGTGCTGAGCGAGTGCATGAATTTACACTTTACACACAAAAAAAATAATTCCAACAAGCCCTTCTTACCAGCGTATCTACTAACGTCCGAGTTTTGCCATACTCTCGTCTATTGGGCCTATTCACATAAAATGAACTCGGCTATGAATGACTGATTTCTGCACTCTGCTTGTCAGTTCATCACTTGTGAAGAGGCCCCAGTGACTCTTCTATCTCCAGAGGGATTATTATTCCTGGCAATGAATAGCTCCAAGTGCCCAAGTCTTAGAACCACATGTTTTGTGAACATTCAGAGCCGGGCAGTAGAGGGCGCTGCAGGAATTCCCCAAGCCATTATGTTCCGCTAAATTATCAAAGAGATGATTGACCCTTGGATCAGATAATAACCATTTACCACTGGTTTGAAAAGCTAAAGGACTTGGGTGAATCACACAAACACATCCTGTGATTAAACTGCACTTATTTAAGTACAGGATCTAGAATTCAAGGAAAGAAAAAATGTTATGAACTCTAAAAACAATTGCCAAAAATTAACTAAAAGCAAGAAAACATACAAAGTTCCAAGCCTAGTAAAGTCCTTCATGCAGGGTTAGAGTGTGTGACGGATAGAGTTAATATATAACAAACTAACTCGCAACAAAATAAATTAAGAAAATAAATCCTGATATTACTATTTGGTACCTCTTAATGACAACTTAACACCACCAATCACCACTGAGATCAGATTTGTGTTGACAAGAATAGTGTGTGATGTCACTGGCTGATAGAGCTTAAAGGGTACAAAATTAAAAAAAAGAAAGCCAGATACCAGGATGACGTTATTCTTACCCATCAAGGATCTAGCAGATAACGGATTTATTCATTTTACAAGATAAATAAGATCCAAATAATATTAAATACAAATAAGAAAAAAAGAACAAATAATCTGAAAAGCTTCAGGTAGATTAAAAAAAAAAAAGGTAAATTATCTCAAAATAATGCAGCAGTGCAGAGGTTACACAATGCAATCACATCAGAAAAACAGGGGAGACCATCACTAAAAATGGAGATCAAGGCTTCCCTTTAGAGAATCAATATACCAGCTATGGAACAAGCTAGATTGCACTATTGGTAATGGGCCTCTGTACATATTCCTTTAAAAGCAGCCATTTCCAACTACTATGCGCATTTAGAACATTATCAGTGTCTACACTGCATTTCTGATCCAATCGGTTATTTTAATGGACAACATTTGCTTTTCTTTAAAAAAAAAAAAAAAAAACCATTTGGAAGTAACCCAAAACATCTGAACGAGTATATTCTGGGGCAAAGTTTTAAGAGTGATCAAATTAGTACGAACTGGTTTCCATGGAGACTGAACAACTTTTACATCTTTGCCCCAAAAGTGACCTTTATACATAAGTCCCGTTATGCAGGGACTGGCTTGTTGAGCTTCTTCCGCTAGCAGAGCTCCGATGCCATGGCCAATGCAATTACATTATTAAAAACTAAAAAATTTTTTAAAGGACCACTAAACTATATATATCACATGTGCACCTACTGTAGAAGCACAAATAAAAAACTAGTTGTCCTCCGTCTGAGGATAAATGTACTTTTGATAGTACACGCCGGTTTATTCTTTGACCCAAGGCTGCCATGATTCCCCAAGGTCCCACATCAGCTGTATGCTAGACAAGCAGGACATTTTTAATCCTTGCTTCCTTTAAGAAAGCAAGGGTTAAAATAAAAGTTCAATTGTACTTTAACAATGTATTGTGCAGGGCCAACGCTTTTTGCATGAGAAATTCACCAGGTTTGTCCCTGCACAATGGATAGCAGAGTCAGTGAGAGTAAATCCTTTTTTTTGTGTGAATGTACCCCAAACTTATATATGTGATGTGCATTAATAATAAAAACCTTTATTTTACAGACAGCTTGGTATACTGTTCTATGATTATTCGCTATACACATATAACATTGGAGGTCCTAGGGATGTCTCAGTCTCCATTTATAGGTCTGTGAAGGTGTAAAGGACGTCTAATATTCGGGATAAAGGCTATATTGTGCGTTATTAAAGTACAACACAGCCGGCTACAGACGGAGGCTAGGTGTTCATTATCAGGGTGATCTAGCAATGCTGTCAAAGAATAAACAGGAGACCGAACATGCAGAAAAAAAAAAGGACAAGCAGGTTGAGTAGATATTAGAACAGCAATCCATCTGATCCCTCTTTAGCAGTGTGGGGTGAAGAGTCACCAAGCAGGACTGAGATGGTCATATAAAGCCCCAACTGAGGACTCATGTAATAAGAATAAAAAGACGGCTCGTATGGCCAGGGCTATGCAAAGGCTACAGATCAGGGAGAAATGATTGCTGCGATAATACAGACTCCAGGGTAAAGGGCCAGTGCCCCCAATGCCTGTTTGTACTCACCCAGAGGAGCAAAGCCCCGGGCGGGACTAGTATCCCGGCTGCTCTCCCGGCTGGTATCGCGGCTGCACCCCTGACTCATGCTGGGTCGGGGGATACGGCTGCTCCTTGCTTGCATGCGATGTGAAGAGTCAGCAGGTTAATTGAATACATTTAACAGAAGGTTAACACAGGACATAGAGCTACATCCAGGGAGACGCATGTTAGTAGTGTAATTCCTGCAGTGATACACTCTGTCAGCAGTCATTATCTCCGCTCTCCTGTACAGATGTATGGAGAGCTGGTACCCAAGTATACAACATTACAGGACCATTTCACTGAACTTTGAGGCTTTTGATATCATGATAGTGATCCTTTATCCACATGTATTCCTTTCTGGAACAAATTCAAGCTAGCGGTTACGTTCCGTGTAGACTTGGCAAGTCTTGGTTATCTATACATGTACATTAGTTGCAGGAGATTTAATACAGTGGGTCATTGATTGTTGGCTACACTGGATTTTGCTAAAGATCAATTGGCTTGCCATCTGTAGATGACTGGTTCCACCAAGAGAAAAATAGTGCAATCTAGATTTAGTTGCAGCATAAAACAAAACAAAGTTGTATAAAAAATACAATATTCTGATATTGCACTTTTCCCCTGTACTTTATAGTCCACAGGCACAAACATACAGAGTGCACAGACACTGTACTTAATATATTCATTATTAATATTAATTAATTATATGATATTCTCAGTGATCGCTCAGAGTTCGTGAAGGCTGACTTGGGGGTCAATGGCAGATACGGTAGCATGGACAGACAGGAAGTCCCCACAACTGCGCAGATGTCATGGGGTTCTCAAATGAGCAAGCAAGGTTCTTCCTTTAGTACATGCGTCACATTACAGCTGACTGACCCACATCTGCTTGTGTGAGAAGAGCTGCCTGTCTGAGGCAACTTGACAGCGGATTTTAGGACACTCTGGGATCAGTCTGGATAGTGTAAGAGGAACAAACGCAGACTCAGCCCATGGATAGGACTGTTATCAGCCAATATATGATACTGCTCTGGAAGTCACATGGCTCTCAGAAACCCTCCCAAAAGCAAACAGCTGGGCGTGTGGATGGAGGAGACTGCAATGGACATGTATAAGTAAACACTTCACTGCCAGGGAGCACACTGCGGCATTCGATAGTGCAGTCTGACACACTGTATTCATTAAGAGACTGTAAAAGCACAGACAGACCTCTTACATCAAGTATGATTTGGCCTTCAGGATGGCAATTACACATTTTCTGAGAACGTGGTGTAAAGATTTGTGATTTGATTATGCTCAACACAACAAATTAATGACAGTAATGAAAGTGCCAATCAGGCGGCAAGGAACGCCAGCGTGACAATTACTTTAACCCCTCGATGGCAAGAAGACAAACTCGTCAGCATCCAGCGAGTTATGAATAACCAGTTTTAGGTAGGACTTTGCTATTCTGGCAGTGAAGAGTTTAAACAAGAAAAAAACTCTTTATTCTTGTTTAATTCTTTGTCTGATGGCGATAAGCGTGTACAGCATTAATGTTACCGCGGTAACAGGCCTGATAGATGGAGCTGAACAGTTGGCGGTACCCAGCATCCTCTGTTCTTACCCAATCCGATTCTGTTTGGGCTGGTTTCCCGGCTGCATCCCTGGCTACGCGGAATCTTGCTTCTCTTTTCGGCGGAGGGCATCTGCGAGACCCTGTGAGCGCTGGATGATATGCCGTAACCGCTGCTTAGCAGTTTTCCTGGAGAACTGGAGCGGCTGCCGGCTGCATACACAGAGAAGGGGTATAAATACAGTGGGTTCTCAGCTCTAGCAAAGTGAGCATATTATAACAGTACCTCGCCAGTCTTCTGCTCCAGCCGTGTAACCATATTCTGCATGGCTTTAGAGTATGTTACAGGGAGAGTGCCAAAAGCAGAGCAATGTGCCAGATTTCTCCCACAAACCTATTTACGGTTGGCATTGCCCATTGTACCACTTGTTGTGCCAGTCAGAGATGACAAAATCCCTGCAAGTGTTTGGGTCGGGTACCCTTGATGAAGTGGGACTGAAACAATGGCTCAGTGAGGCTTTCTCTGTCAGTGGCAGAACACAATGTCCACTAACTGGAACTGCAGCAACATGTCAGCCAAGGTAATGCGCAGATTGGACCCATGCCACTGCGTGCCTCATAGGGTTCATTGTCACCAGTTTGTGAGAACTTGGCACTAGGAGAAGTGGTGCCTGCAATAGGTCAGTGATGCCAAGAGATGGCAGAGAACAATAGGACAGCATCACAGCGATGGGATGCAAAGCTGCGTTAAAACAAGGATTGCAAAGAGGAAAAAGAAGAAAGTTTCTTACCACTGGCAGGATTAGCTGATCTGGATCCTTGTGCACGAAAGCAGGGTGAATGATAGCAAAACACGATTTAGAAAAGGCCACAGAAGGTCACATTTATCAAGCATCTTGTACCAGGCATGGCTTGCACACATTTCACTCATATTCTGAATCATTTTAAGAGACGATAAACCAAAAATATGTTTTAAAACCAAGGAGAAACCAAATTCTGGCTGATTAAAATGCCTTTTTGAATGATGCTTCTATGATGCAATGTTCAAAAGATATTACTGTTTTAGAGGATGTCTGACAAAGACTTCTAGGTGCCGGAGTATTATTATTATTATAGTGGGCATGAGATGTGGTGAAAAGGCTGCATGAAGAGATCTCAGTTTAAGATCAGAAAGCCGAGCATAACTGCCGCCAGGAATTTCAATCCTATCAATCCCAGCCATATGGGGCTGGATGGTTAAACGAGTCAAGTTAGAGAGTGGCCTGGGGGTAGTTTGCTTTACTCCCTTGTCCTACCCTGCCCCCAGCGGAGGAAACACTTCCTCCTAGCTAGAAGGTGTGTTTAGTACACCAAAACACTAGGAAACATTAGACTTATGAATAATCCAGTGCACAATAGGAGCTTGTTTGCAAGACATTTTAATCAGGCAGGAGCCAACTTCTGCCTCTATAACTCACTCAATACATTCTACATAAACACACACAGACACACACACAATCATCTCTTACAATAACTGCAACATGAAAGAGATTAGAAAAAGGCTGCTGTGTTAGAGAGACACTGGCAGACGTAGCTGAACAGTTTATATAGCGTGTAAATAGCAGGTTCTCCCCTCAATAGTCCCACGTATATACTGTATAGAGCGGCCAGGAGACGCGTCCCATACACCTACTAACGCTTATATTCACTTACGTTGGGACTGTGATACAATCTTCGCACGACTGCGCCCACGAGTGTCTACCGGGGTAGAGGTGGTAGTGCTTCCAGAACTCTGCCGCCTGGTGCGAATTCGACCTATCAAAGAAAAGAAATGCATTGGAGTTATGGAGAGACCCCCAATACCTTGCCCCGCGGGTTCAAACCTCATCTCATTCCAGATCTAGCAAAGAAACTGCACAAAGCCTTAGTCAATGTCGCTTTAGTAGAATAGGCAATGTAAGAAGCAGTAACCAGACTGTACACGGCACTGCCCAATGCAATATCTACAGGGCCATCTGGTTAATAGCAGGAATTCCAATTGAATACTATCCCCTCCCCATAATTAGGTCAGACGTGTCCTATCCAATCCCTAACCTAGGGCTTGACAATCCCCATTTTTGGCTCCTAACTTTTTGATCGTCTTAGATAGAACTGAGGAGTTATTGCCACAAAAATAACTAGACTGGTTGCTGAATTGCTCTGTTAGGCTGATAAAGTTATACATTTTCCTCAAGCCCAAACTTTACAAGACTAATGTACACACACAGTCAGCAGAATGCATTAAATACTGCGCCTACAGGAGCACACACAAACTAAAAGCATTAACAGACAAAATGCGGTGTTCATACAGAAATATTCTTCTTACCCACAAATGTTGCTCTTAAGTGAACCATGAAAAAAACAAAACGGTTCACATAATTGTGCTGAGTTGTATTACAGATGTGGATAGAGCAGGATATGATTATAGAGTACAGTGGAATGAATTTTTGTTTTTAAAAACTTGGTCATAAGTAGCCAATATATGTCATTATATGATTTGGTTAAAACCACCGCCAAAAGGGCAACTCCTGAAATGAGGAGGATATTTACTGAACCGACTCGTTTTTGGAAAGTGTCTATATAGAGACGTGGCAAAAATATTAACCAGAGTGAACAAAGTATAGAAAGGGGTTTATAGGGCTAAAAGTCAAAGAAAGTAAGCCAATACCTATAGTCTTAGACGGTAATAAAAAAACTTAATGAACAATGGCCACTGCCTGATGAGGATCTTTGCCAAGAATAAATGATAACAGAAAAACATTCAGGGTGAGGATTCAGATCTCTCTTCTGGAAAACAGGAAGCAGCTGTTTATCAAGAAGAAAAAATAACAGATAATTGCAAATGGGAAGCATTTTTCAAATCACAGCTTTTACTTCGCTGCCATGTCATCTGTGTATTATGTGGACCCTGTGGGTCTTCTGGCTTCTATTTTCTGATAACGGGGGCTTCTTTGCTGAATCCGTTGCAAAAAAAAAAAATGATAGTATGGCTTATTGAGAAAGGGGGGCCTCCCACCCTGCCCAGAACCCTGTGAGCAGCTCACCAATATGCGAGTGTTGCTCCCTGATTTATCCACTCATGTAATACAATGATGCACTATTATATATATGTTGTTTTGCTTCTGGTTCTTCTCCCCCCCCCCCCCCACTGGGGAATACCTGCAACATGTATGTGCAACATACAACACGGGTGAAGTTATACAGATCTATTTTGCTCTATGTGCACCACTTATTTTATTTAGTGGGTTAAAGAGAGATTGGTCCGAGCGAGTGGCTGCAAATTCATTTACACGTATATTGGTTGGAGTGTGTATACTTTCACACCACTGCGGGATTTGGTTTCTAAACTAGACACATTACACTTAACACACAAGATGGATGGATCACCCACAGCTAGATACAAATGTCATTTGTGCAAGTGCAACTGTTAATTCTGCAATATATATATCTCCGTGGGGCATCATTAGAGGCCCCTGACAGGAATGTGCTCCAGATTAGGTCAGACACGTACACGGTCTCGCAAGGGGCAAATAAATCCCTTATTATCTGCTATTAATTCAGGGGGTAGACTAAGTGAAACGAGGGTGCCAAGATCCCATTAAAACATTTGAAAGAAGTAAGGGAGATTACTCAAACCACACTACACACCGTGGATGATGCACTAAAAGGGGTGCGATTTTGGAGTCAGGATGGCTGAGGGAAATGGGAGTTTCCATCCACACACAGCTGGGGCTTTTTGAAAGAGACGTCAGAATAAATCGAAGGTTGGTCTTTAGGTCATTTCAAAAGGAGGGATTTGGAAGTGCTGGGTAAATATGACGTCATATAAAAGGATGGACAGGAAAGGCTCATATTTAATCTTCCCTTATTCAAGTATCAGCACAGTGACTGATAGATCAACTTTAGAAAATACTTTACCTTTATCAACAGAGCTTAAATGTCTGTATTCTGTCTGCACATAGACTCAGAGGGACTTCCCCTAAAATCTCTAGCGTGGCCTGCTCCACAATAACAATTACTGAATGGATCTTATAAACTACTGCACAGGTTTAAACATGTTAATATCAATGGTAGGTTTGTTTTCCATTTTTCCAAGTGGCCAAAAAAAACAAAAACAAATGTATAATGTCCTGGATACAAAGAGTAGGATTCTTTTCCCCCCCCTGCAAATAACAGGGATTATGTATTAAACTGGTGCTTAGGTTTTAATAGTCGAGTTTGAAAAATTCTCCTCTATTTGCCCCAACAAGTCCTCTAGTAGGCGTAAAAATGACAAAATTGTTTTGCCAAGAGGCAAAAAACTAAAATGTATGTACTAGAATTTGACAAATGATAACAAAATGTCTGTCCTCCACATAGCAGCGATCAGTGGGACCAATCTCCATTCCCATGTCACTGACTGCACAGGATTCTGGGGGCACACTCAATACTTCCTGTGTGTGTGTGTGGGCATAAAGTAGACTTCACTGTGACTTTATAATCCATGGATAAGTGACGTGGAGAAAGCAAGTAAGACGTCTCTAATCAGGATCAGACTTGTGAGAGTTAACACATTCTCAAACCAATCCAGGACATCACTGAAACCCAATGCATAGGAGAAGCAACTACAATGTATCCAGTGTTCATCACTTGGGGGAAAACAAGGAAGTGTACTCACAGGAAGTGCTTACTGCAGGAAGTGCTGGGGATAGCAGATCATTGCACACTACCCCAGCTGGGAAGCTAGGGTAATACTGTATGTAACGCATAGCAGGAAGGGTCAGAAATACACTGTATGTCATGCGGACATCAGAACTCAGTAAACTCACATTGGATAAAAAAAACAATAGATTGATTTAACTACACATACTCTACTGCACAACAGTGTGTGGGGGGGATCCGATCAATGGTGTAACACAGAGACAGGGGTGATGAAGTCACCAAGCATACAACATGCATATCACCAGGAAGCACGGATGGATACCAAATAAAAATAAAAAAAAACATCCTTGTGGATACAAAATACAAAGCGGATCAGACCTCTGTCACACAGACTGCTTACCATCAGACTTAGCAGTGGGACCATCTTTAGGCAAATTAAACATAAGGAATAGAAATAGGGAAAAGGAACAGTGGGGAGAATTAGTGAAAGATTCAGGAGCTGACTAAAATCGTTAGTACTAATATTGTATAAGAAGCTAAACGTTGACGATGTACAAAAAAAATAATAATAGGTTTTTCTTTGACACGTTCAGTACTGAAAGGATTATCTGGTTTGAATGCTGTAATGTGTTAAAAGCCACTGGAACTCAAGCAAATTCTAGATACCATTTCTGCACCATGATTTAAATAATACAATGCCACATCTCCACATATTCTAGAGATTACCTGTGGAAAAAAGGTGGACTGCCAGTATTGGCTAATTAAAGGGTCGACTGCCAGTATTGGCTAATTAAAGGTGGACTGCCAGTATTGGCTACTTAAAAGGTGGACTGCCAGTATTGGCTACTTAAAAGGTGGACTGCCAGTATTGGCTACTTAAAAGGTGGACTGCCAGTATTGGCTACTTAAAAGGTGGACTGCCAGTATTGGCTCATTAAAGGGGGGACTGCCAGTATTGGCTCATTAAAGGGTGGATTGCCAGTATTGGCTAATTAAAGGTGGACTGCCAGTATTGGCTAATTAAAGGTGGACTGCCAGTATTGGCTAACTAAATTGCACAGTCCCCAGCTCGATAGAGTGTGTATATATTTTTTAACACTCAAAGGAAAGCTGTAGTTTGAGAGATAAATGTCTGGGAAAAAACGGATCAGTCTTCCCTCACCTAGAGATGCGTAGGATCCTGGCGGCAGAGCAGCGGCAGAGCTGAACGGTGTGGCGCTAGTTGCAGAGCCTACTTTAGACTTGGAAGTGGCGGCTGCGTTCACATCAATGTCACTGCGAGAGCGCTGCAGAGAGCCAGGGGTGGATACGGACTTTGCACTAGCGGTTGAGGCTGTAATACGGGAGAGAAAATGGTCAGGTAACTTCCTAGTATTCTACAAGAGTCAGGTTACTGTGAAAGACTAAAACGCCAAAATATTTAGTGACCATTTGTGGTCATATTCAATGCACTGTGATGTGCTTTACACATGATTTGCTGGGATCAGTCTATAGATAATGTATTTAATATACAGATATTTTAGTGTTTTTGAAGATATATTTCCAACAGGAATAGAAAAAAAAATGTAAAAAAAGTTTATGTGATAAATGGAAAACTGAGTTGCCAAACAGACGGCAATAGCCGAGCTGAGAAAACAAACGAATTGGAGAATTTTTCCAACTGTGCAATTATTATTATTTATATTTACGCTTTGCATCTCGGCTGTCTATTCACCAGATTTCTTATTATGGTTCATGACGCTTTGCATCTCAGCTGTCAAGTCACCAGATTTCTTAGCGCCTGACTGAAACATAGATGCTGGCGGTATGGAAAACCCTGGCTATTGTGGGTCATGAGTGCAAGAAAACCCAAAACAGTTCAAAAGAGGATTTACAGGCTGAACGGTGGCTATGTATACAGAGCAATTCCAGGGCACAGTTATAAAAGTGGATCAATCAGCAGGAATACAACTCCTGAGTGTGGATTGGTGTAACATTCTGCAAGTGGGAGTCTAGGACTGTTCACAGCGATTGTTTCTGAACTGAACCATCAGTGCCAAATACTAACCTCCCCCCCACCCCCAACAAAACCCCTCTTACCTTGCAAGTACCCTCTAACCCTAATACCATAATACTAACCCTGAACGAGCCCTAAAACTAACCTGTAACCCTAAAACCTGCAGTGAGGGAGCTATGAAGCGTTAGCAAAGAACTGACCCAGACCGTGGAGGTGGTACACGCTCAGTCATGAATCACTGTAGAGCTGCGATAATTAGTAAATCTCAGATACTCTGTGATCATATACAGTGATAACAAGGCCATCCTCTGGCAGATCTACTTGTTCGAATGGAATGAGGCATAAAATGACTCCTAATAAGAAGATAATTTGATTACGCTTTCGCACAAACACTTGGTCTTCTCTCCTAATCAAGCGGAAAGAAATAGGGCAGGAACAAGACCGGATCATTGCAGTCCGATGAGCAGGAGATGACAATTACTAGAGATCTGGTTCATTACATGGAGAACAACGTGTGAACATTTCTGTCCTTGTTACATGGAATGTTCATCTCACATGTGGACATGCGGTCAATCCTAAACCGTGGCACTCACCTCGTGTCACAGCACTGCTTGTAGGACTTCTTTTGGTTGACAGAGGACGGCTGAAGAGTAGAAAGAAGAAAAATAAAAATTGATTACACACAGAATGAAATGAGGATCGGACATGGATTTAAACTGATTCTCGGCTTAGCCCTTTCCGCCAAATCTTCATATAACCTTTTCTGCGCCACGGGAGAGGACACAGCAGCTGAAATTGCTATTCGGCTGCTTTGCTTGCTGGGCTAGATGGTCTAATGGGCTTCTGTATGCCATCAGATGGTACAAGACAATGGTCACCTGTTTGGTTTTACCTGTGATCTCCTGCAATCACAGGCATCAGTCCTGTTACTTAACAAGCTTTGTGTTGCCCACGGGGGCAGCAGGTCTTCCAGAATTCTTGGGTCAGAGAACACAAATGATAGCAGCACTTGCAGAGGTGCAGATGCTGCTAAACAAAACAAACAAAAAACAGGTAACAGTGCATGCTCTAAACTCTGATGAGTTAGAATTATCGCTGTTATAGTGGCCTGAACTCTAAGAGTTTTATTCTTTTTACTTAAACTTAATAAAGCCTGGCCTGCGCTTGTCCTGGCCGAGCATAAGGGCCTGCGCTTGTCCTGGCCGAGCATGCGGGCCTGCGCTTGTCCTGGCCGAGCATGCGGGCCTGCGCTTGTCCTGGCCGAGCATGCGGGACCTGCGCTTGTCCTTGCCGAGAATGCGGGACCTGCGCTTGTCCTGGCCGAGCATGCGGGCCTGCGCTTGTCCTGGCCGAGCATGCGGGCCTGCGCTTGTCCTGGCCGAGCATGCGGGCCTGCGCTTGTCCTGGCCGAGCATGCGGGCCTGCGCTTGTCCTGGCCGAGCATGCGGGCCTGCGCTTGTCCTGGCCGAGCATGCGGGCCTGCGCTTGTCCTGGCCGAGCATGCGGGCCCGCGCTTGTCCTGGCCGAGCATGCGGGCCACCACATGAAGCCATTTGCAGTGTTTGTTTTGCAGGTTTGGAAGCATATTGCTCAGTTACTAGACTAATCTGTATTTCTTTACCTTACTGCTATATACATTAAGGAGAAGGAGAAAAGCAGAAGCGAAAAGAAAAATCCACGAACCAAGTGCAAAATAAATAATATATTGCCTTTAATATTAGGCACACATGGGAGAGGGGTAAATAACAGCAAAGAAATAGACAAACGCCTTTCATGTTTCGAGCTCACAAGTATTGTACACAAGTATAACCCCTTGAGACTAACCCTGGCCATAAGGTAATACATGTGCTCTCCCCAGCTGTACTGCTCACTTCAGGCTAACCCCGGCCATAAGGTAATACATGTGCTCTCACCAGCTGTACTGCTCACTTCAGGCTAACCCGGGCCCTAAGGCAATACATGTGCTCTCCCCAGCTGTACTGCTCACTTCAGGCTAACCCCGGCCCTAAGGTAATAAGTCTCTCCCCAGCTGTATTGCTCACTTGAGGCTAACCCTGGCCCGAAGGTAATACATGTGCTCTCCCCAGCTTTATTGCTCACTTGAGGCTAACCCCGGCCCTAAGGTAATAAGTCTCTCCCCAGCTGTATTGCTCACTTGAGGCTAACCCTGGCCCGAAGGTAATACATGTGCTCTCCCAAGCTGTATTGCTCACTTGAGGCTAACCCTGGCCCTAAGGTAATACATGTGCTCTCCCCAGCTGTATTGCTCACTTGAGGCTAACCCTGGCCCTAAGGTAATACATGTGCTCTCCCCAGCTGTATTGCTCACTTGAGGCTAACCCTGGCCCTAAGGTAATAAGTCTCTCCCCAGCTGTATTGTTCACTTGAGGCTAACCCTGGCCCGAAGGTAATACATGTGCTCTCCCCAGCTGTATTGCTCAATTGAGGCTAACCCCGGCCCTAAGGTAATAAGTCTCTTCCCAGCTGTACTGCTCACTTCAGGCTAACCCTGGCCCTAAGGTAATACATGTGCTCTCCCCAGCTGTATTGCTCACTTGAGGCTAACCCTGGCCCTAAGGTAATACATGTGCTCTCCCCAGCTGTATTGCTCAATTGAGGCTAACCCCGGCCCTAAGGTAATAAGTCTCTTCCCAGCTGTACTGCTCACTTCAGGCTAACCCTGGCCCTAAGGTAATACATGTGCTCTCCCCAGCTGTATTGCTCACTTGAGGCTAACCCTGGCCCTAAGGTAATACATGCGCTCTCCCCAGCTGTATTGCTCACTTGAGGCTAACCCTGGCCCTAAGGTAATACATGTGCTCTCCCCAGCTGTATTGCTCACTTGAGGCTAACCCCGGCCCTAAGGTAATACATGTGCTCTCCCCAGCTGTATTGCTCACTTGAGGCTAACCACGGCCCTAAGGTAATACATGTGCTCTCCCCAGCTGTATTGCTCACTTGAGGCTCTCCTGCGAGCTGGAGGATGATCGGTCTGACTGCGGCAGAGAGACGATGCTGTCAGAGTTCTTCAGATGAGACTGTAAAGCTTTCTGATACGATGACTCCAGATTGTGAAATAAATTCTCAGCTTCTTTACCAAAGTGACTGTGGAAACCCCAATAACATCTGCAAGGAGAATTAGAGATTACATTTCTACGCACAGGGAAATAAAATGGCCAGTCTGCTTATTCCATAGGAAAGGTCAATGTGAACCCATAATCCAGTAAGCTAAAGGGAACCAGAACGCAGCAGTTATTTGAAAGTACAAGACGCGGCCGAACTCATGAAGAAAGCGTCAGTAGGTTAATATTAAAGTGTGGGATATAGCAGAGTATACGGAGGAAGCGTCAGTAGGCTAATATTAAAGTGTGGGATATAGCAGAGTATACGGAGGAAGCGTCAGTAGGTTAATATTAAAGTGTGGGATATAGAGTATACGGAGGAAGCGTCAGTAGGCCAATATTAAAGTGTGGGATATAGCAGAGTATACGGAGGAAGCGTCAGTAGGTTAATATTAAAGTGTGGGATATAGCAGAGTATACGGAGGAAGCGTCAGTAGGCTAATATTAAAGTGTGGGATATAGAGTATACGGAGGAAGCGTCAGTAGGCTAATATTAAAGTGTGGGATATAGAGTATACGGAGGAAGCGTCAGTAGGCCAATATTAAAGTGTGGGATATAGAGTATACGGAGGAAGCGTCAGTAGGCTAATATTAAAGTGTGGGATATAGAGTATACGGAGGAAGCGTCAGTAGGCTAATATTAAAGTGTGGGATATAGAGTATACGGAGGAAGCGTCAGTAGGTTAATATTAAAGTGTGGGATATAGAGTATACGGAGGAAGCGTCAGTAGGCTAATATTAAAGTGTGGGATATAGAGTATACGGAGGAAGCGTCAGTAGGTTAATATTAAAGTGTGGGATATAGAGTATACGGAGGAAGCGTCAGTAGGCCAATATTAAAGTGTGGGATATAGAGTATACGGAGGAAGCGTCAGTAGGCTAATATTAAAGTGTGGGATATAGAGTATACGGAGGAAGCGTCAGTAGGCTAATATTAAAGTGTGGGATATAGAGTATACGGAGGAAGCGTCAGTAGGTTAATATTAAAGTGTGGGATATAGCAGAGTATACGGAGGAAGCGTCAGTAGGCTAATATTAAAGTGTGGGATATAGAGTATACGGAGGAAGAGTCAGTAGGCCAATATTAAAGTGTGGGATATAGAGTATACGGAGGAAGCGTCAGTAGGCTAATATTAAAGTGTGGGATATAGAGTATACGGAGGAAGCGTCAGTAGGCTAATATTAAAGTGTGGGATATAGAGTATACGGAGGAAGCGTCAGTAGGTTAATATTAAAGTGTGGGATATAGAGTATACGGAGGAAGCGTCAGTAGGCCAATATTAAAGTGTGGGATATAGAGTATACGGAGGAAGCGTCAGTAGGCTAATATTAAAGTGTGGGATATAGAGTATACGGAGGAAGCGTCAGTAGGCCAATATTAAAGTGTGGGATATAGAGTATACGGAGGAAGCGTCAGTAGGCTAATATTAAAGTGTGGGATATAGAGTATACGGAGGAAGCGTCAGTAGGCTAATATTAAAGTGTGGGATATAGCAGAGTATACGGAGGAAGCGTCAGTAGGCTAATATTAAAGTGTGGGATATAGCAGAGTATACGGAGGAAGCGTCAGTAGGTTAATATTAAAGTGTGGGATATAGCAGAGTATACGGAGGAAGCGTCAGTAGGCTAATATTAAAGTGTGGGATATAGAGTATATGGAGGAAGCGTCAGTAGGCTAATATTAAAGTGTGGGATATAGAGTATACGGAGGAAGCGTCAGTAGGCTAATATTAAAGTGTGGGATATAGAGTATACGGAGGAAGCGTCAGTAGGCTAATATTAAAGTGTGGGATACAGAGTATACGGAGGAAGCGTCAGTAGGCCAATATTAAAGTGTGGGATATAGAGTATACGGAGGAAGCGTCAGTAGGCTAATATTAAAGTGTGGGATATAGAGTATACGGAGGAAGCGTCAGTAGGCTAATATTAAAGTGTGGGATATAGAGTATACGGAGGAAGCGTCAGTAGGTTAATATTAAAGTGTGGGATATAGAGTATACGGAGGAAGCGTCAGTAGGCTAATATTAAAGTGTGGGATATAGAGTATACGGAGGAAGCGTCAGTAGGCTAATATTAAAGTGTGGGATATAGAGTATACGGAGGAAGCGTCAGTAGGCTAATATTAAAGTGTGGGATATAGAGTATACGGAGGAAGCGTCAGTAGGTTAATATTAAAGTGTGGGATATAGAGTATACGGAGGAAGCGTCAGTAGGTTAATATTAAAGTGTGGGATATAGAGTATACGGAGGAAGCGTCAGTAGGCTAATATTAAAGTGTGGGATATAGAGTATACGGAGGAAGCGTCAGTAGGCTAATATTAAAGTGTGGGATATAGAGTATACGGAGGAAGCGTCAGTAGGTTAATATTAAAGTGTGGGATATAGAGTATACGGAGGAAGCGTCAGTAGGCTAATATTAAAGTGTGGGATATAGAGTATACGGAGGAAGCGTCAGTAGGTTAATATTAAAGTGTGGGATATAGCAGAGTATACGGAGGAAGCGTCAGTAGGTTAATATTAAAGTGTGGGATATAGAGTATACGGAGGAAGCGTCAGTAGGTTAATATTAAAGTGTGGGATATAGAGTATACGGAGGAAGCGTCAGTAGGTTAATATTAAAGTGTGGGATATAGAGTATACGGAGGAAGCGTCAGTAGGTTAATATTAAAGTGTGGGATATAGCAGAGTATACGGAGGAAGCGTCAGTAGGTTAATATTAAAGTGTGGGATATAGCAGAGTATACGGAGGAAGCGTCAGTAGGCCAATATTAAAGTGTGGGATATAGCAGAGTATACGGAGGAAGCGTCAGTAGGCTAATATTAAAGTGTGGGATATAGAGTATACGGAGGAAGCGTCAGTAGGCTAATATTAAAGTGTGGGATATAGAGTATACGGAGGAAGCGTCAGTAGGCTAATATTAAAGTGTGGGATATAGAGTATACGGAGGAAGCGTCAGTAGGCTAATATTAAAGTGTGGGATATAGAGTATACGGAGGAAGCGTCAGTAGGCTAATATTAAAGTGTGGGATATAGAGTATACGGAGGAAGCGTCAGTAGGTTAATATTAAAGTGTGGGATATAGAGTATACGGAGGAAGCGTCAGTAGGCCAATATTAAAGTGTGGGATATAGAGTATACGGAGGAAGCGTCAGTAGGCTAATATTAAAGTGTGGGATATAGAGTATACGGAGGAAGCGTCAGTAGGTTAATATTAAAGTGTGGGATATAGAGTATACGGAGGAAGCGTCAGTAGGCTAATATTAAAGTGTGGGATATAGAGTATACGGAGGAAGCGTCAGTAGGTTAATATTAAAGTGTGGGATATAGAGTATACGGAGGAAGCGTCAGTAGGTTAATATTAAAGTGTGGGATATAGAGTATACGGAGGAAGCGTCAGTAGGCCAATATTAAAGTGTGGGATATAGAGTATACGGAGGAAGCGTCAGTAGGCTAATATTAAAGTGTGGGATATAGAGTATACGGAGGAAGCGTCAGTAGGCCAATATTAAAGTGTGGGATATAGAGTATACGGAGGAAGCGTCAGTAGGCCAATATTAAAGTGTGGGATATAGAGTATACGGAGGAAGCGTCAGTAGGCTAATATTAAAGTGTGGGATATAGAGTATACGGAGGAAGCGTCAGTAGGTTAATATTAAAGTGTGGGATATAGAGTATACGGAGGAAGCGTCAGTAGGTTAATATTAAAGTGTGGGATATAGCAGAGTATACGGAGGAAGCGTCAGTAGGCTAATATTAAAGTGTGGGATATAGCAGAGTATACGGAGGAAGCGTCAGTAGGTTAATATTAAAGTGTGGGATATAGAGTATACGGAGGAAGCGTCAGTAGGCTAATATTAAAGTGTGGGATATAGAGTATACGGAGGAAGCGTCAGTAGGCTAATATTAAAGTGTGGGATATAGAGTATACGGAGGAAGCGTCAGTAGGTTAATATTAAAGTGTGGGATATAGAGTATACGGAGGAAGCGTCAGTAGGTTAATATTAAAGTGTGGGATATAGAGTATACGGAGGAAGCGTCAGTAGGTTAATATTAAAGTGTGGGATATAGCAGAGTATACGGAGGAAGCGTCAGTAGGCTAATATTAAAGTGTGGGATATAGAGTATACGGAGGAAGCGTCAGTAGGCTAATATTAAAGTGTGGGATATAGAGTATACGGAGGAAGCGTCAGTAGGCTAATATTAAAGTGTGGGATATAGAGTATACGGAGGAAGCGTCAGTAGGCCAATATTAAAGTGTGGGATATAGAGTATACGGAGGAAGCGTCAGTAGGCTAATATTAAAGTGTGGGATATAGCAGAGCATACGCCGTCACTTCACCAAACGAGAGCTCGTCGTGGTATATTTAATCGCGGGACATTTCATCGCTAAAGGTGAGTTTTAATTATTAAGAATTATAATTTTAGTATTGGGGTTTAGGGTGGTTAGTATTAGGGTTCGGGGTTAGTATTAGGGTTTAGGGGGTTAGTATTAGGGGTCGGGGGTTAATTTGAGTATTGGGGTTTTGGGGTTAATTTTAGTATTGGGTTTTGGGGTTAATTTTAGTATTGGGTTTTGGGGTTAATTTTAGTATTGGGTTTTGGGGGGGCACTTGGGTGTAATTTTATTTTAACTGGTACGTTTGTAAGGGCTGACAGTTCAGCGCTGAACTGTCAGCTCTTACATAGCCGCGTCCGCGATGAAACGGCCACGTTATTCTTCATTGTTCAACTGTCCTAGACCCAAGGGCGTTACCACAGAGGGGAAAAAAAACAACAAAAAAAAAAAACTTACCTCCGTGCGACTATCCTTGCTTCAGAATCGGCATCATGGATTCCCTTCTTTATGGTCTCCATTAACACGGATGTGTGTCTGGAATTAAAACAACTCTTCTTCAGAAAGCACAGCTGGGAAACGATGTCCATTCACCACCTTCCCTTGTACCCTCAAAAGCCTGACTGCCAATATCGGCATGTTTAACGTTATAAATACACCCATTTAGAAAGAAAACCAAGACAACCCCGGGGTGGCATTCCATGACTGATCTTCTCGAGTTGGGATAGTAACTGGCAAACAATGAAAGCCTTCCAGACTCAGACAAGTTACTCCTCGTACATACCATACATCTACATGTCTACTGAATAGATAAACCAGCTCGTCTTTTTTATTCTCATGTTCGGGTACAAAACCATACACATTTCTCCAATAATTCATTACTTACTATTATTATAGCCAGAAAAACACAGATTGTCACAATGAGCAGCGCAAACTAATTGGCTTGACTTTCTGGGAGACCGTACTGCACAGAGCAAGTCCCATGATGCTCACTGCCCTGTACGTCAGCTGCCCATTCTGCTTACTCCCACTTACTCACCGTTCTAGTGAATGCGTCTGCCATTCGTGAAGAAGTAGCTCTAAAAACTCAAAGCAGCGCCTGTGAATGAAGGTAAATAAATCTCCTTTAATGGCATCCGTGCTGAGCGCACATTCAGCATCCATTATAGCATGCCCACCGCTGACGTCTGTCTCAATCAGATGTCACTAAAACTGGATGACTTATAATAAATGATCCACAGATTAAATCACCCGTTCTCAAGCCTGGAGATCTGTAATGTTGGCAGCCATGGAAAACAATGTAAAAAAACAACTAATTTATAAAAAAAAAAAAAAAAAAATATATATATATATATATAAAAAAAAAAAAAAAGAGTTGTAAAGGCTGAAAGCCCAAGGAAAAAAAACGTGATGGGAAGTTTCCTTTCCAGCACGAGGCCTGCTGAGTTCTCTGGAGAGAGAATCTAACGTGAGATACCTGGTGCTAACCACACAATCACTGAATGCATAGATCAAAACATATTTTGGTGGGTATTCACACCAGAAAAACAATGCATATGTATGGATGTAAAAGCTTGATAGCAGATTTGGCAGCACCGTGCATAGATCAATCTACTTGCATTTCACTAAGTAAGGTACACAAAAATTCGGCGGGTGAAATAGTAGATATAATTTCACCAGTGGACAGATAGTGATTATCCAAGTTAGAGAGGAATGCAGAAAATACCTACCTTCTAACAGCCACAGACTTGGAGGTGCAGTTACTGGTTAAGATAGGTATTAATCTTGGGGTGTGGGTTTGCTGAGGGAATGAAAAAAGGAAACTATTAGAGTGCGCTGAATTAAACATAAATAAAAGCAAATTTTATTCACTGGAAATCAATTTCAAGGTGATCATATAAGACATTTATATCCGTTACAAACAAATAATCTATTGTGCCAAGTTCTCACCGCACCTGTGGATAGGTCTAGAATATGGGTCAGATTCTAAGCTAAGAAAAGAAAAAACATTCTGCAGAATCACAAGGCTGGACTGTCGTCAGAATATACTTACACGTATAATTAATCGGATGGCTACCATTCCAGATGTGGCCATAACTTTCGCACTGTTGGGGACTAGATTGAAGAGCGTGGGCATAATTGATTCTGCTCCGTGGTCAAATTTGTTGCCCAAAACTGACGACAGATGACTATGGAAAAAATATATGTATTTAATACTATGAATAGCATATAAAATGAAATGTATGTCGCAGCTATGGATTCTGCTGTGCACATTGTGACACATTAGGTTTTGTAATATTTCACCTACCCCAGAGTGATACAAGCCTCACGAACAACCTGAGATCGCAAGTCCCTAGCAGACAGTTTGAAGGCCCCATCCAGCAGGCGCAAGTGTTGGAAGAAAGTGTCGTATTCTGCGGCACCCGCTACGATGAGAGATCGGAACTTCTTCAGCTAAAATGACAACAATGAATATAACCGAACCAGTAACAAAAGCCAGGATACATACCCCTAAAATGGTCTAAACCCCAAATTTGGGTTTATATCAGGCAGAAAACCATTTCTGTCTGATGAAAATGCATTTTAAATGCAGCCTGCAGGGTGTACCTTTACAAAAATATATTGCTCTGTAGTGTGGTTTTCTCTGTCAGAGTGACAAGTTTAGCTAAAACTGATTAGCATGCTTGGAGTTAAATATTGCCTAGCTAAAAAGGCTGTTTACTAATGTAATCATCAATTGAGTTATGCCTGAGCCGAAACCGTAAGGTATTGAAAAACAAGGCAACCAAAAAAATCCCTAACATTATTAAACTCCTTACAGCAGTGATTCTCTGCTCCCAGTCGTGTTTGTCATCTGATAGGACTTCACGGATCTTATTGATTGATTCTTCGAGATCTCGGGCAGAGTAGATCTAAAGAAAAGTAAGTACAAGAAATGAAATACCAATTAGACAGAAAAAGTCACTATTCTGGTGCCTATTCAACTGAATGCCACATAATTCCACTGGTCGCAGAATATACGCCTGTGCTTGGTACCGATCGTGTCAGTATAACAAATAAATACAATATGATTAAAATAAATACTGACATACAAGTAGTATTCACATAGTGAGGTTATAAAAGTATGTCCATCAAGTTAAACCTTGTCATTTTTGTACCGAGACTGATCTACAAACAAGACACTAAAAAGAATCACATTTTGCTTTTCATTGGCAAAACATGTACTAAATTAATTTTTAAAGTCATCTATGGTAAACACTGCAACCGTTTTCCCAGGTAGTGGATTTCAGAGTTTTACTGCCCTCACTGTAAATAATCTCATCTTTAAAAGAAACGTCAAATTGGCAATATCATCTCAAAATGTAATTAAAACCTGATTCAGGGACCTCAAGATAGCTTTTCACATGGGCCTGAAAATAAACATGATGGTACGTCATTTATTGTGATTATATCAGAATTTACCTGGATTGTGGGAACATCATCAAAGGCTTTGATAAAGTCTTCCTCGTCTACAGCTCCTGCACCTTCCTTTGCTGTTCCTGAATTCCAGAAAAGGACATATATTAAATGAAAGTGGAAGAGCTTGGCCACGATTAAAGGGACTGTCTGGTAGCCAAAATGCATTTTCCAAATGGTAATGCATTGTAAAGATTGCTTAAAATATAAAATACTTCCATCTAGATGAATATATCTGTCTAAACACAGACACATCACAATGATGCAGACAAACACATCTCTAACGCCTACCTCCTGTCTTGGAGCCGAGTGTTGAGGTCCCGGGTCTACGAGCAGGCGCCATAGTCACCACCCTGCGCGCGGGAGGAGGGGCTTTGGACGATGTAGAGGAGCTGGCAGATGAAGGCCTGTTACTGTCCACAGAGTCATCATCATCAAAGTTCTTATCTGCAGAGAAGGAGAAGCGGTGATTCATTAATGGCTGAGCACATCATGTAGGGTCGCCACCTGGCCGGTATTTTACCGGCAGGCCGGTAAAATATTGGCATCAGGCCAATGTTAAGTCTATGGAGACAGTACCAAGGCCGGTATTTTTCTGAAGAAAAGGTGGCAACCCTAAGCACATGTAAAGCATCACCCGAGGCCACGGCACACATCCAGGGAATAAGTGAACATCTTGATGAAGGACACAAAAGGAAGATCTGTTCGGCAGTGTAATGGTTACTCGTGCCAGATAGGAAACAACACGGATATAGAACATTTACAACGGAAAATAAGAAACTTGAATCATGGATAAGTGTGCAATGCTCACCCCCCTTACACTGCGCTAAACACACTCCAGGTGATGGAGTAAAGGAGCTGGCCGCATTGTGACTTTACCAGACACAAAATGCATTGAGCATTTCTGCAGACCCCCATAAGTCAAGGGTGGGTACACTATGCAGTGCTTTTAGTATGTTATGTAATAAAGACTACAATGATTAAATTACTGGCAAATGACCTGTAATATCACAGAAACCTGAATAAATGCCCCCCCCCCCCCCTCCCCCAAAAAAATAGACTAAGACTACTGCTAATCAATAGGGCCACGCGGTACAGTGACAATTAACCATCTCAATGCTAGAAAGGGAAACGTGTCAAGCAGCCTGCAGTCACTGAAGGGTTAACTGCGCAGAACCAAGACAAGTCTGTGAACAGCTCTTGGGTATATGTACAATGATCAGAAATAATCCTTCAGCTCTTACGAGTACAGATCCTTCGGCAGATCAGCTTCCTCAGCATCCCTTCCCTGTCCCTCCCAGGCTCGGTGCACATAGGGAATGACAGCCCAGCTCTCTGAGAATGAAGTGCACACCGGCTGGGAATTCCTGTAAACCAGACCACCACCCAACCAACGCTGACCTAGACACGTGCGAGATTCAGTAACAGGAACCAGAGACGGGAAATGAAGTCAGATCCATGGGGTGTTTTAAAACTGTGATACTGGTCCCTGCATCTCCCCGAGGAGCTTACACTGCACTCTCCAAACAGCTGGTGTCTGACTGTGACACTGGAGACATGACCATTATAGATTGAGGACAATCAGCCATATCGGATGTGCACTGATTATACAGGTAAATGATCTAAAGACAGACATCAATTGAAAGAGATACAAGAAGTGAGAGCCTGGGTCATTGTAATGGTCCTCTAGAGAAAGCAGGAGAGATAAATCAGACATAACACCACCGAAGGAGCCCGTGAAATGAACCTTTTATTCTAGTGAGCAGGAATTGTAGAACAACATTTAAATTACTGGGGATTGGGAATGTATTCCCCTTACCAGCATTAAAGGACAACTGTCGGCAAAACATTACGTTCTGTTTAATTGAAAGATTTCATCAAGTGTATCCATTTAAAAAAGAAAGAATTTAAAGTATCAATCAATTTTTGCTCCATATAGCTTGATTAGGGGGCAGACATCTTGGGTCAGATCTCCATGCATCTGACCAAGGATACTTTTTTTTTTTTTTAATTCCTTTATTGTTTGTAACTTTCATTTGTACTAGATTTTCTATTTCTTCTTTTTTTATACGCAAAGTCGCCTCAAAGGCATTTTTATTTATATATATATATATATATATATATTTTTTTTTTTTTTACGTCCTACTGGGATTAATTATTTTTCTAAACCTTTTTCTCCTGTTCTGATCGATCCCCCCACCTTTATAAATGCTATCTATTTTCTAGTAGTTAACCATTATCTGGACCAAACTTCTGGGACCATTTTTCCCATGCTTCCTCTGCTATGTGTGCTTTTTTTTGCCCTGGATTAAGCCTCTTTCCATCTTAAATTGAAATTCTATTTGAGCTTTAAGCTGACCCCATGTTGGAATCTGTATTTATTTTCCATAGTCTGGCTAGTGACTGACCAAGGATTCTAAACAATATGTCTGCCCCCTGATAGAGCTTTACAAGCAAAATAGGGCTCAGTAAGGTACTTGATTTGTATTCTTTCATTAAAGCATTTAAAATGCCTGCACTTGATGCAATCTTTCAATCTTTAAAAAAAATAACCAAAATCGCTTTGCCCATCATAAAGCGATCACACAGCGAGGAGACCGATCCTTAGAAAGCTCACGGTAGCCAATATAATCATCCTCTGTCATCCCCAGCACCATGACAACTATACAGATCAATGAGGAATAGTAATTAATTCTGCCCCAAGCAGCTGAGTAGGGTTGTCAAGTGTCAATAAAATAATTGATAGGATGTCCCTGACAAAGGGTTAATCACAGTAACAAAATCAGCAGCCTTAACACTTTCAGTGCCCGAGGCTTGGGAATCTCACTGTGATGCCAGTAACTGGTCCGGTCAGTTTACTTTCAAAACACTGAATTTCCATCAATTTAAATGATCTCCGTAATGACTAGACATGTTTTATGTTAATGCCCACTAGAGGGCGCTCCAAACTCAGTTACCACCAGCACAAACCTGCCAGTGAAGTAATTCCCATTCTATAGGACTAGAGGAGAAATGCACATAACACATGTAATCATACAAAGGAAGGGAATCCGATTATATGTATGGGAGCCTGCATTGCTAAGTAACAGGCAGTTAAAGCTGCATGCTTAGGAGTTTATGTGAGTGGGTAGAAACCATAGAATAATAATGCTGTATTTTCTGATGGAGGGGAACGCTGTGTTACATATATCTGCATTATGTGTCGGGGGTCCTCAGGGATTTGGGTTGGTTAGCTATCATAAGATCATCTATTACCCTCCTCTGTGGGCTGAATGTCTGATTCTAGTAATGTATCACACAGAGCTCTGCAGATCAGACCCAGTTACTAGAGAGCATTATTCTATCACTCTGTGATTCAGGGCATTTGGAAATCAAACTTTCCATACAAACCAGGCAACACTCAGACAAGCAGCTATAATACAGTATGGACTGTGCTGTGGAGAGCATTACTAGGTAGAGAAGTCCAGCTCAATGATCAGTTTGTGTCTCCCATTCCCACTAGATTGCAAAAGCTTGAAATCAGTAAGCTATCCATCTCGCTGCTTGCAACCAGTGCTCTCACTGCGCTCTACCTCACAGCCGCTGCACTCTCTACCTCACAGATGCAACAGGTGCGCTCTCTGCCTCCCAGCTTGCAACGGGTGCGCTCTCTGCCTCCCAGCTTGCAACGGGTGCGCTCTCTGCCTCCCAGCTTGCAACGGGTGCGCTCTCTGCCTCCCAGCTTGCAACGGGTGCGCTCTCTGCCTCCCAGCTTGCAACGGGTGCGCTCTCTGCCTCCCAGCTTGCAACCGGTGCGCTCTCTGCCTCCCAGCTTGCAACCGGTGCGCTCTCTGCCTCCCAGCTTGCAACCGGTGCGCTCTCTGCCTGTATTAATAAATTAATTTCACCATTTTTTTTTTTCCCTCTTATTTTACCTTGACACATAAAGCTAACATGTTTTTATTTCAATGCAATGTGGTAATCAAATCCTAACCTACCGGAAGGTCCATTTGGATAATGAAGGTTCAAAGTGGAAGGGACTAAATGTCTGGTTTGGGAGCAGGGGCCAGTACCAAATATCACATGATAATCCAGGGCTGCAGATAAACTAATAGAACATCAACACCTCACTGATTTATATTACAGTATATTAGCATCTATTGTCCCCTTTAACTTAGAAAAAAACGAATTTAATGATAAGAGTCAATCAACTGGTAATGTTCTCACTTTAACAGGTTAAGTGAATAGCAAGTGCCAGCAATTAGTAAATCACAGACAAGCATCATACATGTGTTAAATCATTGCCAGACATATGTTACACATGGAGCCCCAGTGCACAGATCACATGCTAACCATGGAAAGCAGACAGTCTGCTAAATAAGACAGACTGTGATTGTCCAGTGTCGGACAGATCCTATATCTGACTGCAAGCTGCTCTACTAATCAACAACACGTCTTAAATCACACGTGCCGCTGGGAATACATGTTAACACTGCATTTTCTGCCTCATCGCATCACTAAGAAGTATTTAAATTACAATGTAAGTCGTATCATCGCTGCCTGTCATTGTGCAGAGAGGGGAGGGGAACGGACGGACGGTTGCCAGATAAATGAAGGGTGCCTACCTTTTCCAGCCGTCATATTCGGCAGGTCTGCTAATAAACGCAGTGCGTTTTGCGAAAAGATATTAAAATGTCTGTGACCAAGTTGGGCATGATGAACGCCCCCCTTCCCATCTCCCTCCTGCAGCCAAGAACATTCTGACAGCCTTCCAAAATAAAAGTCTGTCTGCAGCAGCACCTCAGCCTCCCTGAGCACTGCACCCCTCCTAATTAGGATATTTAACCCATGAACCAACCTCCTTTCAAGGCTGAAAGAAGATCCCAAAAGCACAGTCTGGGCTTTAACCCTCGCCATCCTAGAGAGGACTGGTTTCCATGTTATATTTACACCCTAATTCGGGTGACTTCATTAGAATGGGTTTTGTGTACAGCAAAAGTATTTGAGATGTCTTCTGTGACCCTTAAGGGACCAGTACCACCCAAGCCATTCTACTGATGTGAAGATCTTTTGACACCTAACAATAAGACAGTACTTCAAGGGCCAGCCCTCTTTTTTTTTTAAGGCAGACCTGCAGTGGGACAATGGGTGGGATCTTTGTAAAACTCAAGTTCTAAAAGGTGTTTTAACAACAGCAGCCTTTAATTGGTTTACAAGGTCACTGCTCCATCTCTAGAACTTGCAATGTGTCCATCTGGCTCCTAAAGCTGGGCTTGACAAATCTTTCTAGAACTTGACAGCCAAAAATACTAATTCAGGAGCCAGCCTACTAAAATTTAGGAGCCAGGGTTGGGGTACTTCCATAGACTTCCATGTAAAGCAATAAAAGTTAGAAGCCAGCAACATTGATTTTAGGAGTCATGGCTGCTGGTCCTGTTCTAAAGTCTATACTCTATAGATATATGTGAAACCTTGCTCTATACATTAAAAATGCTAAAATGACATGACTACACCCAGGTACTATACTGATCCAAGCACAGTATTTCAGCCCTGAGCACTGGTAACCCTACACAACAGGAGGTTACATTAAACTCTGTATTAATCAGTAAAGACATTATACACATTTACTCCAATAGTCCAATCCTTTAAACATGCTTCATATAATGTTTCATTTGCTATTTACTTGCCACAGAAAAAAGATATCCATCACGAGAATACACTTTCCAAAGCGGTTTAAATGTATAAAAATCTTATAACCACAGGACAGAATTATTATATATATATATATATATATATATATATATATATATAGCTCAGTAAATGATATTTAGGAGCGGGGACATTTAGAAAACGTGCGTTTGGCCCCCAAAACGTCACTGACATCATTACCTTGGTTATTCAAGCAGTGCTGGACTCAACAGACCATTCTGTTGGTTACCATAGCGACTGCACTTTTACACCTCCTATTCCATCCCTATGATGTGCAACACAGTGCGCACTACAAGATGCAGTCTTTCTGATATGAGAATATATATCCACGTTAGCAGCATGCAAACAGTGCATTCCAATGTCATATTTATGCCAATTTCCTGCGGCTTCCAGGGGCACATTAAATGGTGCTGCCAACTAGCTGAATTAATGATTACAGCCACAGACATGCACTAAAAAAAAAATCTCCTCTGCCGACAGAGACAGCCACATCTGCACAAACACAAGACACGACACGCTAAACATAATTAGACCTTCCAAACAAACGACAAGAAAACAAACCATCTTCTAGATTTCACAGGCCGCTAATTAAATGGAGGTACTGGAGCATTCATCCCCAAAGCCCCCCCACCGTAAAGAGTCCTTTGTGTATCCTAGCAACAAGGCGTGAATATCAGTGCAGCGAGGGGAGAGGGAACCATTTCAAAGTACAGCCCAGACCTGCAGACAGTGACACAGACGCTGCTGTACAGAGTTACATACCAAGAGAGGACTGGATCATGGCTCCAGACTTCTGTACTTCATCAAATTTGGTGAAGATCACATTTAATCTGCAAAGATAAAAATACACATTCGTTTACAGGGATGACAGTCAGACCTCTTACACGAATATCTGGGTATCCGGCTTTTGCACCTCTGTCCTGTGCATCTGCTCCAAGGGGTCCATGTTTAAAATGGATTAAGAAGCAAAAGGTGCTTGTTGTTGGTTGGATTTGCATATGCCTACCCAGAATCCCTTGTGGTGGTGGAGACATCACTGTGAATGTGTGATTTCTGTGGGGAAAGCAGGCCTTCTGGCTTGTTTGGGGTGTTAGATAATGGCTCTGCTACCCACTGAATATCAGGTGGAGGGGTCAATGATATAGTAGACTGATCTAGCATGGTTCTATTCTGAATACTAGAGTTCATGAATATGTCTAATCAATAATCATTGCAAGATTCCTAATCTATATAATATAAAGACAAATAGAAACACAGAATGATAAGAACCATTCGGCCCATCTAGTCTGCCCAATGTTCAAAATACTTTTATTAGTCCCCAGTTCCCTATCTTATATCTAGGATAGCCTTGTGTCTATCCCACGCATGCTTAAAATCCTTGACTGTGTTTACCTCTACCACTTCTGCTGGCAGGCTATTCCATACATCCACTACCCTCTCAGTAAAGTAATACTTCCTGATATTACTTTTAAATCGTTGCCCCTCTAATTTAAGATTATGTCCTCTAGTTGTGGTAGTTTTTCTTCTTTCTAATATACTCTCTTCCTTTACTGTGTTGATTCCCTTTATGTATTTAAATGTTTCTAAATTCAGATCTAACTTTTTATGTTTTGATTTAAATAAAAAAATAAAATTTTGGGTAAATATTTGGGTTTTTATAATTTGTCAAATGTGTAGGTAGACCTATCATAATAATTAACTATTTTACAGTGTTTGCTGCTGGTTTTATAAATCCATTCTACCCTTTCAGACCGCGATTGTACTCACTGTAAGGCAGTATGAAGCTCTTATGACAAAATAAACAAACAGGCTGACAAGCTGGGTGAGAAATGTAATCCATCTCAGGACTAAAATAAAAAGCTGACTTCAAGGAATACAGAGATCATATGATGGACGCACAGCTGTACAAATAATAACATCAATAATAACAGATTCAGCCATCCAAACCGTTACACTCTAGTAAATAAACAAATGTACAACAGTATTTATTGCTGGAAGTATCTAATTAATATCCAATCTCTTCATCGTCTGTCTGAATGCTGCACATCTGTCATAGATCACATCTAAATCATGTCTCTGCACAAACACAAAACTAAATCCATGAAGATGCTGGATTCCCATCCAAAGGATCAACTGCGCACACCCATACTGGGTTATTGTAACCAAAGAAAGAGGGTAATAGCACAACACTGTACGAATGATTTTCTCATAGTCTGTAACCGAGGGACTAGGTTTCTGAAATTGTCTATTATAAAAATGCCACTGAGTTTCCTTCTACATATCTTCAGCAGTGCTTGTCTGGACAGTATATAAATATAGACCCTACACATGTACACAACTAGGAGACTGTAAAATATACATTTTAACCCCACGTACATAGAATTACACAGGCTCCAGAGCAAGGAATGGAAAGATTATGGAACAATGTGTTAAACTGGAGGAGAAACCCTGGGCTCAATAAAATGCTGGCTGATTACTGCCAATTTCAGTACGGTCCCCATGAAAACATACACAATGCATCCAAGGGATTCACTTACCGAGACTGGGGCAGGCCTTTCTTACTGAGGTCAGCTCGGACTCGTTCACCTACATGTCTATAGATCTCTACAAGGCAATTTATTGCTGAATCTCGGACCTGCATGAAAAGGATACAGAGGACATTAATTACAGTGTAGCGGCACAGAATACACGGCCCTCAGAGAGACCTTGGAGATTCCTGGATATAAATATACAATGATGATGATACACGTGTTTAGCACACACAATCCTCCACATTCAGGATGTAACTATTCAAATCAGTTACACGACAAACCAAGGTTAATCCAAAAATGCTGTTTTCTAACCGAGGGCAAATGTTCCATAATATCTCTTGCCATGAAAGCTATTTAACAGGATCCCTTACCATGACAGCTATTTAACAGGATCCCTTACCATGACAGCTATTTAACAGGATCCCTTACCATGACAGCTATTTAACAGGATCCCTTACCAGGACAGCTATTTAACAGGATCCCTTACCAGGACAGCTATTTAACAGGATCCCATACCATGACAGCTATTTAACAAGATCCCTTATCTTGACAGCTAGTTAACAGGATCCCTTACCATGATAGCTAGTTAACAAGATCCCTTATCTTGACAGCTAGTTAACAGGATCCCTTACCATGACAGATATTTAACAAGATCATTTGACATTACAGATGTAATTTGTCAGTCAGTGGTATAAAGATAAAACTTAAATGGGTCACTAAGGTAGAGGTGCCTGTGCAGCTCCTAAAGAGAGTAAATCCACACACAATAAAAAATGTTTTAAAGGAGACAGGAGATGACGTCTTACTTGTTAAACACACACCAGCAAATATGTAAATAGGTGTGCGTCAATTTGTGTTTGGAAAGTAACTCAAATGGGTGTAATACATCAAGTGACCAACAGAGGGATACCATGCAAAGTATGTTTCACACTGAGCTGCGAGCTCATTTGGCGTCAACATAAATGTTATTAGAAGAATCAAAATATGAATTTGCACAGTACATGGCTGGAACACAATATAAAGACACGTGGCTCACTCACCTGACTATTTGGATCTCCCAGCAGGTTACATATGTGGGGTACAAGCTTGCTCAACGTCAGACCTTGGGCTCCATATCTAGGTGAAACCCCCACAAAAGACAGAAATATTAACAGCAATAATAAAACACAGAGCAAGAGAGATATGTGCAGCAAAACGTCTTTACTGTTAGACTTACGCGTTAAGCGTTGCGATAAGGCAGAGACAGACACCTTCCCGTGTGCGGAAGTTCTTGTGTTTAAATCCTCCCAGCATCCGATCCCACACATACTACAAAGGGTTAAAAAGAACATCCTCATAATAATAAGAGACTCTGATATCACCAGTGTCTGTCACAAGGGATTCTGGGTACAAATATGCAAATGATGTCAACCATGATCACAGTGAATCCGACACCCCTTACACACTGAATGCTGAACACGAGTGGACCGTTTCTCACCCCACGCAGTGCATTACCTGTGGGTTACTTGCTTGCTCCATTATCTTTATCAGCAGGTTCTGATCTTGTTCTCGGACCGAGTCCTTTGCATCTCCTAACCGATCGATTAAACTCGGCAGCACTGACAGAGAGAGATAGATGTCAAAGTCAGACATAGGAATCGCATTAAGCATGTGGCAGTGAATGGGTTAATGTCGTGATACAGTAGACTCGGTCAGTGCTGTGTGATGGGGAGTAGTTTCTCGAGGATCATTCTGGGGTAAAGTGGCGAAATCACCATGGAAACCGAATGCAGTTTTGTTCCATTTTCCCAAATGATGACTTAATAACGCTCGTGGGATAATATAAACTTTAGATTTGTCGTTGCAATGCCAGAAATGCGATAAATAACGCATCCATTGTACATCCAGGTTACTCTCACCTGTGCCAATCTGCGCTCGGAACTTGTCCTGTAGCCGAGCGAGCAGAGCCGTCAGTATATCCATTCCTATCAGAGCGACCTGCAATCACAGAGACAGTGTGAGTACATACCCACGTGTGTTACATTGTAAACATCAGAACAAAAATTCCACAATATGCAAATGAGATGCAAATATTTACCGCTAGATGGCACAATGCATCATGGGTAAGGCAAGCTTTACTTTTTTTTTTTTCTTCATTCAAAAGCAAAATGCGAAAGCAATACTACTCATCCAGGCAAACAACACATTGGAGAGAACAGACATTACATTAATATCTACACAGAATGTAACAAACAAGATAAAAAGTGATCACTATAATTGCAAAGGGTATCAGCTTTTACCACCAAATTTCTCACGAGTTAACACTTCAACCATCCTTCTCTTGGGGTGAGCGACTGTTCAATGAACGAATAGTGAGAACAGTACTGCTAACACCAGTGACAACACTTACGCGCCACTAGTGTGAGAACATTAGAAAGGTGCAATTTTTGGAACCCATAGGTTAACAGTGACGAAAAGAAGTAAAAGGATCTTTAATGCTTGTAAATATTATACCACAAGGTGGCGCTGCTTAGTCCCGGAAAAAGGATATTATAATTACAATAGCTTTCTTTCTAATTTGGCCTATTAACTCTGCAAACCGATTCTACAAACACTTCTTTCCCAATCTTCCATGGAACAAACTTCACTTGACGTGACATATAACAACATCACATATACACAATCCAGAATCACACTGTAGACGCTAATGTCTAACTTTACACTGCTGTATTCAAAGATAGAGCTGGACACAGTCACCAAAATAGTATGTATATCATTCTAGGGAATGTAGAAATAATGAGATTTAAACCTGTGCCATCTACTGTTTAGAACATTGTTAATTTGCATACTGCGCTGCACGATGACGTCATAAACAGGTGATTTACAACACATTTGGAGGGATCTATAAATGGAGCCACAGAAACCAGGGTCTGGAGACTGAAAACAGATGCAAATAAATATGGTATCATAGTACCTGTTTTATTTATTTTTTAAAAGTGCAATTTCAGGATGTATCAAATCCCATTTTAAGCAACTTCTGAACTATAACTGTAATAATTGGGAAGCACTGAATTGTCTAGCATTAGTGCTTCACATTGGCGCATACCAAGATTGCTCCACTATAACACGCAATTTCTGCCTGCTACACCTGTTTACATCTGATCACAGAGCTGAAACCAATGACAATACACAGACATCATTTGCTGCAAACATGCAACAAGTGCAATATGCAAATTATGTCACCAAAAGGTGATGGACAGAGAGCACTTCTGATTTACACCAATTAACCACGTATTAAATCACACACAGACCACTCCACATATCTCTGAATATGTGTGTTAGTACGGTGATTGTGAATTTCCAGGTGTAAACAAATATCACATCCACTCACCCTTATTGCAAAGAGTATTGTATTTTGCTCCCCGACACCCAGTGTCAACAAATGGTAACCATCCTTGTCTTGGGGTGAGAGACTGTTCAATGAATGTATAGTGAGAACAGTACTGCAAACACCAGTGACAACACTTATGCACCACTAGTGTGAGAACATTAGAAAGGTGCAATTTTTGGCAACATCACATAATGAAAGTGAAAAGATAGATCAGTAACTCACTATAGCAAAATGTATTATAAGAAGCATTTCAGGAAAGTGCAGTTTGTGGCACTGATGAATGCTTCAGGTAAAATAATATGATTGATCACAAAACCCTTTCTGTGAAAAATAATTCCTGCATTCAGTAACAATCAATTTATATTTTGCAACATTCTGCTGTAAAAACCCTTTCTTCCAGGGATTGAGCTCATGTTCGTATGACCAGGTCTCTAGGCAATGCAATAGAGCAGCAGGAAATGCTAGCAGAATGCTTGGTTGCATAGGGAGAGGTATTAGCAGTAGGAAGAGGGAAGTGCTCATGCCATTGTACAGAGCACTGGTGAGACCTCACTTGGAGTATTGTACGCAGTACTGGAGACCGTATCTCCAGAAGGATATTGATACTTTGGAGAGAGTTCAGAGAAGGGCTACTAAACTGGTTCATGGGTTGAAGGATAAAACTTACCAGGAAAGGTTAAAGCATCTTAACATGTATAGCTTGGAGGAAAGACGTAACAGGGGGGATATGATAGAAACATTTAAATACATAAAGGGAATCAACACAGTAAAGGAAGAGAGTATATTTAAAAGAAGAAAAACTACCACAACTAGAGGACATAGTCTTAAATTAGAGGGGCAACGATTTAAAAGTAATATCAGGAAGTATTACTTTACTGAGAGGGTAGTGGATGTATGGAATAGCCTGCCAGCAGAAGTGGTAGAGGTAAACACAGTCAAAGATTTTAAGTATGCGTGGGATAGACACAAGGCTATCCTAGCTATAAGACCGGGAACGGGGGACTAATAAAAGTACTCCAAAAAAATTGGGCAGACTAGATGGACCGAATGGTTCTTATCTGCCGACACATTCTATGTTAAGTGGCACAGTAACTCGGGAGCCGGGGGCTCTCATAGACATGCATGGTGATACGTGGTGTCTGATTCCAGCCTTGGAGTCCTAATACGTCTCCATGGAGGATACATAACTCACTACACATGGACCTACACATTGGTTGTGCACTTTGTGACAGGGCGTGACAAATATCTGTGGCCTTTAACCAGATGGACCAATTAAGGAGTCATCCGCAGGGCCGGACTGGGAATAAAGACCAGCCCTGGAAATTATAGTATACCAGCCCCATATAATTGCATATTTATTTTCTTGTTCATAACGGACAAGCCATGCATTTTACAGCACATTTGAAGAGTGTATTATTTATAAAAAAGACTGGTACATTCCCCTGCACAGGGCAATATATGCCCCCAGTATGTACACAGTATTATAGCTAACTTACTGCTCTGATATATACCCCATGCACAGGGCAACACATAGCCACCATTATGTACACAAGGTTCCATGAATTGCCCTGTGCAGGGGTATATATAATTAAGGAATTTTGGATCATGGGGTTTGTCAATGCTTGCTTTGTGGCACAGGCATACATTACCATAAAATATGCAAATTAGCTTGGTTGACAGGGAAAGTGTGTACTACTCCAATAGTAACACCCACTTTCAATCCTAAATCACACACAAACCTCTATATCTCTGAACATGTGTGTTCCTGTGGGAATGGTGAATTTCCAGGTGTAAACAAATATCACATCCACTCACCCTAACTTCGAAGAGTATTGTATTCTGAACCCCGACACCCAGTATCAACAAATGGTAACTATCCTTGTCTTGGGGTGAGTGACTGTTCAATGAATGTATAGTGAGAACAGTACTGCTAACACCAGTGACAACACTTATGCACCACTAGTGTGAGAACATTAGAAAGGTGCAATTTTTGGCAACATCGCAATAATGATAGTGAAAAGAAAGATTTAAACCTCAGTAAAACATTGCATCTTGGATAAGATCATGTATTACACATGATGTCCACCAGGACTGAAGCCAGAGATGACTATATGTCCCCACGGGACTGACCAACCTGTAGGGTGCATTCACATTGCACAGATTCACACACCATGCACTTGTTGGACTGTATACATATTTTCAGTTTAATTTTTTTAATCGACACCTTGCCAATGTCACTTCACCCAGCCTGGCTGGGGCCATATTATGGCACTACTTATAGGAATGTGCAGATAATGATTTTGTTCCATCATGCTTTCTTTTTTACTGAAAAATGGGGCACTGTCCTATTGGTGGGTGAGGGAGGTTTGGCCTTCGGGCCACCTACTGAGTCTTATTGTTGGGTCTTTCCTCCCCAGAGGAATGTCCAGATGGTGGCATCTGAAGGCCCTAGGGTGAAGCCTTCAACCCTCCTGATCTGGCCAGGGAAGGAAGAACAAAGGGGACGCATGACAGGGTTTAACAGATTTCTGTGGACTTTAGGGGCCAGGGAAATGGGACTTACATAGATTTCTATATAAAAACAATAAAATAAAAAGCTAGGAGCAGTAAGTAAGCAATGGCTCCGAGGATTTGTCAATCCTTGCTGTATGGTACAGACACACATAAGCACACAATATGCAAATTAGCTTGGTTAACAGGGGAAGTTTGCAATTCAGATACGTCTATATCTCTGAATATGTGTTGGTGTGATGAATGTGAAGTGTCCACGTGTAAACAAATATCACATCCACTCACCATTAGTGTAAAGAGTATTGTCTTGGGGTGAACGACTAGTCAATAAACTTATAGAGAGAATAGTGCTGCTAACACCAGTGACAACACTTATGCACCACTAGTGTGAGAACATGAGAAAGGTGCAATTGTTGTCAGCATCACATAATAAAAGTGAAAAGATAGATTTGTAAGAGGAGGTTGAGAGATGTTAAGGTTACCAGCAGAATGCTTAATGCTACAGATGGTTATCACATTCTCTATATCGACACAGAACAGATCAATTCTTAATCTACACAAATCTGTTCACAGAATTTCAAAAAGCAAACTTATTTGTCTACTTTGTAGATTTGCAAAACGTTCCCAACGTCTCAGCATGCAATCTACTCCTGCAGGCACACGCCAAGGCTGACCACTTTACATTCAAATATACGCTAACAGAACCAAGAATCAGCAAAATGACCTGAGCTGTCTACCAGGAGATTTTGGAGCACTTCATGCTTCCTTCCGCAGACGAGCTTTATGGGGATGCTGACTTCATTTTCAAGCAGGACTTGGCACCTGCCCACACTGCCAAAAGCACCAAAGCCTGGTTCAATGACCGTGGGATTACGGCGCTTGATTGGCCAGCAAACTCGCCTGACCTGAACCCCATAGAGAATCTATGGGGCATTGCCAAGAGAAAGATGAGAGACATGAGACCGAACAATGCAGAAGAGCTGAAGGCCGCTATTGAAGCATCCTGGTCTTCCATAACACCTCAGCAGTGCCACAGGCTGATAGCTTATACGCCACACCGCACTGCGGCAGTAATTGCTGCAAAAGGGGCCCAAACCAAGTACTGAGTCCATATGCATGCTTATACTTTTCAGAGGTCCAATATTGTTCTATGTACACTCCTTGTTTTATTGATTGCATGTAATATTCTAATTTACTGAGATTGTGGATTTGGGGTTGTCATGAGCTGTAAGCCATAATCATCGCACTTATGACAAATCACAGCTTGAACTATCTTGCTTTGCATGTAATGCGTCTATCTCATATATTAGTTTTCCCCTTTTACGTTGCATTATTTTTCGAGTATCACCAGTACAGCACACTGAGAAAATAAAGGCACAAAACAAAATGAAAAGCTACAGATCACTGACGAGGACACATGCTACATATTGTAGCCTGTTAAAAGGACACTGTCACTTGCATAAGATGTAACTAAATTACCTGTGCATTTAAAACAAACACATATATAAGCTATATGCCACTGTTCATTTTTCTCTGTGTTTGAATTAATTGCATATAAAAGTAAAATTAAAATTAGGTGTCTGTCTCCAGCATCCATTTGGAGAATTTTCCCCATAATGCAACATTCTCCATAATCTTCCAGCAAGTCTCACTTTACAACTGTGGCCAGAGCCTGCGTGATTATGTCATAAGATCACACCCCTGCTCTCTAACTGGCTCCTGTGTATCATAGTGGGCAGGACTCAGTGGCTGTTTACAACTTTTTTTTACCTGCCTTCCAACACAAAGAAAGGAAGTTAACCTGATCAAACAGATTCATAACTCCGCCCCCTTTGCGATGTAATAGTTCCATTACCCTCCCATTCAACGCTAGTCTATGATCAGAATTCTGACTCATAGACTGCATTCTGTGTCCCCAGCCCCAAAGTGAGATACTAGTGCTGTAAAGTCACTGAGGGATGGGGGCACCCAAAAACACTATATTTCACAAAATGGAGGTGAACAGTCACACTTGTATAGTAAAATATTGAATAAAATAAACTCATGTAACAAAAACAAAAGACATATCTGTAATCAACAATGCAAAATAAATAAATAATAAATAAACCCTTTCATTTTTGGTTGGAGTTTCCCTTTAACTATAGAAAAAGATTTTCACAGCTACTAATTTATAAGACTAATGAAATGTCTCGTTAAAGGGACTGATGACTGGAATCCATAAACAATGCAGCATGGACCTTGCTGCATAGGAGATTTCACATCCTCATTTATTGCCCAAACCATGGAAACATGAAATAAACATTACTATTTGGAACGGAGAGTGAAATTCAGGTCATTCAGCAGGAGCAAGTCACCAGCCTTTCACAATGCACCGCTCCTCGCCTGGAGCTCCCCCTTCAGTCAGTAAGAGTTCCTGCAAGAGATTACATCCCAGCACTACCAGACTAATTGCTTGTATCAGTCCACCCATGTCTCAGTCATGTAAAATGACTAATAATAGGCCTATTGGCTTGCAATCTGTATTAGTGTCAAAACATTTTACTATACAAAAGACAATATTGTCTTTAAGAGACCAGATCAAGCTTTTGCTGCTCCGAACACAGACTTTCCTCTAAAATCTCAACCACCAAATTTTATTTTTTGTAAGGCAACTTTAAAATAAACTCTCTCCCTCTGATCCAAACAGAGGTATCTGAACAGGGAAGGACTGAGTACTATTGGCCAATGTGGAAAAACAATTCATCAGCCCACCCGTTATCCTCGGAGATAAACATAATTAGACAGACAGACACAGACAGACAGACAGACAGACAGACAGATACAGACAAACAGGACAGATGTACAGACAGACAGGATAGATATGCAAACAGGCAAGACAGGTATACGGACAGATAACGTATCTGCCTGGGCAACCAACTGTGGCCCTTAGGCCGTTTCTGTACTATAACTACCATTCTATGAAACCTGCTTGGGAATTTGTAGCTCTGCAGCAGCTGGAGGGCTGGAACTGAACACCAAGCATTAGGGCATTTAGACGTGAATAGTGCTGTAGCCCTTGTCCATCAATTGCCCCCTCTGTCCCCCTTGCCAGTCCTCCCCTGTATGTGAACCAGACCGAATTCTATTTGAATTAGGATGCAGTGCCTGTGTGGTCCAGTAGAGGGCAGACCGGGCCTGTTGGTTCTGCTGGCAGACAAGAGGTTATTATCAGGGACTGGCTATATAAGGATGCACAGGAAAGAGGAAATTGAGTCTGTTTCCCAGGCAGATAAAGCTTTAGTCTTGTCATCTCTAATACCAAGATCATACTTTCCAAACAGAACCACTGGGCAATGAGCTGTTAAACGGAGAACGTTCTATGTTGTCCTAGCGTCTTTTTGGGACCTGTCACAAAGGGGTTAATAAAATGCATTCTGCGTATACATCCTACATACTGCTGGCCTGCACTTTGCATGTTCTTCATGCAGCATGTGGAGACATGGCTGATGTTGGCAATTCTATAATTAGGAGAGTTTAGGAATCTGGATTTTAGTTACAGAAAACCTGATTTTTGTACAACTCAGAGAGGACTTACACCCAAAAGCCTCCAAGTAAATGAAATATATACAAAGTATCAGCAGTAACATTTTCTAAGACACATGGCTCCCTTGGTGCAGTTGAAAGGACAACTGTCAGCATAAAACAAGTTCTGCTTAAGTGTAGGCATTTTAAATAGAAATGCTTTAATAACAATACAAATATAGCACATTATTGAGCCTTCTGAGCTTGTATAGCTCCTTTCAGGAGGCTGACTTTTTTCAGAATCTCGGGTCAGATGAAGGAAGATCTCATTATCGGACCCAAGATGTCTGCCACCTGATAGAACTATCCAAGCAAAGAGGGCTCCGTAATCTGCCCGCTCTGTTAATTAATGGGCTAATAACAGGGCACAGGCCTCTAATTTCATTACTGGGATCCCCAGGACATACTTGAAAACAAGAGAGATCTCACTGTATTCTTAAATAGTAAAATACATTGCAAATAAATTAAATTATTTCTATTTAAAATGCCTTCATTTGATGCAGTATTGAAGTTAAACAGAACTTATTTTTTGCAGATAGTTGTCCTTTATGTGCGGCTGTAAATTGTCAAGGAAAGACTAGTTTATCCATGTGTGTGATTACCAATTGGTATTTATAGGATCATTCTGTAGGGAAATGGATTACTTCAGGTGTGTGACAAGTCGGTTTAAAGTGCCTTTTATATAAATCTACACAGGAAGGGGACAGTTGAACACACACTGGATTGAGATGAGAGAGGTGACCTTGTTAAACAATCCATTACAGAAAGATCCCAGTAATGAAATTAGGCCTGCCAAGGAGCCCATTAGACTAATAATGAATGGCACAGTAACTGGATATAAGCCCCTTCCCTGGCTCTGTATATAGATCTACATACATACATACATACAACAGCAAATACCCCCCATTACCTCTGATGCGCCTTTCTTCAAATTTTCCAAAACCATGTAGGGAACCCATGTGCCCCTTCAATTTAATTTATATAAACAGTAGCATCTCCAACCCTTTGACTTAACCAATGATGTATTAAATATAGCACTTGTTCCTATAAGATTATTAAACAGTGACTGTGCACTCAGGATACGACTTCTTCCATATATTAACAGTAATGTTTGAGTAGAAAAGGCCTAAGAGAGAGTATAATTCAGAAATCAAGGCGAAGATAAAAATGTTTATAATAGAGTGTTAGGGCGGACATTGTTATCTAATTATAATTGGCCGGACAGACAGAAGGTCTACAGATAACCTTTTGCTTAGCTCCTGAATAAATGGCTCTTAAATTAGACATAAATATGTATGTAAATCCTGGGCTAAATGGGATTAGCGTGATCAGGATTAAGATATTCTCCTATTTTGGTTGTAAAAAGCCTAATTAATGCTGTAGTTTTAGAACTAACAAATGCATTGTTGCCCCTTTGGGTCAGATCGTTACATTTGGTTTTTCTTATTTTAGTAATTCACACTGGTCAATCAGATCCCCACTGCTTTCAGCTTGATGGAAGAACCAGGTCAGGGAGATAGTCATTTATTAATTTTCTCCAAACCCAACCACTTGTCCTATTGCTTCTAAAGCATTAATGACACAGGTTCTGCAACATATAGAAATATAGAATATGTCAGCAGATACAAACCATTCGGCCACATTTTTTTTAAATGCTTTTTATTAGTCCCTGTCCTTATCCCTATTTCATGCATGCATAAACTCCTTCACTGTGTTAACCTCTGCCACTTCTGCTGGAAGGCTATTCCATGCATCCACTACCCTTCTCAGTAAGGTACTACTTTCTGATATTACTTTTAGATATTTGCCCCTCTAATTTAAGACCATGTGCACCAGTCTCCTTCCTACCTTGTGTTTTGTGGCACAGGGTGGGACTTTGTCTATCAGGGCTTGACAAATCCCAGGAGCTGGGCAGCCATGGCTACAAGAATTTGCCCTGCTGGCTGCAAATTTTTTTTTATTCTTTACAAAAGAAAAAAAAAAAGGCTGGCTCCTGAATTGGTCTGCTTGGCTCCCAAAGTCTACAAATATTTTTCAAGCCCCGGCCTATACTATTGGACCCCAGCTGTGCTACATTCAGTCACGTGTAGAGGGGCCCAGATTCAGAGTCCCAGAGAGGAAGTCTGAACTCCAAAGTTCATGTTTCCAGGGAGACCAGCTATCCGTATATCTTTTAAACTGTCCCCTCTCATGGAAAAAGCCTGCTTCCATTTTAAATTGGTGTTCAAATTATTGTAATGGGGAAATTCCCTTAGTTTGCCGGTTTCTGGCATACAGATTTTTGCAGCCAAAAGGGGGGCTTTTGCAAGCCCATGAGCTTCACCCCTTCACAGACCCTGCTGATGTTATGGACACAGAAAGTGGAAAGGTAAATAAGGATACTGTGGTACAAGGTAGTGGCTGTCAAGCATGACAAGCCTAACAATTGATACTCAGGGCCATTGGCAATATTGACATGCCTTCCAATAATGATTGATCTGCACCCTTACCTCCAAATACCAACACCCCCGTTTATACAGGCAGATCCACTCTAATTATAAACTGGCCTACCAGCGTGTTGCTAGCAGAGGAAGTGCTCAGCTTTCACTTAGGAAAACAATTACTTTTGTGTTTGTTCGTTTGCTTTGAGAGAGGAATTCCTGGAGTAGAGATAACCAAGTTAAAAGGCCACTGATACGCCACAATTCTTTAATCACTTTCAAACACTAGTCAAAGGAAGGGGGCTGTGGAGAGAGATGCCTTGCAAAGAAGGTGGTCAGATATCCAGAGTTGCGTTCACACGATCTCCCAGCATTCTATTGGTCAGGGGAGAGGGTAGAAACCACAATAATATTCTGTATGAAGTGCCCACAGTGCCGGATTAAAGTAGGGGTTGGTTTTAATCTTGTAATGTGTAGATTCACTATAAAGAAATGGTACAAAAACAAAATCTGGCGATCCAGTCCCTTGGATGGAAGGAGGGGCCATGATCAGCTTATCTACAAGAGAGCTTAGAGCCTGAGATTGGAACATAATGAGAGGTAATGAGAGGTAATGTAGACTGCACTTTGCAGGTGCTGGAAGACTCTTCACTTACAAAACCTTCCGATGCAGAAGCTTTCAGCTACCAAAGACATAGCTGTCTAGCAATACCTAGTGAGAACGTGGCATTACTGTAATCACGTGGCAGGCATGCTGTATAGTCTGTATCATTGGACAAGGCAGTGCATTCACACATAAGCTTCCCATGTCATTTTAGTGCACAATGCAATCCCACAATCCTCTGCTCACCAGCTTCACTCTCCATGGACACAGCTGTCTTTATCCTGGATTGTTCACTGTTGTGCTGGAGACGCATGACTGATACGGCTGATAGAAATGTAGGCCAGGACACTCTGCTTGCAGTTGGGGGGGGGTAAAATTAAGTAGCAAGCTATTTTTACAGTACAAGTGTATGTGTTTTCATCTTCTAGATGCACTATGCCATCAAATCATTGACTAGGGGGAATTACATTTGGGAGGCACAGCTTGTTTAAGGAGACTTGTCTCTCATGAATCAGTATTTGGAGTAAATTAAATTATAGGTTAAAAGGGACCTTTTAAAGTGTGTTCATACTGTAAAAATAAAGTTCCTTATGGGAAGCAAGAGTTTAAATGTTGGTTTTCCTGACCCGGAGTAAAACCAGACATGTCTGTTTACAGAGTTGAGGCAGAGCCGGTCAGGAGGCAGTGCCAAAGCAGGGACTTTCAGGTCTGGGGATCTCTCACGGCTCTACTAGATTATTGAGAAATAACCATATGCATGTATGCACATGTTCCAAACGTAAAGGAATATTGAATCTTTTCAACAGGTGTCCTGGTTGTCAACACACACACACACATCTGCTGAATGCGAGGGTCTCTAGCTGCTAGCGCAGAGAGAGACCCTCTTTTTTGCATGGGATCAGCAGGGGGATCTAGTTAAGGCAGGGCTTGACAAATTTAATTTTATTCTAGGAGCCAGCAAAAATTTTTAGGAGCCAGACAATCACGCAAACATACACGCAATTCATAAACACACACACACACCAACCCACGTCACATATACACCCCACACACCAACCCACTTCACATATATACACACACACACACCAACCCACTTCACATATACACACACACACACACACCAACCCACTTCACATATACACACACACACACAAACACTTCACATATACACATATACACCTCCCCCCACACCTCACATATATACCCCCCTTCACATATACACCTCCCCCCACACATACACAACTCCCCCCACACATATACATCCCTCCCCCCTTCACATATACACCTCCCCCCACACTTCACACATATATACCCCCCCTTCACATATACACCTCCCCCCCACACTTCACATATATACCCCCCCACACTTCACATATATATACCCCCCTTCACATATACCCCCCTTCACATATACATCCCTCCCCCCTTCACATATACAACTCCCCCCACACATATATATACCTCCCCTTCACATATATACCTCCCCCCCCCACATCACATATACACCTCCCCCCACATCACATATACACCTCCCCCCCCACACTTCACATATATACGTCTCCCCTTCACATATACATCCTCCCCCCCCCCCCCACTTCACATATACATCTCAAACATACACAAGTTTTTTTTTTCCTTCTTAAATTCTGAGTGCTGGGTGTCGTCTCTTGACAACCCAGCACTTAGCCGAAAGAGCCATGAAGATCGGCTGCGGCACGAATGTTTCCCCTCCCTGCTGCCTTACCTCATTGCTGGGGAGGGGGAACATTCGTGCCGCAGCCGATTCTCATGGCTCTTTCGGCTGAACACTAACACACGTGTTGCGCGAGGGGGCGGAGCTTGCTGTCTGTCCCCACGCGCTGCAAAAGACGGATGGCAGCGGCAAGGGGAACATTAGGGCAACGGCACCCGGGCGCCAGGCTCCATTTCCAGGTCGAGCCCTGAGTTAAGGTCCCCCCTGCTGATCCCATGCAACAACGAGGGGCTCTCTTTGCGCTAGCACAAAGTCAGTCACCGACCAGATGGCTGCCTTGCAGCTGTCAGTCAGAGGATAAACTGACATGTACTATCATAAGTACCTACTCGTTTATCCTCACAATAGGAACAACTAACATTTTACTTGTGCTTCTATATTAGAAGCACAGGAGAAATATAAACTTTAGTGTTCCTTTAAAGGACAGATAACTTTATTATTTACTTTACACAAGGGTCTCTCTCTGCACTAGCTAGAGAGACCCCCACACTCTGCAGACCCCGATCATATGTGCATTGTCAGTGTGTGCCATTCTCCAGACCTGCCGTGTCTCAGCTGTGAGAGGGTAAACCCGTATTTATCTATTTAGATACACGTTGGGTTTATTTGGGATATTTTTTTTTAACCGTTGCTTAATTCTAAGAAGCAAGGCTTTAAAAAAAAAAAAACGTCCTTTAAGAACAAATATGGCCACCCCTGGAATTCAGGATGCATTCCCTAAATATAGGAAGGATAACTACATTTTGGCATGTCAGTCCTTCAGACTACATCTCTGCCATTCATAAATAGCATGCACTGTGTATTATAAACCCATCCACTAACATATGCAGGGATAAAGGTGGGCCAGTCTGTGATGGAGTCAGTCTGATTCATCCTCATGTCAGATCGTAGAATCAGGCATCGAATGACTCACGATGCTAATTCTCCATGGAAATGTACAAGACAAGTAACCTTTTCCACGAGCACATCTTGGGTTAATTTAGTCTGTATACTTCTTGTTAAACTTTTCCTGGTATTGAGAGGGGTATAATCATTAACAGCACACATAACATTACTGGATTGTGGACCAAACTTGAATGGCAGGTAAACAGGAATCCATTATTTACTAGTTCTAAACAGATCAAGCGTTAAATCAGACTGATGGGGAGTCTTGGCCCAATGCTAATAGACTATATACGACCCCACTGGAGGTTTTATTTAGCAGCTGCTTGATCTCAATGGACATTTAGTGTACGTGTATAGGATTACCAAAACCAACAACATATGTACTAACTCTACAGAGAGGCAGGTAAATTCATTCATCCTTTCTCCAGAAGCCTTAACAGCCAGTTTAGTTCAAAACACGTTTTAAAGGATTTTACACGTATTATCCAGAGCTGGAGCAAATATTTTCTCGAAATGTAAAGCAAATTTAGATGTTTTAGTAATTTATGGTGCTGTTGCTGAAATACAATAGGAAACCACGTGTCTAATCATAAACAAACCAAACATTACATACAGACACACAAGGGGTTATATGTAAAGGTGTATACACAGGACATATAGTGGCATTATTGCCTACCACTATGTATAAAATGATTTGCTACAAAATCATTAAGTAACCCACCCTTCCCCAAAAAGCCATCTCATTATTGTATAAAAAAATTGTTGCAGGCTATATATATATTATACTTCTTTATTTAAGAATTTATTGGATGGCAAATAGCATTATCTAAAGCCCCTTTATTTCCTATGTATAAAACCTTTCAGACAGTTTTGTACATATCATCCAGGTGCAGGAGTAAAGATCTATCTGAAGGAATCAATTCTAGATCTAAAACAGCACCATTATTTATTCGTAACCTCCACTGGCAATACTCTAATAATCTATCTGGGTGACATGAACTAATGCCCGACTCTAGGCACACTGCTTCTCTGAAATGAAACCCTTCCCCGACACTTCCCAGAACACCTATATGTCAGATCATCAATTCCATTTTTACTGGCTGCTAAGTAAAATCACTTAGATGAGCCATGTATCGGACAATTCTTCCCTAATATGCTTATGTAAGAGCGCTGCTGATCTGTGTGCATTTAAAGTATCTGAGATATTGTAATCCCAGCTTCAGTAAGGCTGCCCCTCAGGTATAGGAGTCTCTCCAATTGTGCTGAGTGAGCAGACAGATTTCTGAATTGAGTCAGAGCAGACATAAGAAAAGAACATGTGCTCGTCACTTGGCAGTCTTTAAATAGAATAGTCACAGATCCGCGGCCATAGCACTTGGGGCTAATGAGCTCCCTCTTCTCAGCTCTTACTCAGCAGCTTTATCAGCCGGCATGGAGAGGATTTCTAATGTCGCTAGCAGGGTTTTAACACTACTGTGCAAAAGTTTGTTGTCCCTTAGACTTTTCCTTGTTCAATGAAAACCTACATCAAATGAGCTGCAGAATGAATAGGAAATACAGTCACGATAGTGACAAGGTTACAAATAATGATTTACATTATAAAGAAGCCAGATTTATTGGTTGTTTAATCAGTAAAACAGTTTTCAGCTGTGTATATATATACACACACTTGATATTATTTTAATTAATAAAATGAGCTAATCTTTCAAAAAACAAACATTCGAACACAGATTATATACACATATATATATATATATATATATATATATATATATATATATATACACACACACACACACACACACACACACACACCGTATACAGCTGCAAGTTATTGTGCTAATTAAAGAACCAATAAAACTGACTTTCTTTAGAATGTAAATCATTATTTGTAACCTTGGCAATGTTGTGACTATTTCCTATTCATTCTGCAACTTTTTTTATTTAAAAAGATATTTAGTGACTTTTAAAAGGCAATGCAACTGGGAAGTTGAAGGACCATGCAATCAAATAGATTTCTCTCTGCTTCCTATTGGACGGCTGAGATCACATGATAATTCACAGAAACGCATAGGTTTTTATAAAGGCTTGATTTGCTCTAGAAATTGTCCGGCTCAGTGTATACATTGCTATAAAGGAATTCTGATTATTAGAGAGAGGTGGGACCGGATCTTCATGCGTCTTCCTGCAGAGATGTCACGTGACACCTGGCCCTCAAACAGTAGACACATGGTGCGAGGGGGTGGAGCTTGCAGTCTGTGCAATCCGCACAGACTTTCCACCCGCGCGGTGCACCACAAAAATAAAAGAAATCATGGTAGAGGCAAGGGGCTAGACTCTGTTTTATTTCCATTGGCGCCCGGGGGGTTTGTCTAGCCCTGCCCTAAGCAAGGTTCAACATACAAATTTGAGGGACAATACTGCCCTAAAGCAGAGGCAGAACGCGGCCCTGTGACATATTATTCCCGCTGTGGGATCTCACTTGCTGTACTGATGTTTGGTGAATTTTGAGAATGCCCATTGAATGTAACAGAAAGTAAGGCAGCAGGCCAACAGATATAGACTTACCCTAGAAGCATTACAATGGTGTATTGAGTGGAGCTGACTAACAGCTACTCAGGTCAGCACAGACAATGTGGCAAACACTGCCATATCCGAGTACTTCCAGCCAGGACACACCTCAAGCAGCCAATCAGGGGAACTATGGCAAAACATCAGACTTTTCGATTTACTCAGGTGCTTTCTGTGAGGTAAATGGTGTGAGCACTGTTATTGTGCATTAGCTTAATGGTTTTTATAAGTGCAATAGTTCTGGTATTGTGTTTTATGTATACTTTTATTTTTCAATAATATGGTAGTCTAAAAAAAAAAGGTGGTTTTTTAAAAATGATTATCTGTCCATTATTTACTATATCCAGGGCGACAGTGTTAGCAAAAATAAAATAAACACATTGATGTTGGCATCAAACACACGTTTCACACAGTAGTCTACAGACAGACCCTCCTCTGACTACTAAATAAGTCAGACCCCTAAACAGATCTGGTCGGGTGCTTTATATACAGATCTACCCCGGCTTTATTTTACTGCAGGGTCGGTTTTGCCTAAGACCTGATTTTAATTTTATTTGCCCCAAAATGTTTATCCTATTCTCAGAGACATGGCGGAGAATTCTCTGAGATCCTAATGAAATGAACTTGGAAGTGTCCTGTCTCTCTGGCATGTCTTGATATTGGCAGCTCAGGTTTCTCAGCTCTGAGCAGCTGTGGTCTAAGCCGGCAGAATGTCAGTTAGTGAGGGTCCCACAGACCCTTCTTTTTGAACCCCCTGGAAGAGAGCAGTAGGTCTGGCATGGTACAGGCATCTTCCTAGGTCATGTTATTACAGAGTATTATGAGAATGATGAATGATCACAGCAGCAGCGATATATGAAGTGGGTAGAGCTCTAAACACAGGCTGGACTATTAATGATCTTCTCAGAATAACTAGGTCATAGAAAACATAGAAACAGAACCAGTCATCCCATCTAGTCTGCCCAATTTTCTAAATAATTGTATTAGTCCCCAGTTCCTTATCTTATAGCTAGGATAGCCTTGTGCCAATCCCACGCATGCTTAAAATCCTTGACTGTGTTTACCTCTACCACTTCAGCTGGAAGGCTATTCTATACATCCACTACCCTCTCAGTAAAGTAATACTACCCGATATTACTTTTAAATCTTAGCCCCTCTAGTTTTAGACTATGTCCTCTAGTTGTGGTAGTTTTTCTTCTTTTAAATATACTCTCCTCCTTTACGTATTTAAATGTTTCTATCATATCCCCCCTGTTACGTCTTTCCTCCAAGCTATACAAGGTCTATGGTATAATGTCATCTGTGTGGGTTCAATGGCTTCTATGTAGGTTTAATGACTTGTCAGCAAACCCATGGTCACTGGCATCAGTCAGCTCTCCAAAATCAGAGCTGTAACACTACTGAAGTTAATGGAACTCAACTCAGACTAACTTGAAGATACATAAACTTATTTGGAGTGTTTAACAGACGATGGAGAATAATCGAATCTCAGTTATATCTCAGAATGGGCTATTCAATGGGAAATGTGTACTTTGTATAACAAGCCACAGGTGACATTATAAGCAGACTATACAGAAACATTTTCTCCTTATTTAAAAACACGTTTTCTCCTAATTTAGGCATTTGCTATTTGCTTGCAATTCAGCTCGCACAATGTATAGATCACTGCCAATCATTTTTATTCTATACATTTCACAGTGTGCTCACTGTTTATCTACAATTATCGTCCCCATTTTGTGACCATCACTTGGAGTATGATGGTAGGAGGAGGATGCTCTACTACCATAGCATTCTCACAGTGATCATTAGTAAAAGGCTGGAGCTGGAATAATGTTTGTAGATTTGTGGCTCTTGGTGTTGTTAATTTATGTAGATTAGCTATGTTTAATTGACACTACATGTTGCCTGCTGCAGTCAGTGTGCAGGAGACCACGTGCTTCACTGTAATTGTACATTTGTGTCATTATTTTACAGACGGAGACCAAAGCCCAAGTGTTGTCAAGAAGAAGCTGACACCCTGCAATTAGAATTACAGAAGCATCCATCCACCCTAATGTTTAGCAGTGAGACAGGATCTTGTGTACTAATTACAACGATGAAAGAATGTGTTTGAAATGTAGTTTATTATTTGTATTTCTCAGGCCTTGTTATTTGAAGTATGCAGGGGGAAATATGTTCAAATTCCCAATGCTAAAGGAAGTCATACAGACAAAAACCAGAAATTCGGGCATATTACATTTTACAGGATCTCCAAAGAAGCATTCACACACCCCTGACTACAAATGAACCCTGGCCTTTTCTTCAAAGGACTATTCAATATTGAAATTTAACCTATACATCGCCATAGCCATAGTTTTACAGTTAACCAATGTATAGAGCAAACGATATGTAACATTTGGGGTGTGCATCTGTTCTAATGAAAAGTTCACATACCAATAAACATAGGAGCACATTAAGCATCCTGGATCATTGTACCACTGGAACAATGCATAATAAGGACGAATCAGACCTCCCTTAACTAAGGTGGACCAGAAAGAGCTGTTGCCATCACCGCAATCTATATTTCTGTAGCAAGATGGCATCCAGACTAATATCATTTGATCTGCACATTTGCTTGTAATTTGCTTGGTGCAATGTATGGGTGGAATTATTTGAAAGTCGGGTACACATTAACATGAATTTCAGTTGGAATATTTGATTCTTGTCATCCTTGTTTTGGCATAGAAAAAAAAAAACCTTGCCTTGACTGATCAGGTGTGGTTTTGCTAGTGAGAGATTTCAGTGAATAATGTAAACATTCCCTTCTTAAAGGTCTGCCACGGAACTCCTGTTCACAGGTGAATGGTGATAATTGTGAGACTGAGCATATGAGTATATATCAGCATAGTAGTGTGTATTTATTTGTATCAGCATGTGTTAATGTGTGTATGTATTTGTGTTTGTATCAGCATATTAGTGGGTATGTATTTGTGTCAGCATCTGTTAATGCGTGTATGTATGTATTTGTGACGGCATGTGTTTGTGTATGTATCAGCATATTAGTGGGTATGTGTGTATATCTTTGTGACAGCATGTGTTAGTGTATCTCAGTGTGGCTTGTGCTAGCATTTAAGTGTATATTAATGTGTAAGCATGTATGCAAGAGTGAAATCATGTACACTAGTCACTAATTATAGACCCATTTCACTGATCAATATTGATATAAAAGATTTATTCAATGATGTTGGCTTTGAGATCGAGGGTCCTTCCCTGGACTCCCTGGAGTACTTTCCCATTCGAAATGGAACATGACAGGGATGCCCATTGGCTCCCGTGTTGTATGCCCTGACTATTGAACTTTTGGCAGCATTTGTAAGGAACGCTGACGAGATAAAGGGTATTCGCATTGGACAGCAGGATAACCTAGTTACTTTATTTGCAGACAATATCCTCTCCTTCCTCCTCGGTTCCAGCTTTATTGACGGTAATTAAAAAATTTGGCTTTATGTTAATTTAAACCTATCAAAAACACAAACATTACCATTTGGTCTGTTAGAAACCCAGCTGAAGGAACTGAGAGGGGTGGGGATACTGGATACTCGGCAACACTTCATAGATTACTCAGGAATAAAGATCAACCTCAATTTAAATAATATAGTAGCAACAAATTCTGAAAACCTATTGGCTGACCTGAAAAGGTTATTGCCTCAATGGAGAAAACATGGATGGATGGTCGTAAAAACATTCTAAAGTCCTATGTGGACCACAAACTCCTGTACCTATTTACATCTATTCCCTTTCATGTACCAATAAACATCTTAAGGGAATTTATTCTTATATTTTCTAGCTTTGTCTGGGCAGCCAAGAAACCACGGATCCTGAATGAAGTCCTCGAAAGGGGGTCAGATAGAGGGGGATGGGACACTTTATCGCGGCTGCATCCGCTTCACCGCCGTCACTTCACCACACGACAACTCGTGGCGGGATATTTCATCGCTAAAGGTGAGTTTTAATGTGTTAGAGCTACTGCACATTTTAGGGAAGCACTTTGTATATTCATATTTTTTATACCAGTATTGTATGTATGTCTTGAACACTGTGTTAATTTATATTTGCATACATGTCTTGTGCAAATTAGAGAAAACATTTAATAACGATCAAAAAAAAAACGTGAAACCATGTGTTAGTGTGTGTGTGTGTGTATTTATGGGTGTTTTGGTCATGTAAGTGTCAGCATGTGGGTGAGCATGACAGTGTGTGTGAATGGTGTGTATCCATAAGTGTCATTTATGTATGTTCATGGACTGGGATCCAAGCATTTTTCTTTGTGACAGTGTTTGGTACTGGCTCCTAAAATTAAATCAAATAGGTCACCCCCAGTTCTAAGTGACCCCAAACTTTTTACGGGAGTGTATACATAACAAAACATTTTTTAAGTAGTGCTTCAGTTCGTTTAAATCCAGAAATTCGATTGCATAACTGCAAACCCCACTATGGGACTTTTAAAAGACCATATTAAATGTTCCACACACCTTGCACTCCCAGTCTGTAAATCACATTATACCCAGGTGCTAGCTTTAATGCGAATATGTGAAGAGTACTCAATCAAGCCTAACTGATGCAAAAACATTTATGTTGGACACCCCCTGATCTAGAAGTAGAAGCCATGTCTTCAGTGACAATTCCTGAAAGCACTGTGAAAGAATGCTGCTGATTGAAGGAAGTTAAAGGTAAATCCACGTGACAACTAATACAACGTAAATAGGGCAGCTGCCCTTTAAACTCCAGAGAAAGGTGTGCATCCGATAACACCGAGTATGCAGGTTATTAACCTCTTGCAAACTTGATGGGAATTATATTGTTTGTTTCCGAAGAGGCTGGATAGCACATCCTGATTTATGTTGTATTTTAAAGTCCACACCAGTGAGAGCAAACATTAATATACAACATTGATTAAATATTAACATTAGATCCTGCTTAGCTCAGCCAACAAATTATTTCATTGCTCTAAATGCTTTCACTGTGTGTTACTGGAAGCTATTTATTATCGCATGTATTACTGCTTTGTAAATATGATGTCACTGTGTATGCCACGTGCCAATTTATTAACTCACTCCTGCACAATACGGGAACTTAATCCAACGTTTGGGCTTTGTTATTTTTTGAATACTTTATTTTCCCCAACCTAAGAGATGACCTGCCTAGTTTCCCAGCCTTTGTATAATCTGTGTAGAATGACCTGCCAGTCACAGACTTGGTGAATGATCTGTACTTGTGGGCAGGGAAGGTGAAAGAAAACATGAAAGCTCTCCAAATGTATTCTCCAGGGCAGCAAGGTTGAGCACTACACACCTAGAGAGACCCAGGTCCAAAAAGCCTGGCATGTCATAGAGAAAGCAGAACAGTCATGGCCTATATGGTGTTTTATTATGCAACACCAGGATATCCTGCCATGAACCAGAATATTATTTTGATTTGATCAGGTGCCATAAAAAAAAATTAATTATCCTTTACAAACATGTAAGTGCAGGACTGGCAAACACAATATATATATTGGCTGTTTCTTCTTTTTTTCAGCTGTTCACATTTGGTATCTATTGGTGCTTCACTAGTATTTAAACTGTGTTTTAGTTTAGTTGTGTGTAGTCTTGATAAAGATCCGAGATTCGGACCGAAACGTCGACCAATGTATCTGAAATACTATCATATGGGAATCGACTATAAAGACCATTACTTCTTTTTTGAAAGGACCCGTGAGTGTGTGAATTTTTTCTGTTTTTTTGGACTGGTATGCACTTATTATATATAAAAGTGCACTTATTTCATCACCACCAGCCTAAAGGAACAATTCCTACATGAAGGGATATTAACCAAGCCAGACTTATCCCGAGCTCGACAAGTATTTGTAGACTGTAGAGCAATCAAGGTACTTCCATAGAGTTCTCCATAAAACAATCAGGCTGCCAGGCAATAGGGGTTTTAGTTTGTATTTTTTTTCCAGCCCAGTGATGACCAATCAATGGCACTTTTGTTTCTTTGGACAACTGATCTCATGATGCTCAGCCAGTTCACAGCAACTGGAGTACCAGAGGTTTATCCTCACTGGCCTAGCCTATACCAATAAAGAAAATGGGAGTTGGGATTCCTCAGAAAATGTCCGAACAGCAAGGGTTAAACATGAAAAAAAAAATCATGTGTGAGATGCCAGGGCACAGGCATAACAAAAATGGTGATTCTAGTAAATTCTCAGGGGGCTTCAGGTATGTGATGGGAAGCAGGCCGCCTAGCTGGAGAACAAGCCACATCCTTGTGCTGAAATACAGAAGAGTAACAGACAAATACACAAACTGCATTCATGGCTTTCGCCCACTGTAACATGGCCAGAATAAACCACTCATCCCCCAAAGAACTCACGGATACAGAAACTTGGAGCCTGGAGAAGGTTCCCAGAACAAGACGTCACACACACGCAACTGTTAACAGCAGCAAATCACCATCATGGAGTAAAAACAAATCCTGGATTATTGTACCTTGTATACTGCGGACTGTAACAGTGCCCTGGTGAAACGGCATAAGGATGAGAATGGCACAAAATCAAAACCCTAAGACCGTCCAGGAAGCACTAGTACAGAATGGATTGAAGTGAGTGCTTATAACATACACAGCACACTACAAACATATAACAAGAAAGATTTATTACAATAAAAATGTTTGAGATGATCACCACCACCTCCTCCCCCTTCTTCACTCATTCACACCAGTTCACTCATGACTATGATGAAGCCCGTCTAGGGTGAAACGCGTCAGGTCATCCTAGAGTGTTGTATCTCTAATTATCTTGTCCATAGACCACAAGTGTCTGGTTTTATTATTTGACAACATCATTGTCTTTTATATACGATGAAATAGTTTTTGGTATAAGTTTGTAGTCTGCCCTGCATGTTACAAGCACTCCAGTCCATTCTGTATTTGTCCTTGGTTCCTTTTGGTTTTGGGAAAAGCCTGTTAAAGTGTGTAGCAGATTGACTTGTTTTGATGTCCATCTACCTCCATTTTTTTTCCACAGGTCTACTGTCAAACGCTGGGGAACCACTACTTTAAAATAAAAAGTACTCATGCTTGAGGCCGAGTTGGGAGAGAGGGTTTAGAAATGAGGCAACGGTAATAATAATAATAATAATAATAATAAAAATAATTAAAAAGAAGGAAAACTGCCCCCACCTTTTTACCACTCACAGTATGAGGTAGACTATGCTGGGATTTATTTGTCCCATGTTCTAGAGTAAAACGAGCAAGCAAATAATACAGACAATAGCTGCATTCACAGCATGGAGATATTTTTACATGACTGCAGAACTCCTACATCCAAAAAATGACATTGTACTGCAAGAAATTTCTTTACAAAGAGCAAGCCCAAGGCAAAAGATCTAAAATTAGAACTGAAATATTCCAACGGTTCCACTTTTAGGCATTTCACACAAATATTTCTCTATACAGTGTATGTGTTGGTTTATTTGCTTGTGTTGCTCTGAGATGATACAGTAAGTTACACACCTAAATCCTCACCATAATGTTATTACAGAGGACCACAAATCTCTTCAGTGCAGTGTCGTAAAGCAAGGCCATACAGTACAACATCTAAACTGTCAAATGTATATTGCATATAGACAATACTTTATAGCCTGCCTGTAACTCTGGTATCTGTTTTATTTCTCTACCAATATTCTATTCCTTGTTATGATCAGAGATTCGCAGGTGGCAGGCATAGCCAATGCAAGCCTGGGCACGGCCGGCACATACCCCAATGACAGATGTTGAGATTGGCACATACCCCAACAGATTAGCACGTTTGCTTTTTTGTATTTACTAAAATAAACACACTGGAATGTTTGCAGGTTGTAGCAGTCAATGTTCTATGAAGTCTCCTAATCACATGACCAATTCTAATTACTTCTACATTGAAACACAGCCACTCTCGCCTATGGTCTGTGCTCAGGCCCCAGGATGTGGCCTGAAGATAGCAAACCTCAGGCCGCACCAGGGAAGGGAGCTGAACGCTCGCAAGGTCATGTCAGTTATATTTACATTTGCTTGTCTCAGCTGAAATAAAAAGACGTTTCACTTTCCAGGTAGGAAACATAGGACGGCAGCATTAGTTCCACTGACATTGCACTAAACTCCCTTTTACAGGAGTACGGGACCTTCCAGATCCCCTGCAACAAGGAGACTGAATTTGCATGGGTCTTAAAAGAGAATGGGGTTATGTATAAATACAGGTGCTGTTTTAGGTTTAATCGGGATTCCTTTAGTCAGGTTTTTGCTCTTGTGTCTGTACGGTATGTATAAAGTAGTCAGAATAAATTGTATATTACAGGGGGGGGGGGGCGAAACTACAATATGCGACTTTTCGTTTTCAGTGCAGATAATGCCAGATCAGGAGTGGCAGAGATTTCTAGTATAATAATAAAAGTGATTTAAAATAGGCGCAACAAGCATTCACCAGTTAAGTAAATTGTACAAAGCGTTTGCTCCCAGGTTAGGGACACTGACGAATATGGGAGCAGTCACACTATAAACTGCGGTTTCCGCCTGTTAAATAGCAGTTAATACACCATAATCTCTCTGTGCTTTTCATATTCAAAGTGTAGGTGTATCACTTTTCTTAAGTGAGCTCATTGGCACCAGAGAGACAATTAAGACACTTCCCATCAATACAGCCTTTGCTAAAGGCACAGGACCAGAGCAGTCATACTGAGTCATTTGGAAAAATCAATGGAAATCATTCTGAATTGGGCTTTATTTCCAGTGCAAATCATACGAGAAGCATATATCACTCGCACGGCAGATCATTTATATTGCTACAGTACAACCAAAGAATGCACTCGAGAAAGGTATAGAAAGCAGTATTCCTCGTTACCCAGATGCTGCTAAATGTTCATTCATTACATAAACCAGCTCTCCCCGAGGATCGCCTTACTGGAGCAAGGGACGGAAGTGAATTCCCAAGTCTACAATACCCATCAAACCAATCCCATTGGGAGACAGGTGAACAGAGGTCAAACCGCACACAAAAAAGCCACTAAAATTAGTAGTTTTAACATTGAGCATGCGGTTTACACCTTCACCCAATCACATTCTACGCTGGCTGTACCCTCGAAAGGTTGTCAAAGTACCTCCCACAGCCAATTATCTAGAATCTGCCACTTCTCCCCCAGACGGCTACGAAAGGAGTAATGGCGATTTTTCAGATTTAGTAGCAATTTATCAAGTGTAGACCAAAAATAAATCACTAAATTCACACACCAACCCTTGGACTAAGAAGGATGCGTTTGACAAACTCCTTTAAATGTGCAAGAACTGCACATAGCAATTCTCAAGGATCTGCAAAGCAAACAAATCAGACATATAAAAATGTTTGTCCAAAAAAACTCATTGGCACAAGGGTCATTAACACTGTAAACTCACAAACAGCAGCTAAAAAGGGACACTATAAGACGTATCAGTGTGAGAACAAACAGGATGGGAACAAATGGAAAAAAACTATAAGCTATAACTACATCTTTTGCTTCCCACTATTAAATTCAATTAAAACTGCTTTATCCCCAAAGTGCGACTCTTTTACACATGGTTGATGGTTGTGATAAGGCACGGGTGTGAGTACGTTTGGATACATACCCTACATAAAAGAGCTGTACCATTTTTAGATGACATTAACATTAAAGCCAGTCATCGGTTACGGCATTATACAGACCCAGGAAAGGGGGGGGGGGGGGGGGTGTCACAGAACACTTTAATCCACGGGTAATTAGCTGAAGACACATTAGATATACACAGTGTGTGAGGTACACAGGATGCTGAAATGGACACATTAATACAGAACACATTATGCCAAGACACGGGGTGATCTATTGTGCTTGTATTTTAAGCCAAGAGAACGATTCGTTGGATACTAGCTAAACTAATCAGAAAATAGTTTTATTTTTTATCGATAATGATTGATAAAATGCACAAAGGGATAGACAGCCTTCAGAATATATATTTAGAAATACTATCCAATATATACACACACACACACACACACACACACTTTTCCTCATGCCATTATCATTTCCAGAAAGAATAGAATCAAATCAACAAGGTGCATAATGGTGACATGTTAACTGCAGGATGAGTTGTGAGCAGAAATTCTTAGAAAAACATTAGCCCACACTACACGGTAGGTAACTCAATATTTGAGTATTATCTTAGACATTTCTGCTTTCTCCATTTATAAAGAATGTATTCTGAAAGTAATTGAAAGTGGGAAATCTCAAGTGTATTGTCATTCAAGTAACCAGACCACATGGAAGAACTACAACATATAATGAAATAAAAAGTACATGTAAAACAGTACTACACGATAACAGAGATAAAGAGCAGATTGCACTGCGACAGAAAAATATCAACACAAAAAGTAATTATTTGCAATCACTTTTATTTGCCACTGCAAGGCTATTGAGAAACTACATCTCCCACGATGCTTGGCTGTTTTACAGCCAAACCCAGCATTCACCGAGTATGTGCCAATATGCCTATTCCAACTTCACATTTTTAAAAACTGCGTGGGCCCTGAAAACACTACATACATATCCTGTGACACCAGCAGCCTGGGGCACGGGTGTTGGAAATTTAGCATTTTGGATTATAACACTATATTAGCATGTATATGCTTTAACAAGCAGAAGCTAAATAATTAGTAGCAAATGAATTCTTTACAGATTATGCAGAAACAAACAGCACGAACAAGCAACAAAGACAACTATACTAACTGAAATCAAACAGATCTCAGGCCTCAGATAACACTTAGCATTTTTGAGTTTGATTTGGTGATTTAAGGAGGTCTGTGAAAGATGTCCTTTGTATTCAACAGCTCAACACAAAACTGGAGAACAATACAGTCAGAAACGCCCTAACCCATCATCTGAACCAGCAAGAACATTAGAAATAAAACAATCTTTCCCTAAGCAAACTTCATCTCTAATAACAAAGTTACGTATGGCGGTAAATATAAACACTCTTTATAAATGGTGTATACGGAGCCATAGCATGAATGGTCCAGTCATTGCAATGGTCATACCTTGTAATTGCTGGAATTCACCCAGGAGGTGGCGATCCCGTCAACCATTCTATCTAGTAATGTTTGGTCATGTTCCAGGTCTGTGGACTTCTGTCTATCAGACAGGTATTCGATCATATCGGGTCCCACCTGAAGCCGCTTCCCAACATCCTTCTGTTGTATCTGCGCTAACCAGTAATCCATTCCCTGATCCATGGCTAGGGGGTGTACCAGCACCAACCAGCAAAGAAAACAACCTAGAGGGCAGTAAGTCCCAAATCGTGCCCGTCAGTGTATCCTTGTGGGCTTCTCGTTTGAAGAAAGCTGAAGAGGGCTCGGCCTTCGAAGATGCAATTCTGAGAATGACAGCAATTCACCATGTGTCTGCTGAACAGCTGGTAGGATATTAAAAGTCAGATTTAAATATGCAGCAAGAAGGGGAGAGGCACTGTAATGTTAAGCCACGGGTCCAGAGGTACATAGTTCTTCAGAATGTCCTAATGAGAAAGAAAGGCATAGTTAGAGATATAGAAATAGATTTGCAATGAGTAATCTGGCCTTTTAATCTCTTATACAGCCACAGGAACATCTTTACAATCTTTACAGTCAGCCATCTTGCTTTACTAAGCAAGAAACACACCAATGCTTCTGTTTGATTCTGTGGAGCCTAAAGGACCAGTCTGATAATCAGACTGGTGGGTTAACCGCTTAGTAAATATACCCAGGAGTACAGCCCACCGTGTGCTGATCTTAAGCTTAAACGTTAAAAGGAACAATAAAGGCCAGTTGTTTTGTTGGGAAGGGGTGAGGCAGATAATCTACCACCCTATGCATCATTACAATGATCAGTGCATCATTTGGTATTGAAAGGATGCTTCTATCAGAGCAGAGAGCATGCATCATTAGCACATGTGCTCCCAATGAATTCTCGAAAATAATTTTAAAAATGGACCAAGCGCTTGGGCCACAAAGGCTGCAGCTACAAAATCTGTGTTACCCTACACCACACAAATTGGATAAAACATAGAATACAAAGTGACAAATCTGTAAGAAATGGTAATAATACAACCTTAAATAGAATTGATGATGAATCCAAAAGAAATGATGTAAAATAATACTTTGTATGTATAACATATACGCAGACAAAGCGTGGGTTATATATAATACATAATTCACATCTACACCATGTATAAGATTATTTCCAAGCAACTGTTCGCCTCTTGCGTCAATAAAAAAAAAAAAGGAATGATCTAATTACTGTGTACAAATTCTGTCGCAGATTATATATAAAGTTGCAAAATTGCATCTATTTAGACAACTTTATTGGACTAACATTTCTCTGTCACTCCTAATCTGGCGTTATCTGCACTGAACATAAAGTCACAAAGTCAGACCCACAAAGCAAAAACCTGACTGAAGGAGTCAGGATCAGACCTAAAACAGATCCACTATTTATACACAACCCCCATCTTCTGAATGTCTGAGCACTTCCTGAGAGCTGCTAGAAGACATTCCCATCACCCTTGCATAGGTGCACACACTATGGCTGCCTGATAAAAGACATCCTATTCACCCAGGTCTTTGACATCACTGACAAAGAACGTGGCAAAGCAAACATCTCTTAGTGACAACACCCAAGGGGCCAGACAGGGATAAAATTAAACCTCTTATTCCTCCGACATCTTTAAATACCATACAGAGAAAGCTAAAATAAGGAGAATTTAGTAATTAGTTATAAAGGTTTTTGGGTTTTTTTTTTATTTACATTGGGGTTTGTTTGTGAAATCATTGTGAAACTCAGTAAATTTTTCACTAATACATATGCAATGGTTTATTTTTGAACTAAGAAAAAAAACCTTATGAATGTAGGAATGTGCACCAATTTGCACTCAGTAATGTTTGTTGTCTGCGTAAGATTTGTGAGTGTTTATTTTCTTATACAATGCTCCAGTGCTTGTGAACACTGCCTGTCTTATGATTACTGATTTAAAAGGTGCAGAGAATGACTGTATCATGTAAAAGGAAGCTAAATAAACAGATCCAGTATTTTATTTTGTTTCCTAATGCTCTGTCCCATAAAAAATAATAATAAAAAAAGTATAGAAAGTTCCTGGGGTTTCTTAGCAATAGAGTCCTTCCTGACAGTCACCCAAAGCCCTCCTCTATCTATGACATCACTGGAAGGAGATCTCCTATGACCTCTCCCAAGTGCATGTGAAAAAGCAAATCTCAATACACAATGCTTTCACAATGATGGCTAATTAAATGGTTTACTCTGGTGGATCTGTGTAATCAGCCTCTACACACACACACATTAATACTTTGGTGGTGAGATGTGATATGCCAGAGAGAATTATACTATATAACAAGCATGATATCAATGGCACATCACAAATATGTCATACCTCAGTATAAGCACATAGCTGGCAAATAACAAGCATGTCATACCTCACTGAAAAGCATTTCATACCATGTAATACACTTGAACACAGAGTGCCTGGCTCCCAGCCCCTATTGTACTATTCTTGAGTTGCTGGGGATCCAGTATACCTTTTTTGGCTTTCTGATTGAGATAGGCAATGACAGGACAGTCAGATGCTTGATGGAACTTTTCTGGAAAATCCCAGTCAGTTGGCATTTAATAAAAAAAAAAAGGGGGCCAAATGTTTAAAAAAAAAAATGAATGTACTTTTTAAAAGAAGGAAACAGGCAGTGAAGATCCTGCTTGTTTAGATCTCCCAAACAATAGCTAGTTTATACTTAGTAGTATTAATGGGACTAAAAATGGGAATATGGCAATCCAATGCAGATGCTATGCAGGAAAATAGCATGGTGGAGGGTCTTTTTAACCCGTGCAATGCACATATATACATCAAATTACAAGCAGAGCACATGGCAACAGGAGCTGAGCAGGACTGATGTCAGCACAATGGGTGATTGAGTTTGGATAATCCTTCCAAGTGTCAGCAATGTCAGTAAGAGTGCAGATCTCCCCTGCCCCAGAAAAAGCAGCAATGGCAGCCTTGTGTGTTGGTGGAGGGGGAAGGGTTTTGGACCCAGCAGTTTCTTGCTCTGAGCTGGGCTTATGGTCATGTCACAAATGGGAGGGCACACAGGGGATGATGGAGCCCGACTGAAATAAATATGCGATCCCAGGCGAAAACCAGTCAAAATAGTTTTGCAAACCATAGAAGGAAGGCATTTGACAAATGCAAGACTACACACTGATATAAGTACTTAAAAATGTGCAAAAAATTCTATGTGGAACAGCAGCACATGTTAACCTGTTTAACAACCTGTCAAGTTACCCTCTCAAATGAGAGCAGTGTGCCTGTGAGGGAATGACAAAATGTTTTTAGCTGCACATAAATGATCTATGTGTCTGATCCATTGATGCTAGCTGCACAGCTATTACTCAATCAAAAATTGCCTTATTGTTAAAAAATGAAAAATCATTCTATAAGTGACAACCAAAACCTATATTACACAGCGCACATCTCTGGCAGAGGAGGAGTTAATCACAACACACCTTACACAATCCAAAAAGGATTTTCTGGTGGAAATAAATTTTATCTTTTCATCAGAGAATGGGTGGGAAACCAGCGGCCCTCCAGCTGCTGATGAACTACATCTCCCATAATGTTCTTTCAGCAAAGAGGCTGGCAGAGGAGTATGGGAAATGTAGTCCTGCAACATCTGGAGGGCCACAGGTTCCCCACCCCTGCATTAGAGGTATTTGTTTTAAAACAAAGCAATCTACAGCTTTACTATTTCTACCAGTCATATGAAAAGTATTGCTTTAGATGGGAAAAAAATGAAATAAATTACTGTTTGATGGAAAAAAAGAAAACAAAATCAGATATTGTTTAATTCGTATGAAATAAATGAAATGTAAAAACACGAGACCGACACAGGCTCGTGAGGCTTTTAAGGAGGTGGAAGAAATCAGATGGGAGGAACCCACCCAGCGAATTTGGTTATAAAGAACAAAGGCAGATAGGAGAGCACTCAGCTTGCCGACTCACAGAACAAAGATCGAAGGATGAAATCACATCCATAACGATGATCAGTCTCGTTTACAGAACCACACTGAGATCACATTCAAAGACAGAAGAAAGACCAGGGGAAATAATGATGTCATGTAACAAACTTCATGGCTGGTCCCCAAACAAGCTTAAAGCAACAGTGCACATGCCATGTCTATCCTAATGTATAACCCAGACAATATAAGAAGGGACAAGGGGTCCAGTATGTTAACCCCTTCTCACATCAACTTGTTTTACAGCAATATTAAAACAAAGGCATCAATGGTAACCCTTAGCTCACTAATTAACTCTTAATTTTGCACCATCCAAATGGACTGGAGATGCTGCAAAACCATATAATGTACAGGAGTTTTGTGCTTTACTTCCACTGCTCAAACGGTGTTGCTGTAATGCATCGATGTCCAGGCATTAAACAACAACATTTGTCCCCCCCCAGAGCACTGTAATCATTCTATGCAGCCATATTGGTAGTAAGCAATGCCCCTCCAATGCCCCCTTGGAACCAGCAAGAGTGAGGGAACTGGTCAGTTATCTGCCTCTAGTGGTAATCAGCTATATTTCAGGAAAAAATATAAAAAGCCAAAACTAACACCAGATCTAAATTAATCCTTGCTCTAGGGTCAGGGTAACAGATTGGTTACAATTACGGTTAGTGTAAGGGTTAAATGATGATTAAGGTTGAGGTCAAAAGGTGAAAGGAGGAGAAAATGGTTAGGAAACAAAAACAATGCTACTTTTGGTTATTACCCTATAACTTGCACACACCAAAAACAGAAAAATATCCAAACATTGGTATTTCTAAACTCAGGACAAGTATTAGAATCTATCTAGATGGGGTCTGTTTTACCATTTGTAATAAAAGATTTTTCAGGTCAAAGTTGGAAAAAGTTTTTATTAAACATTTTTCACCATATTTTTTTTTTTTTAAACAATTAATGGTTTGTTAAGAAAGCCTTTCTTGACCCAATAAAAATGTACGATATGTGTGGTACATTAAATAAGAAAGAGAAAAATTACAGCTAAACACAAACACCACAGTGTTAAAAAGCCTCTGTCACCAAAGAGTAAGAGAGCAACATTGGTCCAGTCTCCAAGGAGTTAACCTACACATTTGCTTGCAGCTCTGCTAACAAAATGTACAAATTTACATTTCCACTAGAACAAGATGTTTAGTAAATGGCAAAGGGAGCTAAACTACAAGTCTCCTGCAGTTACTCACAATCTCCCAAAAGATCTTGTTTATAATAGTTGCAGGTTCCTTGTCTGTCCCGTAGAGATCACCTGCACGGAGAAAACAGAGCTCTAAACTGATGTCACACAGAAGCACTGGTCTTTCAAGGCCCAAATAATACAACACTGGCCAGCCGAGCTGGTGTATTAAAGTGGAGAATGCGTGTGAGTTCCACGTCAAGTAATGACATTCACTTTACTGTGAGTAAACAACAGCCTGACTTCCCACATTCTGACATTATACCAGCAAGACAGGAGCCTAAAGGGGAACAAGGTGAAAGTGTCATGGCTTTCTACATAATTACAGATGATCATCTCCGTGTGTGTGTATAGTTTTATGAATCTGATTGTCACAAAAAGGTTAAGTGTGTCTGGATGTAGCACTGCCCCAGGTCACACTCTTTGGAGACTTGTCTGAACAATCATGGTGTGGGAGACTCGGCTGAAAGGGAGGAATTTTTCAACAAGCCAGCAATTCAGACTCGTTAAATGTCAGATAAAAGTCTGCTGCGCAAAATAAGGCTAAAATATGGGTTTAAATCAGAATATACACCGATTGCAGAAGTGACCTGACATAACGTAAAGGGGTCAAATGTGTCTTAACCCTCTGGGGCAACTGAAGGAAAAAAAGTCACACACTGGGTTAAATCCTTTAAATCTGAGAAAACTTTATTACACCACTCATGTTTAAATGACTAGATAGTGAAAGGGTGTGAGAAGTTGTATTAGAAATATGATTTACATTTGGGGAAGTTGGATCTAAATCCAACAGGTTCAACAGCTCATATTGCTATAGCTTTGTAACTAATTGTAAAATGCTTTAAAAGGAGAGAGACAGACGAAATAACTGAATGAAGTGAACTGTCAAAATATACACACCCACAACACATCAGATAACAAAACCTAGACGTAATAATTACAGCTGCTGTGACATGAAGGGTAGAAAAACTATAAAACAATCCTTTTATTTTTGTCCAATATCCCCTCTGGATGGCAGATTTGTGCATTTGCATTCTGTATTCCATTAATTGTTATATTACCAGTATTGGACATGCAAATTTGTGTCAAATATGTATATAATGTTCTTTTTGGGATTCTGTATCTCAGACATACCTATCATAACTCCTTACAAAATGATGGGATGAAAGTGGAATCAAAGCATAGTTAAAAAAAAGATGGACAAGATAATCTGTGAGCAAAATCAAATTAAGTCAGGTTTTGGAAAGAGAGGAAACAGCAGCGTATTGCTTGTATCTTTCCAAGCGAGGTCTGCTCTAATCAGATATATAACATCAGCGCAGCTAATCAATACAACACTTGGCAGACGACAGTAGGATTGGCTTTTAACCAGCTGACTAGCAAAGAAAGGGAGGCATCGGAAAGGCTAAAAGGTACACCTTCACAGCCTAGGTCCAGTACAGGCCACTTCTGACTTGAAAATCCAGATTGACCAGGACCTTGTAAAGTTAGCACACAGATTCACAAAGCAATTATAATAGAGGTCTGTGAGAGGTGAAGCACAGATCTCTCATTCCACGAACCTAATTTAAATGTGCAACCAAACCCAACTTTGAACAGTAAACAGTGATCAAATCAACCACTTTGATCATTTACTGGCCACTTTAACAGTTTATTTGAAAGAAACAAAGAAAAAACAAAATAATAAAATGTATATTTACACATATGAACATGAACACACAAGCTCTAGGGATTAATGATGTATACATAATGGGTCGTTGTTAGTAACATGCAAAGCCAGAGTCGAAGGATGCACTAAAAATAAATCTTACTGTGCAGCCACTGAGACTTATACCAATCTGCCAGCTTTATTGGCCATTCACAAAGAAACAGGAGTAATATCAGGCATGCAAAATACAAATGCATGCATGATGGTCTAGCCATTTGACCACTTGTATATATTCATATTGGTTTATGGGGAAACAGATGTTATAGTACTGCCCTGCACCAATAGGGGAGAAGGGGGGAAATCATGAATATGTATTATTATGTTTATGTGTGAAGAAGAGACAAGCAAATAGACACAGGGTATTTGTAATTCAGGAGATGTCAGAAGCCATCCATGCACAGCAGTTTTGCTGACCCACAGGCAGACAGAAAGGGTTCCTCCTTCGCCTTACAATGTTTGCAATGGATCTGGCTTGCTGCAGCTGGCTACTGCCCATCAACGTACAGTGGACATTAATAACTCTAGATACACAACTGCAGGAGACTGTGCCCTGTAACCTGGTACAACCGATCATATGAGTTTACATCTGACAATAGTCTGTGCACTAGAATCCATTGTCCCCAGTAGACAGTGAGTAATACGCCATCCTTCCAAAACAGAACCCTTATGCCAATCAGGCACAAATGTATTTTGACCCCTGCACTGCAGGTAAGATACTGCTCCCCTATTAAGCTGGCAGAGTTGGTAATGCTGTCCAGCACCATGAAGGTTGTGCCTTCTCATCCACAATCTGCATAGAAGGCACTGGCACATAAGGCCACCAAACTGGGCACTGCCCCTTAGCCTGGCACCTCTGAGAATTTGCAGATCCCGCAGGTTATGTGGGAGAGATTACAGAAAGGTAAGGTTACTTGTAAGGGGTCACCTGTTAGGATGAGTGATGGGAGAGGGGGGGATTGTTTGAAAATAGCTCAGCTACATGTTTGAGGGACAGAAACCAAAGCCCAATAACCCCTGGATAAGCTAGGGTTAATGTGGATGTTCACCAGGGAGCAGGCCCTGCTGGATGGGTAAAATGGATTGGGTAGTGGGGCCTGTGGGTTATAGGGGAGGGAGAAGATGGATGTGTCGGGGAGGAAGGGCAGTTATTAGTGAGGGGTCCCCATTGCATGTGTGAAGAAAGGTCACCTGCATTAGCTGGAAGGGGGCCAGGCTTGAGTGGATGTGGTCCCCCATGTTACCTGGGAGGGGTCCTCGGCTGTATATGTGAGGAGATAGGGAAGGGGATCCAGGCTGGATGTGTCAGGAGCAGGGGATGGGAGAAAACAAGACATGGGAGACTTTGGGTCCTGCATTACCTGAAGGGGGCCCGGCTGGCCGCTCCTAACCCCGCCGCATCGCTGCTGTGTCAGCCCGCCCCGGCTGCTAGTTCTGCTGAATGGAGCCGCCAGCGCGCAGGCGCGTACACCCCAACACCATAGAGTCCAAAGGGGGCAGACAGGCCGTCACCGCGGCAACCAGCACCATCTTGCGGTAGGCGGAATTACCACAGCGGCCATTTTGCATGAGGGCAAAACACTTACTGACAGCAGGGAGAAACAAAGGGATGTGGATTAGATCATGATGAACCGTCATGTGCATGTACACAGATTGTGCATTATCACATACACCAACAGTGTAGCACATTCAACAAAAAAAATGGGATCAAACATTTATGATCAGTATAAAAATAGGTTCTTTGTTTCATGGCCCTGAAAATAAAAATATATCAGGTTAACTACAATGAACATTATGCACGATATATATAAAATATGTAAATATCAGTGTGGTCATCCTACATGAAAGTACACTATTATAACACATTAACTTTCAGTCATTACACGAAAATAAGCATTTCTAAAAATGTGAATATCTCTATTCTAAATATGTTTCCTCACACACATACATAGCACAGGAGTGATTATTGAGTGCTCACTTGCAGTTTTTTTTCCCCAACAAGTGTACAGCTGTATGATTGGAATCCTTCACTTACATAAAGTGGGAGGAGTTAAAGTGAGATTTACTTATGTTAATAACAATAAAACTGTAGCAGTTCAGAAAGAGCGATTGAGAGGTTTGATTGCTCAGGGTACAAGTATACCTCCCAACATTTCAAATGGCTAAACAAGGACACTTTCATTTTTGTGGGCGTGGCTTGAGGTGACGCTGTAGGTGGGGCATTATCGGAACATTTTCAGCCAAATGATAACTATTTATGTAATTTGGTAACTCGTTTAGATTAAGAAAAAAGTATTTTACTTACACTAATATATAAACATATTTACTGCAGTTTAAACACACTTTATTTAGAGTTGGAGCTCTGTGATACACGCATACAAACAAAAACTTTTGAACTCTCAGAAAAGAGGAACATTAGAGGAGAAAAGAGGTACACTTGAGAGGTATGGTACAAGTAACATAACAGTGGGGGACAAAATGTATCGCTTGGACTGCAGCTAGTGCAATCGTATAAAAAAAAAAAAGTATGTCGGAAGTTTATACAAAAGTGAAATAATCCTCATCCAATCTGGCCGACAAATATCAGATTAACAGGATCAAACACTGGCCTCGTGATTATCCCAAATCATGTTTAGGCTGGTAGAACATCTGGTCGTAAAGCATATTCCATCCATTTAAAAAGTTTACAAACTCTGGCGCACCCCCATCTTTAAACATGAGGGTGACAGATGGAAACCTGCCCAAATCAGTGGGTGTCTGTGATGCTTGCATGATGACATCATGTAGACTTGTCATCAGCTGTCAGTTGCAATAAGCTTGTGATCATGAGCCACGCCTACTGTAATAGCATCCACAGGTCAGAATAGGTGTCTCTCCCTCTCTAAACATTTTGGGAGACAACCACGAACAAATCTGCCGTTTCCAAATGCTTTTTTGCCTCTTCATGAGAGGTTTGACGTGCTAACACCCAGCTCTCTGTATAAAGTGACAAGTTCCTGAGTGATACAAAATGAATTGTTTGAGAGTTTGCAGTTTAGAGAGACATTTGTAAAACTGATCCCAGTTTATCTGCATGATCCAGCACAGACTGCTGCTTACATTAATTAAGGCTGATTTAGCCACACATAATGGCTTCTACCACTTCATGCTATGTGTACCCTACATTTGCAAGGGCAGTTTAAGGGAACGCCAAAACATGGAAGAGAAAAAAACAAAGTATCGTAGCATAACACTTTATGGTGGGGTGTATATACACTCACAAACGAATCGTCTTAAAAAGCCCGTCAGCAGATAACACTGATGATCCTCACGTTAATGGAAAGTTTTCTTTTAATAAATCTATAAAAAGCCTATGGCGCGGTATCCAAAATCAAACACAGATAAAATACAAAATGAAACTTACAGAAACATAGGCATCATGTGCACGAGCTCGCAAGTGGGGGAGAGTCTGTGTGCAACTCCAACTCCCACCACTCCGAGGTACAAATCTGATGTTTTCTCAACGCGTTTCACCGGTAATATCCGGCTTCCTCAGGAGAAATAAACAAATAAAGTGTCCAGGTGCAGATTAGCAGCAGGGTCCGTCCGTCCAGTACTGAACCTAGATAATTACCGTTTATTAGGAGAGTGTGCAATCTTGCTTTCGATTTATGCTCATGCGATATCGTGTACGCACTGCTCTCTGACTCTTCATGGAGCTCCTTCATTGAGCCGGTGAAGGAGGAAGAAGCAACAAGGTAAGCTACCTGAGCTGTGTTTTATGTGAAAGGCTAGACCAGGGATGTCAGACTGTGGTCCTCCAGCTGTTAGCCTACATCTACCATAATACTCTGCCAGCTAAGAGGTGTGCAGGAGAACATGGGAAATGTAGTCCACCAACAATTGGAGGCCATCAGATTGACACCACTGGGCTAGACTGTCATCTGTCGTACTTCACTGTGTTTAATGATCTCTTTGTACAGATTCATGCACAGGTGAGACAAGGAATACCTTTTGTGTAGACCATAGGCACATGACATGTCATGGGCACCACAATAATCAAATAAAGATCTGACCCAAGATTCTAAACAAAATGTCTGCCTCCTGGTAGAGCTATTTGTATTCTTTCATTAAAGCATTTCTAGATAAAATGCCTACACTTGATGCAATCTTTCAGTTAAACAGAACTTCATTTTTTGCTACAGTTGTCAAAATAGCAGAGTTGGAGAATATTTGGCCTTACGTTTGCAATTCCCTTCTATTATGAATGAAGTCCTGACTGCTTTCTCAAATAATAAATATCTGTGAAGACATGTTTTTAAAACCACTTGTCTTAAAATACGCTTAATCATTTATCAGAAAAATAAAGCGTCACTTACGTAAACACAATCATTTAAAATGAACCAAAATTCCATGTTAACAGACTTGTATGCAAATATTACAGGCATATTTAAAAAAAAAAAAAAAAAATAACTTTGCATGTTTTTACATAGATCTACAGAAAAAAACAAACCTATGAAATAGTATGTGTGCCCTTCAAGATGAAGGGGGGGGGGGGAAACACCTTGCAGGACATTGCCCAGCTGCATGGCACAGAAAGTGTTTAACAGACAAATCCCAGATTGCTTTGCTTGCAAACCCTGACCAATGAGTTCACGCTTGTTTTGGTTGTTATTTGTGTCAGATGACCAGCATTTTATTGGGCAAGACGGTCTCACCAGCAAGGACAAGCCACAGACAAATCTTATGGCCAACAGCACAATATATAAACTGCACTCAAAACGTACAGGGGGGATCTGTAAAATGAAATCCTTGCAAGGTTACTACAAAGAACAGGGCACCCATCACTAATCACCCTTATGATAAGGCTGTAACACATACTTAGAGTAGATTAAGGATAGTGTTTTGGGCCACATATAAAAAGATTATACTCTCTCCAGGTAAGCTTAGAGAACTTCTAATTAAGCAGCTGACAGGCCAAGTTTCATAGAATGTGGGGGCAGATGAGAACCATTCGGTCCATCTAGTCTGCCCATTTTTCCGCATTCTTTCATTAGTCCTTGGCCTTATCTTATATCTAGGATAGCCTTGTGCCTATCCCACGCATGCTTAAACTCCTTCACTGTGTTTACCTCTACCACTTCCACTGGAAGGCTATTCCATACATCCACTACCCTCTCAGTAAAGTAATACTTCCCGATATTACTTTTAAATCGTTGCCCCTCTAACTTAAATCTATGTCCTCTAGTTGTGGTAGTTTTCCTTCTTTGAAATATACTCTCCAATAGGTCCATATATTTATCATGTTTTCTGTTTAAAACATTTTAACTGCATTTTGCCATTCTAGCTCTTGGCTGGGTCCATGAGAAGCTGCTGTAGTTTGTTGATGGGATTCACTTGCATGTTATAACTATATGAATTCCTATATATATATATATATATATTTCTATAGATGAGATGATGGGATATCAGGTATTTTGGTTTTGTCATTTGCAAGATTTACAGGAAAAGCAGGTGTGTTAAGACAGGAGTCGGGTGTGAATATATTGGTTACTCCCAAGTGTACATACAATACCAGCACAGATACTTCGTTGAACAAGCTGCAGGCACATTATTTGGTCAACATGTCTGACATGATACAGAGATTACTTCTTTCATCAGAACTAATGGTGATGGGAGAGATGTTTTATTGCTGGTTTATTTTTGTACTTGCAACATCCTAATCTTACTCAATATTAACAAAAAAGGAGGTGGCTGAAGAAGAGATAGTATGTCAGGCAAACGCCCTCTGCTGCCAGAGATTGGAACTGTCCTACAACAACCACACGTTACATTAATGCGACTGTATCACCTGTTTATACTGTGCATGTAGAGCACAGAAATGATCTATACATTGTATTAGAAAAACTGCAAGTCAATTACTAAATTAGGAAAAACAAATCTGTTTCAAATGTGTCTGTGGAGTCTCCTGTTTATGACATCACCTGTGGCCCGGTATGCAAATGAACTGCTTTTCAATGGGAACTTTTTCATTTGCATACCGTGCCACAGGTGATGTCATAAGCAGGAGACTCCACACACATTCAAAACACATTGTGCTCCTAATTGAGACATGTGCTTATTGCTAATACAATGTATAGACAATTGTCAATCATGTGTTATGCATATATGTAATAGCATATGACATATGCTTTAATAACCGACATTAGACCAAGATCCCCCCGACTGACAGCTCAGAGCCAATTCCAGACATACTATGTATGAACATAGGGCTAAAGTTCTAAATGTGGAGCATTCACCATGGAAACAATAGAATGTCTCTGCCTTTCAAATTTGCATCTGCGGACACAATGTTCCAATATGGATGATCGCACGATCCACTTCCTGTCTGCATCTATTCTTTTGTCTTACTAGTTCATGAACGTAAAAATGCTTTTTGGTGGTGTAGTTACCAATCTTATTTTGGATTTATTCCAAATGACACCATATGATACTATCTAGCAAGTGCACCCTTACCTAGATGTTTGACACAGTATTTAAAGTATAAGCTATGGTTAAGCCCAAACAAAGCATCTTTTTAGAGCTGGCTCCACTACAGAGACAGTAAAAATCTACTCAGCAGGTTTAACTACTAGAGCCAAAAGTTGGTAATAGAAACAATATTTAGAAAGCCTGGAAACACTGCTTTTAATGAGACAGGTAAAAAATAAAAAGCATTTACCTAGTCATTCAGAGACATACATGGATAACCAGAGTTTGAATGGTCACTTTATATTTTTTTGTTTGGATCTGGGAAACAGAATGTGATTTGAATTCTAGTAGAAGCACTGCCTAGACAAGCCCAGCATACGGCCCCTGGGATAAATTTGGCAACAAGTTGCCCAGCTGACATAACTGACCATATTCCCATTATTTAAATCTAAATGTGTTGAACTGCTTTTGGATTACTGCTAAAGAACCAAATATATTTTTCTATGGCCAATTTATATATATATATATATATATATATATATATATATATATATATATATATATATATATATATATATATATATATATATATATTAAGCTATTCTTCATTACTGTATATATAAAAAAATAAAAAAAAAAATTGTCCCAACACGCACATGCATTTCAGATTAGAATGTGGCCGCTCCTAGCATATACAATACCTCAATAGTTCTACCCACTTCACTGGCTCAGGGCATCGTGTAGAAAGCCAATGTGTATGTGAATACACAGCACTGAACCCCTGCATCTGTCTGTCTAGGCCAATGACAAATGTTTTTCACAGCTGGTTTGGGGGAGGCAAGAGGGGGACTACTTTAGCAGAATTAAAGAAAACGTCATTAATTACTTTACAAAGTAAATCACCTAAGACTTTCACATGTAATAGACAAAAATGACAATATGCAAAGCTAGAGAGCCGTCTCCAAAATTAAGAGATATGTTCCATCTTTGTTTATTAAAATTATAATTTACAAAGAAATATTTCTTCCACAAGAGCGGTCACAAAACCTTGGAAACAGCAGTGTCTTGGAAGCAAGTGAGTGAATACAGAGGGGGGGTTTCCTAAACAACTGCTCGTACCCCAAAGCTGGGAGTTAAGTTTGCAACCAAATCAACACAGGGGTCAAAATACAGAGAGGCAGCTAGAGACAGAGCTGTGTATTTCACTTCTCTTTGGCTGATCCCTGTATTTCAACATCAGCAGCCTGTGGGAAACATTAAATATTCAGCTATTTGAAAACTGGGCGTTTGCACCTACTGTACAGGTTTAGAATAAAAATAAAAGTCTATCTCCAAATTCCAGACACCCAGGAGGAATTTGCACCCAAGAGATCAGTCTGAGCAATGATGTCATAGCATAACTTGTTCTACGTCACTTTCATTTCCTTGGGGTTTTCACTTTCTTGATCTTCAGTTTTTTCGAAGCCTTAGCTGGTTTGGCTTTCTTTTTCGATAACGTTTCCACCATTGGAAGATTTAACACAATTTCATCTTCGCTGTCATCTTCGTCAAACTTTCTGGACTTTCTTTTTTCCAGGATGGCTGGAGTACACACTGGAGTGGGATCCTAAATATATAAAAAGACTGTGTTAGGTGCGGAGCTTTATATTGCTTTGCTGTTCCGTCTCTTTAAGAATGGATTTGTTTACTTACCTGGCTATTTACAGAAATATCTGTGTCAACTGTTGTATCAAGACTCTTCTTTTTTTCAGCCTCCTAAAGTTTAGAGATGAGAACAGAAAGAGAACACATTAGGGACAGAATAACCCACGGCTTGACAAATGACATTTAGTTTTAGGAGCCAGAAAAAAAAAGCCACTTGCCCCTTCTTAGATTAGACGTCGGGGGTCATTTTGGAAGCCACAGTTTCTTAAGGGAGGTGGTGGTTATTTTATCCATTAATATTAATATTTTAATAAAAAAAAAAAAAAATATATATATATATATATTTTAAGGGGGATGGTTTTTTCAGGCCAAGTTCAATTCGATAGTTGGACTTAACCTTAAAAAACTTTTTTTTCCCTTCCCCTTTCCCAAGATTAATCTCACTCCCCTCCATTACGTCAGGCTTCACCACATCATGATCTTGCCAAAATGGTTAGTGAATACCAATTTGCCAGGTGGAAAAGAGCAATCCAAGAGGATGGGGGCGCGAATCTGGACACGTTTGGAGTTCTAGATTAGCATTAAATCTCGAATTTTAGTGAACACACCTAACTGTGTGCCCAGGCCCCAGATTACACCATGTCAAACCATTTCTCAGACTCAGTAGGTTATTTCCACATGAAAAACACAAACACTGAGCTCATGTTATAATAAGCCTAAAAATCCGCAGAGCTAGAGGAGTCAACCTTAATAGTCACATCAGTAACGCTCTGCCTATACGTGTATAAGTTCTTTATTGTGTGCTGATCAGCTTGGTTTTATTAAACTGCTGACCCCATCACTGTAACTGCCCAGTATAATCACTATAAAGCAACTCATACTCCTAAGTATGTAAGATTGGATGAGCTCAGTGAGCCAATGAGAGAAACGTACAAATCCTGGGAAGTCGTAGTCTATTCCTTTATCCGCCAAGCGCTTCCTCAGACGTCTCTCCTTTCCCAGCAGCTTGGCCGTCATTTTCTGCTGCTCCTCGGGGGTCCGCTTCTTGTTGTAGCGTCTCACGGCCGGAATAGACGGCTTCTTAAATATGGTCTCACACCCGATAAACAGCTTGGGGTTAACATTGTCAGATGGTATGAATTCACCTGGAGAAGGGACACAATTAAAAGCTGGAAATCACATGGTAATAGTTTCACATGTTTAAAGTGAGCGGCACAACTGAAAAAAAATCATATAGAATGGTTTAAATAAACACAGATCCTGTGGCCCAGATCAAAACAGTTACATAGACCAGGGATTGAGAAATGTCATTTAGCTTTAGGGGCAGCTAAAAAGAAATCTAGGAGGCAGACGACAGCCCATATATTCAATCAAGCAGACAGACATGTACACACACACAGGCAGACAGCCACTCGTTTATAGGTGCATCATTCAGTTAGTCCCCCCTTCCCTGCTGCTTTACCTCGTTGCCGGGGAGGGGGACACTTCTATTCAAGCCTGGTCTGTGCCTAGCATCTTCAAGTGTTGTTCTACAGATGACACCCGGTGCTTTGACATTAAAGCACGATGAGGCAGAGCTCACGGCACCAATAAAAATGTTATTAAAAATAATAGGTTCCAGCGGCGAGGGGTGCAATGTACATGGCAATATGCGGGTGCCTGGTCTCATTTCTTTGTCGCCTTGGCAACTGGACTGTGTCGAGCCCAGACATAGACATGTCTTCTAATGATTGATAAGAACTACCTGTCTTCTTTCTTAGCCTTATGCACCTAATGATCTCTTTCTGATTGTTAGCATTCTAGTGGTAGTAGCTAAAGACAAATAAATAACTACTCATTTTGTATATTCTACCTTCCACTTCAAACCACACCCACGGGTTCTAGTACCGCCTTTATTAAAAATTCAAACACCTGACTTTATTTAAACCCTTAACATAGGTAAAGGTTTCTATCTTATCTCTCTGCCTTTTCCAATGTGACCATCTACAGGCATTGAATCTTTTCCTGATGTGTTAATAGTAACAGTGGTACAATCTCACAGGCTATGTATAAACAAGGGTTGCAGAGTTTAGCAGGTCTATGTTACAACAGCTAGAATTTCAATAATGAATGAATTAAGGAACAATCTGCAGATGGAGCACCAGTGCATGGGACCCACCTGTGAATGGGACCCAGGGAACCACCTGTGAATGGAACCCAGGGACCCATAGCGAGCAATAGAGGTGACCCGTGTATGTACCCATAGCGAGCAATAGAGGTGACCCATGTACCCATAGCGAGCAATAGAGGTGACCCATGTACCCATAGCGAGCAATAGAGGTGACCCATGTACCCATAGCGAGCAAAAGAGGTGACCCATGTACCCATAGCGAGCAATTGCGGTGACCCATGTACCCATAGCGAGCAACTGCGGTGACCCATGTACCCATAGCGAGCAACTGAGGTGACCCATGTACCCATAGCGAGCAACTGAGGTGACCCATGTACCCATAGCGAGCAACTGAGGTGACCCATGTACCCATAAGCGAGCAACTGAGGTGACCCATGTACCCATAAGCGAGCAAAAGAGGTGACCCATGTACCCATAAGCGAGCAAAAGAGGTGACCCATGTACCCATAAGCGAGCAAAAGAGGTGACCCATGTACCCATAGCGAGCAAAAGAGGTGACCCATGTACCCATAGCGAGCAAAAGAGGTGACCCATGTACCCATAGCGAGCAAAAGAGGTGACCCATGTACCCATAGCGAGCAAAAGAGGTGACCCATGTACCCATAGCGAGCAAAAGAGGTGACCCATGTACCCATAGCGAGCAAAAGAGGTGACCCATGTACCCATAGCGAGCAAAAGAGGTGACCCATGTACCCATAGCGAGCAAAAGAGGTGACCCATGTACCCATAGCGAGCAAAAGAGGTGACCCATGTACCCATAGCGAGCAAAAGAGGTGACCCATGTACCCATAGCGAGCAAAAGAGGTGACCCATGTACCCATAGCGAGCAAAAGAGGTGACCCATGTACCCATAGCGAGCAATTGAGGTGACCCATGAAGGAAAATGTGCAACACATAGCCAAAAAGCTTTCTAGCAAATTAAAAGCTGTCACAGTAACATACTTACATTTCAACAGCCTTTCACAGAAGAGGTAGTTGTTCATCGTACTCGCAACTATTTTAGCAACTTCTTCGCATTCAAACTCCACAAAAGCATATCCCTTGCTGTTTCCAGTCTGAAACATTACAGATGAAGCAAAACAAAAACATAATTATAATGCTAGTGTCTTTAGATTTGCCATCAGCATAAAATTCAAACCAAGCACAACTTAAATCACAGACAAGCATTAATTAGGAGAAAGCAAGGGTAAAAAAAAAAAAAAAATGCAGGTTAACTCAGCTCTGCCTCAGAGCAGAGGCAAGCCTGTCAGGAGGCTGGCGTATGCTGACAATATCAGCATGTGCACAGCCAATCACAACAGGGGCAAGCAGTAGTCTGCATAGAGCACTATAGAAAAGGCTGAACTGCTGCAAATAAAAACTTCCAATATGAACCCAGCATTAATCTCTACAGATACACACCGGGTTTACATTTATCTGTCTTGCTGCAGGTTGGAGCACATAGTGTAAGCATGTACTTAGCAAATCTAACCGGCTGCTTGCCCGTGATACCTGTCAGGAGCAGAGCGTCTCTCCCACCTCCTGCAGAGAGCGTCTCTCCCACCTCCTGCAGAGAGCGTCTCTCCCACCTCCTGCAGAGAGCGTCTCTCCCACCTCCTGCAGAGAGCGTCTCTCCCACCTCCTGCAGAGACCGTCTCTGCCACCTCCTGCAGAGACCGTCTCTGCCACCTCCTGCAGAGACCGTCTCTGCCACCTCCTGCAGAGACCGTCTCTGCCACCTCCTGCAGAGACCGTCTCTGCCACCTCCTGCAGAGACCGTCTCTGCCACCTCCTGCAGAGACCGTCTCTGCCACCTCCTGCAGAGACCGTCTCTGCCACCTCCTGCAGAGACCGTCTCTGCCACCTCCTGCAGAGACCGTCTCTGCCACCTCCTGCAGAGACCGTCTCTGCCACCTCCTGCAGAGACCGTCTCTGCCACCTCCTGCAGAGACCGTCTCTGCCACCTCCTGCAGAGACCGTCTCTGCCACCTCCTGCAGAGACCGTCTCTGCCACCTCCTGCAGAGACCGTCTCTGCCACCTCCTGCAGAGACCGTCTCTGCCACCTCCTGCAGAGACCGTCTCTGCCACCTCCTGCAGAGACCGTCTCTGCCACCTCCTGCAGAGACCGTCTCTGCCACCTCCTGCAGAGACCGTCTCTCCCACCTCCTGCAGAGACCGTCTCTCCCACCTCCTGCAGAGACCGTCTCTCCCACCTCCTGCAGAGAGCGTCTCTCCCACCTCCTGCAGAGACCGTCTCTCCCACCTCCTGCAGAGACCGTCTCTCCCACCTCCTGCAGAGACCGTCTCTCCCACCTCCTGCAGAGACCGTCTCTCCCACCTCCTGCAGAGACCGTCTCTCCCACATCCTGCAGAGACCGTCTCTCCCACCTCCTGCAGAGACCGTCTCTCCCACCTCCTGCAGAGACCGTCTCTCCCACCTCCTGCAGAGACGCGTTTTAGTCTTTCGTTCTTCAGATTTTACCATTACTCCAACTTGATATTAAATTGAAGCCATCACCCACAAATCTTGTAATTAAAAAGTTCACGTTAAGCTTGGTAAACACATTTAATCTATACCTTTGCTGGCAAAATAGATAACAGGTACGTTTTATCATTACCTTTTTGCTCCGGGACAGCCTTAACCTGGTGACTGTGCCAAACTGAGAAAAATATTGCCGCAGCTGTGGTTCAGAGAGGGCCCTGGGAATATGTCCTAGATAGATAACTCCAGGAGTCAGTTCTTCACTCTGCAAAAACCAAAAGGAACACTAAGTCTCTACAAAAACACTATCCAATAAACATCAACAATTTTGATTAAGAGGTGGACCACACCAACACTGAGAAGGTCAGAGTGATTAATAGGTTATTATATACAAACCAGGTCAGTCTCTGCTCTAAATACATTCCATGAAATATGAACTAGCCAATATATTTTTCTAAACTTAATTAGTAACAGTTAATCAGTCATGGCAGGCCCTAGCATCAAACCAGAATCTCAGACAACAGAAAACTTATGCCATTTTAAAGTCAAGAGTCATTTAATATGGGGGGGCGGGGGGAGGCAACATATAGTAAAGGTTACAAATAACACATTATAAACACTAAGCTCCCAACTGATAGTAAAGATTCATTATTTCTAACATTATGATGTTATCAGGCGTGTAAAGCCCATCATCCTGTGAAGAACTGGGCCCATCACCACAAACCTTCTCTACTACAAGTCTAAGTAAAACCAAGGGGTTGCTGTGTAGAACACATTGCCATCCTCAGAAACTGGTATAAATGGAAGGCGTGTGTCTTTTACATTGAGGGCCCACAGACCTGTCACTCCAATAGACTGCATTTTAGACTAACACTACCTAGTATTATAGGAAAGATAGTCCACAAAAGCTGAGCTGCCAAGAAATGTATTCTACTTCGGTCAGCTATATTAAATTTGAACATGATGGTAAAAGTAGCCTACAGCAAGTAGGGTTAGCTGATGAGGACTACTTTTACCATGATCCCCAACCAACATTAATCTGGATGAGCATCATAAGGAAAGCAATCCCCAGATATGACCTGTTAGTACAGTTGTTGGGCAGTACATTTCCTATCAGTCTCCTCTCCTTCAGGAATATAACTGGCTAATCATCATAGGAAATGACTTCAGCAGTTGGAGTCAATCATGTGCCATGATTGTCGTCCAGCACATTGTTTATAAAGAAGGGGCTTCGGTGACTGTTCAGAGGTGGTGTCTGGGCCGTGGATATTTAAGCACCGGTAATACTCTGTGATTTCTAAAGGCGGCCACGCACACAGTGTTTATTATACACGAGCACGTCGTGTGTACACACAGGACCCACATCACACTACCTTCTTCGTCCTCTGTATCTGTTGAACCTTCTTCTGGAAATCCTCCTGCAACTCGGGGTCTAGGGAGAGTAGGGGCCCGCTGGGCGCAGTAGAACTTTCAGCCATCTTCACAGCAACTTGCAGCGTGTTCGTGGAAACAACACGTGAGGGACGTGTCCGGAAAGAGTGCCACCTTCCGGTTGTAGGAGAAAACCTTATTGGAAACAGCGCCACGTACCGGTCGGTGGAACAGAGCGCAGAAAGTGCAAAACACCGGTGGGAATGCAGAATTCCCAAGAAACAGCGCCACTTACCGTCGGGAGGATGTCACACACTGCCATCTGTTAGTAGCACATTACACAGCGCAGCGCCACCTCTTGGTTAAAGTGTAGATCAGCACATGTGCACCACTTATTGACAGTGAGACAGTACTGGTCCATAGTATTAGGGTTGGGAAATATAGAGCTATAATCAGCCTATGTTAACTCCCAACACGTTTGTGCAGTAAAAAGTAAAATCCATGCAGTCACGGTGAATGTAGGGAGATCACATATTCTGGCACACATATGTAAAATGCTGTATTAGATAGAATACAAGTCCATATTTTACTACAGCCATCATGGCATGTGCATTTGTCATGTGTCCCCGGAGTAAAACAGCAATGTGGTCACCTTGGTGGGGTCCTATGTCACTAGGGACTGCACACAGGAGCATAGAGTGAAATGGGGGACGAGGATGGAACAGGCAAGCTGTTTGGGGGACAATAAAGGTGGAAAAGCCTCAGGCAGGGAAAACCAGATTGGGCTAAGGATTTACACACTCAGGCCACAGAGAAAAGAGTACACAGTTTAATTCAAATAAAAGGATCAATTATATAATAAAAGAAAAAAGATTTCTTGGCCCCAAAATGAGAGAAAACTAACCAAACTAATTTTGGTTAGTGTACTCATTAGTTGCAATGGGCCTAAATATGTACCTGTATAGGTATTTGTAGTGCACCTACACATACACTCCCACACTCATCTCTCTCCTTAAATTAGCTCTCACGTTTGAGGGGAGCAACCACATCGCTATTTGTTTGGGGGAGAAGGGGAGCACAGGCAAACTGGGTGACAAGGATTGTCACTGATAAACTGTTTTGGGAACCAGATGGGACTTGCAAGCTGTTGGGGAAAAGTGGCACTGATAAGCTGTTTGGGGGACAAGTGGCACTGGCAAGCTGTTTGGGGTACAAGTGGCACTGGCAAGCTGTTTGGGGTACAAGTGGCACTGATAAGCTGTTTGGGGGAGAAGGATGGCATAGGCAAGCTGTTTGGGGGGCAAGGATGGAACAGGCAAGTGGTTTGTGGGACAAGGATGGCACTTTACATTAACATTTATTTATATTGCGCCAACAATCTATGTAGCACTTGGTACAGAGCATTGATTGGGACTATACATATTATGTTAGACCAGCAGAAAAAGACTGATCCATGAGGTAAAGAGCCCTGCTCACAAGCTTACAACCTAGAGAAAGTTGGCGACATGAGACATATAAGGGAATGAAGAGGTCAAAGGGAAGGTGTTTGAGGACAGTGAGAGTTAGCTGGGATTGGATAAAGGGTTCATGAATGTGTATTCTCATGAGATGGGTGGTAAGCTTCCTTAAAGTGGTACTTTTTAAGGGACTTTTACTCTGTGGAAGGGAGTTCCAGACAGAAGAAGCAGTCAAAAACTTACAGGCGTGATTGGGCAGAGGCGATGAGTTTGGAGGAGTGCAGGGATGAAGACCAAGGTGTTTTCCAGATTTATCTTAAGTGTGATATTTGAAATGATTAAAAATGTTAAATAGAATAAAAAATGCAATACAAGATGGGCCGCATGGACAAGTAAAAACCTGGATAAAGGATAGAAAAATTGATGACATATGGAGTTAGGCTGAGTCGGGATATAGGCACCTCCCTACCACAACACTGTATTTTTTGTTGTTGTCTTGTGTTTTTAAAAGCATGCTCACTGTATAAGGACGTATCTTTTAGGTAAATATTTTATGTAGCTCTTACTAGGATACTGTTACAAAAGCAGGGGTATTGGACCGATAAATAAGAAATTCGTCTTTTTTCATCTTGTCTGCACAAATGAATGAAAAGCCTAACTCTGATTTCCTAAATGAACAAAGGATGAATGTATATACGATCCGTCTATAATTATTCTATGTACCCTTTTATATGTGTTATGTTTATTAAAAAAAAAAAGAGAAAAGTGAGGGGATACCCTCTTAATAAAGATTATATATATTTTTTTTTTTAAATGTTAAATAGACAGAAATCTTTTACAGAATCACTGATTGACACATTTAAATCATTTCAAACTCTAATATTGCTATAATTGTCCAGCGTTCTGTGTATAATTTCACTAGAGACACTGAAAGGGTTTCCCCTGCTGCTTTCTCTGTCTCAGGTTTTGGTATTCTGATGTTTAGCCTTATATTTCTTTTCTATAAATATATTTGCCAATATTGAACACGAGAGGGAGGTGTTTCATTTAATGCAATCACATAACTCATTTTGTCACTGATAACCAGGGTTGGATTGGGTTTTTTGGTCCTGTCTACTTCTAGAAATGCGGTGTTGTAATTCCCAGTTTATTATCATGTATTTCTGGCACTCTGTTCTAAGGGCTGCCCCCAATATTCAAGATGTTGCCTTGCAGTATGCAGAAATCATATGAGATCAGAAGGAAATCATTTCATTAATCAATGTGGTTCTGTGGATCCACTCCTTTATTAAGGACAACTGCCGGCAAACAATATAAGGCTCTACTCAATAGAAAAAGAATTGCCTGAAATTGAGAAGGGAACTTCAAAATGGAGGCCAGAATAGTTTGAAGCATTCTCCAATTCAGCTGTGTCGGCTTCATTGACCTCACATTTGAAATTCCAAGCTCGATCCTGCACTTCTCTCTTTATTAAGCAGACCCTTAAGTTATATTTAATTGAAAGATTGCATCCAATGCATTTTTAAAAGGAATGAAAATAGAAAACATGCCCATAAAATGCCTTCCTGAGTCCGCTTTGCTGGGCATGGCTCTATCGGGGGCAGACTTATTATTTAGAATCTTTGATCAGGTGAAGGAAGATCTGACTCTGATGTCTTCCCCTGGTAGCATACCTCCTAACATCTGTCCCTGGATATAAAATGTGGACACCCTACACACAAAACAGGACATTTTGGAGGCATGTGATAGGGCCATAGGAGCAGAGAGTACTTTATAACATGCTTTATTTACATTTTCTCATTACAGAAATTCTATGTAAAATGCCTGCCCTTGATGCAATCTTTCAATTAAACGTAACTTCATTTTTGCAGACAGTTGTTCTTTTATAGATTTCCTTCTTGTCACATATGACATATACATACTGCAAGGCAATATACAGACGATATGTGTGCTACTGTCACTGTGTGTATGTGCTACTGTCACTGTGTGCATGTATGGGAGACTGTCACTGTGTGTATGTGCTACTGTCACTGTGTGTATGTGCTACTGTATTTCTCCTGGAAGGTGTCCTCCACCATGCAATACGAGGCACACTTTAACCGTTTCGTCCCTAGTCTAGACTTAGTGGTAGACCTACGACTAAGTCCAGACTAGGGATGAAACGCGTAAATTGTTGTGTATGTTTATAATCGAATAAAGTTTTAAATAAAGATATATATTTGGCCATAATACTGTGTAGTGGTTTTATTTATTTCTATGATGCTCAGACAGCAACATGGGAGACTCTTGCTGGCTAGCAGAATGAGTTTTTAAAAAACCAGAACAGTAGTCTGGCTGAGCATCACTGGAAAATAAGTACTCTTCCCATACCCTCATGTCTGTCTCTCTCTTCCCATACCCTCATGTCTGACTCTTTCTTCCCATACCCTCATGTCTGTCTCTCTGTTCCCATACCCTCATGTCTGTCTCTCTCTTCCCATACCCTCATGTCTGTCTCTCTCTTCCCGTACCCTCATGTCTGACTCTCTCTTCCCATACCCTCATGTCTGTCTCTCTCTTCCCATACCCTCATGTCTGTCTCTCTCTCTCCCCATACCCTCATGTCTGACTCTCTCTTCCCATACCCTCATGTCTGTCTCTCTCTTCCCGTACCCTCATGTCTGACTCTGTCTTCCCATACCATAATGTCTGTCTCTCTCTTCCCATACCTTCATGTCTGTCTCTCTCTTTCCATACCTTCATGTCTGTCTCTCTCTTTCCATACCCTAATGTCTGACTCTCTCTTCCCATACCCTCATGTCTGTCTCTCTCTTTCCATACCCTAATGTCTGACTCTCTCTTCCCATACCCTCATGTCTGTCTCTCTCTTCCCATACCCTCATGTCTGTCTCTCACTTCCCATACCCTCATGTCTGTCTCTCTTTTCCCATACCCTCATGTCTGTCTCTCACTTCCCGTACCCTCATGTCTGACTCTCTCTTCCCATACCCTCATGTCTGTCTCTCTTTTCCCATACCCTCATGTCTGTCTCTCACTTCCCGTACCCTCATGTCTGACTCTCTCTTCCCATACCCTCATGTCTGACTCTCTCTTCCCATACCCTCATGTCTGACTCTCTCTTCCCATACCCTCATGTCTGTCTCTCACTTCCCATACCCTCATGTCTGACTCTCACTTCCCATACCCTCATGTCTGACTCTCACTTACCATACTCAGTGTTCAAGACCAGCCTGCCAATTGTCAGAATGCAACAATCTCTCTTGCTGGGGTTGGCTGACATCTAACCTCCTATTTAACTCTAATGGGGAATGAATTAGTAAATCAAAAGTACAGAGGTGGGTGTGGTAGAATAAAAGGCACTATATCATAAACATGTTTTGTTTTTGTTTTTTTACTGTGCATGCAGAGAATAGAAAGATATTGAAAATTACCGGTATCTATACCTGGTTTTATCAAAATTGAAAGCAAGGGCCTAAATTAGGAAAACATTTATTTTAAATACATCTGTGGTGTCTCCTGTTTATGACATCATCTGTGGTCTGATTATGCAAGCTGGTTTTCAATGATGTATTGGTTTTCAAGAGGAAATGTGTCATTTGCATATCAAGCCACAGGTGATGATGTCATAAACAGGAGACTCCACAGACACCTTAAAAAACAACAACGCGTTGTATAGATTGTTTTCAATTAAAAAAAAAATGTATTCACTACATGCACAGTAAAAACAACGCTTAGGTGATACAGCCATTTTAAATCTTCCTCGCAGGTTATTGAAAGTGCCATCCTCTTCACCAGTGGTGGGGAACTTACGGCCCTCCAGATGTTACAGGACTACATTTCCCATACTCCCCTGCTAGCCTCTTAGCTGAAAGAGCAGTGTTATCAGGACCACAAGCTTGCGGTTAGAGTCATGGGCGTAGGAAGCGGGGGGGATGGGGGGGACGGATCCCCCCCAGGAAAAAATGTGGGGGGGACAGGTAGGGTGAAATCCCCCCCAGAACGCGAGGCAAACGGGGCCCCCAGCCCCTGCTTGCCGCTTTTTTCCGGCAAGCCGCATCCGATGGATGCGACGGCCGGAAAAAAACAAAAAAAACTGACGCCGGATGTGACGTTGCGTCACATCCGGTGACTGTTTCCCTCCTCCGTGCAAGAGGGAAGACTGCACGGAGGAGACATCCGGCGGGGGACACGGAGCAGATTCATGTAAGTACTAGGGAAGAGGCGGGAGGGGGGGGGGGGGGGGGCGGGTTAACTGGCACTATATTACTGGGCTCTGACTGGCACTATATTACTGGGTTCTGAGCGGCACACTATTACTGGGTTCTGGCTGGCACTATATTACTGGGTTCTGACTGGCACTATATTACTGGGCTCTGGCTGGCACTATATTACTGGGTTCTGGCTGGCACTATATTACTGGGCTCTGGCTGGCACTATATTACTGGGTTCTGGCTGTGTGATAATCAGATATAAGGAGGAGTGAGAGACCGCTATGCAGGATAAACCAGGGTATGCGAAAATAGAATAGTCGGGTACAAATCCAAGATCAGGGGAATCGGCAAACTTTATTTTCGTAAACAATCCAGAATCAGGGGAATCAGCAATCTTCATAAACGTTTAAACAATCCAGGGTCATACACAGAAAAGCAGCAAAACGGATAACAGACCAGGAGTAGGGAAACCAGAAGATCAGAATAATCCAGGAAACAATCCAAATCGGCAACAAGTAATCAAGTATAGGAAAACGCCAGGAGTTCAGGGAAAACACGAGAATCACCAAGCACAGGTATTACTGTGAGGAGCACTTTTAAATGTTCCCGCTAGTCGCGTGCTGACGTCATCGGGGGCGCGCCTGAGCTCCGATAGTGGAGAAACGCGCGTCCCCGGCTGTGTGTAATCAGGTACAGCCGGGTGCGCGATTAGGAGAGGATACTCTGGGGATCTGCTGCGAGGTAAGTTATGACAGTTCCCCCTCCGAGGACGAGACCTCCGGGCTCGCCAATGACCTGGTCGATCGGGATGGAGTTCATGAAAGTCGTGAATCAAAGTATCAGCGTGAATCATTCTAGCTGGTTCCCAGGATCTGTCTTCAGCACCATACCCTTTCCAATGAACAAGATATTGTAACTGTCCACGATACAACCTGGAATCCAGGATCTGTTCCACCTCATATTCCTCCACGCCATCTATGACTATAGGTTTAGGGGGTGACACGAATCTACCGGGAAAGGTATTTTCTATCCAGATTTTGAGTAGGGACACATGGAACACGGGATGTATCCTCATAGAAGAGGGTAGGTCGAGTTTCATGGCAGATGGTGATATTACTTGTGTAATTACGAAAGGACCTATGAATCTTGGACCCAACTTTTTGGTAGGACATGTCAATTTCAAGTGTTTAGTTGATAGCCAGACCTTGTCACCCACTTTGTAAGATGGTGCAATAAGCCTATGACGATCCGCAAACGTTTTGTATCGTAGTTGTGACTGAGTTAGGGTGTTTCGAAGTAGGGAGTAAGTATGTGTGAGGTCTTTGACATGGGTCGTGACTGATGGAACAACACTGGGAATAGGGGCTCCCGGGAGCATAGACGGATGAAACCCATAGTTGACAAAGAAAGGTGACATCTTAATAGAACTATGGATGTGATTGTTGTAAGCAAACTCCGCCAAGGGTAAATATCTGAACCAATCATCCTGGAGATAGGTCGTGAAACAGCGTAGGTATTGTTCTAAGGTCTGGTTGGTACGTTCTGTTTGACCATTACTCTGGGGGTGAAAAGCTGTGGAGAGAGCACGCTGTATATGTAATTCTGTACAAAAGGATCTCCAAAATCGAGATGTGAATTGAGAACCTCGATCGGAAACTATATTTTCAGGAAGTCCATGTAGACGGAAGATCTCTCGTATAAAAAGTTCGGCGGTCTCTTTGGCAGAAGGAAGATTGGTATGTGGTATGAAATGGGCCATTTTAGAGAATCGATCCACAACAATCATTAAGGTAGTATGATGTCCGGAGCTTGGTAAATCTGTGATGAAATCCATGGATATATCTGTCCAAGGGTTGGTAGGTACTGGTAGAGGTTGAAGAAGACCTGATGGTTTGTGGTGATCTTCTTTTGCTCGGGCACAGACGGCACAGGATTTGACAAATCGATATACCTCATCCTGTAGTTTAGGCCACCAGAACATGCGTGAGATGAGGTCTTTGGTTTGCTGTACCCCCCCGTGGCCGGCTGCTGGAGAGTCGTGATAGAACTGGAGAACCTGTAAGCGTGCTTCAGGTGGAACAAAAACTCTATTGTTATAATAAAAAAGACCTTGACTTGGGGTTACGGGATATTGGTTTGGTAGACAGGAGGGAGAAGAATGTGTCCGTATGTTTTCCCAAATGGTTTGTGTGACAGCCAAAAAGTTTCCAGCAGGTAGAATATTACCCGGGGTGTTGAGAGATTGGTCTTCTTTTTCTGCCATACGAGAGAGAGCATCGGCCTTGAGGTTGCGGGAACCTGGTCGATAGGTTATGTGTAACTGGAATCGTGTAAAAAATAATGCCCATCTAGCCTGTCTTGGTTGTAGTCTTTTAGCCTTACGTAAGTATTCCAAGTTTTTATGATCTGTGAAGACGGTCACTGGATACTTAGCCCCTTCTAATAGGTGTCTCCATTCTTCTAAGGCCAGCTTGATTGCCAACAATTCACGTTCACCCACATCGTAGTTTCTTTCTGCCGAGGATAGAGTTCGAGAGAAGAAGGCCACCGGATGCAATTGTTCGTCTTTCAGGTGTCGTTGTGACAAAATTGCTCCTACAGCCGTGTCTGAGGCATCCACCTCCAGGGTAAATGAATTGGAAGGTTCAGGGAGAATCAATATCGGGGCCGTGGTAAATCGAGTCTTTAGTAAGTCAAATGCATGTTGAGCTGCAGTTGTCCAGACGAATGCTTTATCCTTAGAGGTTAGGGAGGAAATGGGTTGGATCACTTTAGAGAAGTTACGGATAAACTTTCTGTAAAAGTTTGCGAATCCTATGAACCGTTGTATGTCTTTCTTATCTGTGGGTGTAGGCCAACGTAGGATTGCATCCACTTTCTTGGGGTCCATTTGGATATTACAAGGAGATAAAATGAATCCCAAGAATTCCACGGATTGTGTCTCAAACACACATTTCTCCAACTTGGCGTACAACTGATGTTGTCTTAGACGAGTAAGGACGGTTTTGACGTGTTCACGGTGTAATGTTAAGGAAGGAGAATATATCAAGATGTCGTCGAGGTAAATGATTACAAACTGATCCAAAACATCGCGGAAAATATCGTTTACAAAATGTTGGAACGTGGCTGGGGCATTGCATAACCCAAAAGGCATTACCTTGTATTCAAAGTGTCCATAGCGGGACCTGAAGGCTGTCTTCCATTCATCTCCTTTCCGAATTCTGACAAGATTATATGCTCCTCGGAGGTCAATTTTAGTAAATATACTGGCTGTACGTAGATGATCTAATAATTCTGAGATCAAGGGTAATGGATAACGATTCTTAGTAGTGATGTTGTTCAATTCTCTGTAGTCGATACAGGGTCTTAATCCTCCATCCTTCTTTTTAACAAAGAATATTCCTGCACCTGCTGGTGATGTGGAAGGTTGTATAAATCCTTTGGTTAGGTTTTCTTCAATATACTCTTTCAGAACCTTCAGTTCGGGTTCAGCCAATGGGTATATTCTTCCAAAAGGTATAGGAGCCCCTGGGAGCAGGTCAATAGGGCAATCATAATGCCTGTGAGGTGGAAGTGTATCAGCCTTCTTCTTTTCAAATACATCATGGAAATCCCGATAGGGATCAGGGACCTTGATTATCGTGCTTGAATCAGAGGTGAGGCATACTGAGGATGATGTGAGACAGTGGTTCACACATTGGGGAGAGGTAAAAGATAGGGTGCCGGTCTCCCAGTTAATCACAGGATTGTGTTTGCGTAACCAAGGGAGTCCCAGTATAATAGAAAAGACAGGAGCTGGTACAATATTAAATTGTAGTGTCTCTTGATGCCCCTCGCCGATGGTGACAATGATTGGTGGGGTCTCATGTGTGATGGGTCCGGTCTTTAGGGAACTGCCATCAACAAGTTGGATATGCATTGGGGCGGATTTTAACCGAGTAGGAATGTCCATAGTTTTGGCCAATTTTGTATCCAAAAAACATCCGCTGGCTCCTGAGTCAATCATTGCGGTCAAAGAGATGGATCCTTTAGTTCCCTGTATGGAGAGAGGGATGGATAAGTGGTGTGAACTAGAAGAAGGGAATATGGTATTGGGTTCAAAAAAGGTGGAGGAAGGCTTACCGTCCATGCGTGGTCGTCGGGAACGACACTCTTTATACATGTGTCCAGGTTTACCACAATATAGGCATAAATTAAGACTCCTCCTTCTATTCTTCTCCTCCTGAGTAAGGGGACCCCGCACTAGTCCAATTTGCATTGGTTCCTCTGTGGAGGTGGGGACCGTAGTGTTGTTTTCTGAGTGAGGGTAATTGTACACAGGAACATGAGTTTGAGGTGAAGTGCTCCTTTCCGCTCTTCTCTCTCTTAATCTTCTGTCAATCTGTGTCACCAGTCTGGTGAGATCATCCAGGGCAGCGGGAATACCAACTCGAGCTAGTTCATCTTTTAATGAGTCTGATAACCCTAGTCAAAATTGGTCCAGTAAGGCCGATTCGTTCCACGTAGTCTCCAGTGCTATCCTACGGAATTCCGTTATATATTCCTCCACAGGTCTGCGTCCTTGTCTAAGGGTACGAAGGGTGTTGGTGGCAGATGCAACTCGGAAAGGGTCTTCATATAAGGAGTCCAGTGCTTGTCGAAATGAAGACCAAGATTCCAATAATGGGCTATTAATATGTAACAGATGATGAGCCCATAACTGGGGTTCTTCTGTAAGTAGGGATATAACGGTGTGGATACGTACGTAGTCTGAAGCATATGTACGTGGTCGTAGAGCAAAGAGGATCTGGCAGGAAGTAATAAAAGTGCGATATTTCTTTCTGTCACCTGTAAATTTATCAGGGAGTACCACTTGGGGTTCTGATGCAGTGGCCCCGTCCAGTAATACTGGGGTTGGGGGAGGTACCGGGAATGCAGCGGCAGGTTCAGGTGCATTAGCACGAGCAGTTTGCAGATGTTGCACTTGTTGCTGTAATTGGGTCTGCCCGGCTTGTAACTCTTGGATGGATTGAGTCATAGTCGCCAGTTGTTGAGTTAGAGCGGTAAGTGCTTCTGCTAATCCTGCGGCCTCCATATTGATGGCTTGGTGATTATGTGATAATCAGATATAAGGAGGAGTGAGAGACCGCTATGCAGGATAAACCAGGGTATGCGAAAATAGAATAGTCGGGTACAAATCCAAGATCAGGGGAATCGGCAAACTTTATTTTCGTAAACAATCCAGAATCAGGGGAATCAGCAATCTTCATAAACGTTTAAACAATCCAGGGTCATACACAGAAAAGCAGCAAAACGGATAACAGACCAGGAGTAGGGAAACCAGAAGATCAGAATAATCCAGGAAACAATCCAAATCGGCAACAAGTAATCAAGTATAGGAAAACGCCAGGAGTTCAGGGAAAACACGAGAATCACCAAGCACAGGTATTACTGTGAGGAGCACTTTTAAATGTTCCCGCTAGTCGCGTGCTGACGTCATCGGGGGCGCGCCTGAGCTCCGATAGTGGAGAAACGCGCGTCCCCGGCTGTGTGTAATCAGGTACAGCCGGGTGCGCGATTAGGAGAGGATACTCTGGGGATCTGCTGCGAGGTAAGTTATGACAGGCTGGCACTATATTACTGGGTTCTGGCTGGCACTATATTACTGGGTTCTGGCTGGCACTATATTACTGGGTTCTGGCTGGCACTATATTACTGGGCTCTGGCTGGCACTATATTACTGGGTTCTGGCTGGCACTATATTACTGGGCTCTGGCTGGCACTATATTACTGTGTTCTGGCTGGCACTATATTACTGGGTTCTGGCTGGCACTATATTACTGGGCTCTGGCTGGCACTATATTACTGGGTTCTGGCTGGCACTATATTACTGGGTTCCGACTGGCACTATATTACTGGGTTCTGACTGGCACTATATTACAGGCATCTGGCTGGCACTATATTACTGGGCTCTGACTGGCATAATATTACAGGCATCTGGCTGGCACTATATGACTGGGCTCTGACTGGCATAATATTACAGGCATCTGGCTGGCATAATATTACTGGGCATCTGGCTGGCACTATATTACTGGGCATCTGGCTGGCACTATATTACTGGGCTCTGGCAGTAGAAGTGGTAGAGGTTAATGCAGTGAAGGAATTTAAGCATGCATGGGATAGGTATAAGGCTATCCTAGATATAAGATAAGGCCAGGGACCAATGAAAGTATTACTATACTGAGAGGGTAGTGGATGCATGGAATAGCCTTCCAGTAGAAGTGGTAGAGGTTAATACAGTGAAGTTGTTTAAGCATGCATGGGATAGGTATAAGGCTATCCTAGATATAAGATAAGGTCAGGGACTAATGAAAGTATTACTTTACTGAGAGGGTAGTGGATACATGGAATGGCATTCCAGCAGAAGTGGTAGGTTCATACTGATGTATGTTTTATGGTGTACACACAGCTCGCTGACTATATTTCATGTAACAGTGATAAAATGCACCTACCTGATGCAGATGTTGTGCTGTGAATGTATCTGTTGTATACCAAGGATCCTGGTAATGTTGGTGGGAACTTGGTGATATAATATACACTGTGACAAGCTTTATTTTTACTGCTGCTATACCCGGCGAGCAAAAATGCTGTCCCCCCCAGATTTTTGGGGGTTCCTACACCCATGGTTAGAGTTGCCACCTGGCCGGTATTTTACCGGCAGGCCGGTAAAAAATTGACATCAGGCCAATGTTAAGTCTATGGAGACAGTACCAAGGCCGGTATTTTTTTCAAGAAAAGGTGGCAACCCTACTTGCGGTCCTTAATTTTGCCAAAATTGGGACTGTCTTGAGCAAAGCAGGACAGTTGGGGGCTATGCACTGGTTTCTGCCAGGCTGAAATCATGGCCAAACAATATGGGAGTTGGCCTCAATCAGCAGCTGAAAAGTAGCTGCTGGACACAGATTTATATTGTCTATGTCAACCTGAATGACCTTACACCCTGATACAGAGGGTAAGGGGAGAGATGTAAATAAGGGGTAACAGGGGAAACGGAAGAAAAAATTGTATGGCGTGAATCTACAACTATTAGAAATGCAACTGTATATATAAAAAAGGTGCTTTTAAAATCCCCAAAAAGCATTAAATATCCCTATGAACTACATTTTCCCATATGGACTAATTTTTTTTTGCAAATTGACTGAATAAAAATATACCTTTTATTTTATGGTCTAATGTCAGCATTGACTACATTTACAGTAAACAGAATGAGACAGTACTGTGATAATGTACAAGAGGACCAGGAGGCAATGGGATTTTAATTTAAAAAAAAAAAAAATATATATATATATGCTACAGTCGTGTTAAAACAGAAGACTGCACAAACTATGTACACACAATATTATGACACTAGCAGACGGAAAGTTAAAATGTATGGGAGTGGTTTTAATAGGACTTTTCCCAGAGCTTTTGGAAGATTTTTTTTTTTTTTTTTTTGTAACAAACAGAAATAAATGAATAAAAAACAAACAAACCTAGATTCACAAGTACAATGCACATCAGTGATAACTATTTTATTGTTGGATTGAAAAGGAATAAAAGTTGGTAGAATATTGTGAAGGCTGCATTTATTTTAAATAGAATATGGCAAGTACACATAGAATAAGAGATTCAAAAGAACTAAATAGAAACTATGTTCCCTAAAGCTATTAAATATAACTTCTGGTGTTTATATTTTGTATATATATATATATTAAAAAAGACCAACTTACTAACAGTTCACTATGTAAGTTTTTTTTCTACAAATGTTTTAAATTACATGAATCTACATTACCATTATTAAGTAGCAACTGTGTGTCTATTTAATGCATCAAGCCAATAAACACTTAAATGCACTTCACAGCAAAAGATGATGTAAACTTTATTTGATTTTATTTTCCTTCCTCCTTTTTCCTTCACAACCCTTAAGGATCAAACCATGAGCTAGTTTCTAGTCACCATAGTATTTGAGGCACTGGTTCTCCTCTTCTTTTGCCATCCAGGTGAGGGAGAGTTGGCATCATGGCTTTAAAAAAAAAAAAAACAAGTTAATAAAATGTATGTCCTATCTGTTCTTATGTCCTATCTGTTCTATCAAATTTCTCGAGCAAATTCTACTGCACAGGCGCAGTAGAATTCGCTCATTGCGCACCACAGCGCATTCGCACACAGTTACAGCTGTCAATCAGCCGTAACTTTGGCAGAAGAGCGCCTGCCCGAGGGACACACACCACCTCACGCCCCTTCTGGATCGGCTGCGGTGACAGGTAAGTATAAGCGTATTACTGATTATTCTCACTTACTAGCGCAGCAAGGAATTGGTAAAACTTATATCAGTGACATGCTACGCTAGTAAGTGGAACACACACACAGGGGACAGAGGGGGACACACGGGAGCCTAAGGTGCCGATCACAACGCCCATCAAGAAGAACCAGCCCCCCCCCCCCCCCCCCCGTGTGTCTCTTCCATTTACTAGCGTAGCATGTCACTGATGAGTAATACGCTTATACTTACCTGTCACCGCAGCTGATCCGAAGGGGGCGTGAGGTGGTGTGTGTCCCTCGCGCAGGCGATCTTCTGCCAAATTTACGGCTGATTGACAGCCGTAACTGTGTGCGCATGCGCGGTGGTGCTCAATGAGCAAATTCTGCTGCACCTGTGCAGTAGAATTTGCTTGAGAAAATATCTAAAACATACAAAAATGTATGTACATTTTTTTTCTCCACTTTCTTGTAAACAGTTTATTTTTTTTGTACTGTTTTCATCCCTTTTCCCATGAGTCATGCATATCATACATACATTTTAAATATAAAAAGAAAAAGTCAAATATTTTTACACTCACCCCAAGAAGCCAAGTAACAAAAGAAAAGATGGCTGAACTAATCTGAAGTATAAATAAGCGTTTAACTGAAGCATTCAACAGGGGTAGAATCAGCCACCCAATTCTTATGCTCTTAGAACCATAGAAATACTGCCATGTACAATTCCAGTATTTATAATACTATCATATGTGGAGATAAAAGACCTCTAAATCAGAGTGAGGGGTAAAAGCAGCAATTATAAAATGTTTTAAAATCACGGCAACAGGTGTTAGCCACGGAAGTTCTTCCAAACTAAATTTGTTTAAATAAAAAATAAAAAAATAAATATGATCGTAATAATCCTAGCAAAAAACCCTGAGCAAATCACATGTTCATTCCTTGGACACTTAACAGCGAACCCAGCATGTCGAATATATCTTTGTAGTCCATATGCTGGCTGTTGGCACCGTACTCGTGACTGGAATCAGGACGGTTGACGTCCACTAGCTTCTTGTCCAGTTTCACGAGGGTGCTGAGACGCCCGTAGCCCACCTGGTATGTGACAGGGGGAGTAGGGGGTAAGGGATGGTTAAGAACAGTGCTTTGAGATGATACATACTGCTTAACAGAGGAAGAACTCAAGGTACCACCATCGTTAGACAGGCCAACTGGACTCTTCAAAACAGTGGCTGGCATCCCATCTGTGCAAAGTCTTTTTCTATTGTTGCTGTTCCCGGTGCCATAACTGTGGGTATGGGAATGCTTGTGGCTGCTAGAAGAGGCCTTAGGAAAACTTGCATTTGCAGCGATACCAAGAAAAATGGAATTCTGGCCCAGCGATGACACTATGGCATCCCACCATGAACCGTCAAGTTGTCCATCAGATGTAGGTTTCCTTAGAGCCTGGTTCGCCCTCCAGTTTCGAATCCTCTTCCATCCATTAGGCGTCTTCTCAAGTATTTGCAGAAATTCCTGAGTTAGTTCGTCAAGCAACTCCAGAGTAACGGACTGATCCACATACTCCCACCAGTGCTTGCCGTCAGTTGATACTGGGATCTCCCAGTTGGACCATTTGCACGCGAGATGAATGCACACGCAAGCTATAACCGCTGGCTTGTAATGAAGGCAGAATGTTGTAAGGTGAAGGCTGTTGGTGGCCATGAAATACGAGGTCTGAGCCAAATCCTTACTTGCTTTCACTAATTGTGTACATTTCACAACATCGGTGTGTGGATGTTCAATAGTGATCTCAAATCCTAATGTCTGTAGTAGGATAGTTTCAAGTATAACCAGCTCTTGCGCTTGTTGCATGTATGCCTGTTTCGGCAGAACTTTGGTTGAAGCTAAGTCACTCACGTCACTTTTTGTGTCCAGATGTGTATCTTGTGGATTAAGACACGCGTGAGACACTTTAATAACATCTTCAAGTTTTCTAGGCTGCTCCTCCACCTTAGTAGCCAGAAACAATGCAGTAGAAGCAATTACATTGCTGTGGTATTTGGTAAAAGAATGATGCATATAAAATCTGTGCATGTAAACAATAGCAGTATTTATAGTCAGTTGAGAGACATTGAGCCGCTGCCCCATGACCTGGATCAGGTTGGCAGCCTGCTGCCGGTAGGACAGCTCCTTGTCCGCATCGATCCCACAACGTCGCGACGGACTGTTCGCCAGCTGCTCCCGGGTAAAGAACCAGCGAGGAGGATTCGTATCTCGGCTGTCCGCCATGACGCAACCCCAAGCCGGACCAGCTCATGGACTAATATTTGAAACTGTAAATGTACCGTAGTGACAAATATATACAGTATGACATCAGAATAGAATTCTGCGTGACATCACAATAGCAGAGCTGCATTATTTGAAACCAAGCTCAGCTTTCAACAGTTGGTGCAGTAGCAGATGCTGTTAACCTGTGAAGGTGTGAGACTCCCATAGTTGCCAACATCGGCCATGTTTCCAGGGACACATATGCGTTCCACATGCTGCAGACAGAGCATGCAAAGTGCAGCCCGGCAGTATGTAGGATGGATATACACACAGACACAATCCAATTAATTCAGGGGAGGTCCTATGAGATCTCTACCCTGATGTATGTGTAAATGTATTGTGTCCACCAATATGCAGTTCGATACACCAATTGGATGATCCAGAGACAAAACCGATCGCCATATTTGGGGTCAGGAAGTAATTTTTTTCACCCATGTGAGACAAAATTAGACAAACGTTTGGGTTTTCTTTGCCTTCCTCTGGATCAACCAGATATTAAAAATAATATGAAAATTGTAGCAATATTTGTATTGCTACAAAAAAAATGTATACATTTATCCCTGTCTGTTTCCTGATCTATTTCATAGCCCATCTATCCACCATGGGTTATAGAACCCATCTATCTATACATCGCATGGTTCATAAAAAGTTGAAAGTTTCAGAAGATACACAAGGTCATAAGCTAGGCTTGTCTTTTACCACACTGATCACAATAAGGAAAGATGAGGAGGTGATAGATATATGGCATATGGATCAGAATAAAGAAGGAATAGTTGCAGGGGCTTGCAATTTGGGGCTTTAAACTGTCTGTGAATATCTTCAGTGTGTCTCCTTTGAGAATCCATAATGAGTAGTTGGCAGAGCCGGACTGGCCTACCAAGATAATAGGAAAATCTGCACGTATCAGACACCCCCTGGCCGCCCCCATTAGCCACCAGGGAAAGAAACAAGGTGAGGGGGAGGGAGAGAGAGAGACAAGGGGAGGGAGGGGGAAACAGAGACAAGGGGAGGGGGAGAGAGTCAGAGACAAGTGGAGTGGTGGAGAGACAGAGACGGTAGGCGACCACCTAACTTGCCTATTTAGAGAGCCGCCTCTACCAACACTGAGTAACATCAGACTATAAACTGCCCCAATCAAGTATGGCCATTGGGCGGCTTCAATGTGGTAGAAATTCTGTGACGCAATGCCCATCCCAATTAGGCAACACCCTCTGTGACTTGTGATTGGCTGCCATGATAGCGCTCGAGGTGACTTGTCATTGGCTGCAGAAGAAGCAGTGCCAGTTCTCCCGTTAGACAGCGGGCTGGCTGTGGTTTTTTCTTTTTACCGTATTTATTGCAGTCACCGCGCATACAGCTCCTTACAGGCTGGCAGGCGGACTACGGTAGGCAGTGAATGCGTCTCTAATCTGAGACTGGGGGGGGGGAGGGCGGGAGACGGGGGGAAGAGACAAGGTGGAGGGGGGGGGGAGAGAGAGAGAAAAGGAGGGAGGGAGGTGGAGAGAAAGAAAAGTTTGGGGAGAGGGAGAGACTGATAACATTGGGGGGGAGAGAGAGATAGAGACAAAACTGGGGGGGGGGGGGGGGGGGGAGAGGCAGCATTGGCATATAAAAGGAAATAAAAACAAGAAATGCATTTAATTTATTTTATTTAACTCAATATTAAAAAGCTATTTACATGTAAAAGTTGAACTTTTTTCCTATAGGTCTTATATTCAGGCTTTTAGTTTTTTTTCCTAAAGGAATATCCAAAGTTTGGGGGGGGGTCATCTTATAATCGAGCAAATACTGTATAACTTGTATGGGTGCGTTAAATGAGAGAGAGGAAAATTATGTTTCAACAACCACATATGAAAAATGGAAAAATCGCTGTGGTCCTTGGCCCAGGAAAATCCCTGGTCCTGAAAGGGTTAAGCTCCCCTGTCACCTGGAAGGCTATCAGGTGAGTTAGGCAGCCGCTAGGCGACCACCTACCTTGCCTAATTAGAGAGCCGCCTCTACCAACACTGAGTAACATCAGACTATAAACTGCCCCCATCAAGTATGGCCATTGGGCGGCTTCAATGTGGTAGAAATTCTGTGACGCAATGCCCATCCCAATTAGGCAACACCCTCTGTGACTTGTGATTGGCTGCCATGATAGCGCTCGAGGTGACTTGTCATTGGCTGCAGAAGAAGCAGTGCCAGTTCTCCCGTTAGACAGCGGGCTCGCTGTTTTTTTTTTCTTTATACCGTATTTATTGCAGTCACCGCGCATACAGCTCCTTACAGGCTGGCAGGCGGACTACGGTAGGCAGCGAATGCGTCTCTAATCTGAGACTGGCGGGATAATTTCGGCAGACGCTTGTGATCGCTAAATACCTCAAGTCCAGGAATAGCAACGGGATCCTCCGCGCTGACCGAATATCAGGTATACTGCCATAGGGCGCTGCCCTCATGTACCCAGCTACGGATACATTAATGAGAAACCCCTCGAGGTGTGTTAGATCGCATGTACTAATAAGCGCGAATTCTCGACGCTGAACATCAGCTGTCCTGGACCACACCAGGTCCCTTGGTGATCGGCCATCGGCTCTCTGGGAATCATGGGATTTGTAGTCTACCACAGTTGGAGTGTCACAGATGAAACTCTGTTTTGTACATTGGAGAGATTTCTCTCGCTATATATCGCAGTCAGAGGACTGCTGGAAAGTGTGACAGAGAGAAAGAATTACAGAAAGAGTAGTACGTGCGGGGAATGTACTTACAGTGGCTGTGGTAAGGAGGTAGAAGATGGTATGTGGATAACCCTAGCCTGCAGGACAGTTTGCTCTTATTTGCTTGAAATAGAAATAACTGCAGGGATTAATAACACTTTTTTATAATTACAGATTTAACCCCTCCTGGGGCATCCTGTACTAAATGTATCTGTGTAACAAATGAGTGCTTGGTTGTGGTCTGGATAGAGAGGTGTTTTATTCATGTTCCAGTAAATATTCTGTTTGATAAAATGCCAATATGCTGTACAGATGTGTGATTTAGGAAGACCAGCTGTAGAAATGTGTGTATACTGTCCATGATCATCCCTGCCACCTTGTACTCTCTCCTTCAACAAGAGCCATTTACATTTGGATTATTTACAAAGTGGCCACAACTTCTGTAAATCAGTCTCTGCTATCCATCAAACAAACCCACTTCCTATATCTGCACCAAGGCCCATTGCTAGATAGAAAGCTGCTTGCAATCAGGTGTCAGATAGATTTGTGTTTTTCAAAGTTTCCTGCTCTAGTTTTTGTAAACAAAAGCAACTGCAAATATTCCACACAGATCATACAGATGAACTCACTTATCTTACACTGAGCATGTGCTCTAACATTGTCACCCAGTGTGTGTGTGTGTGTGTGTGTGTATATATGTATGTATCTGTATGAATGTATAACAATATTGATCCATGCAAACCCGGCAGAATAATCTAGGTATTTGAAATAGTAGCACTCAAGGGACTTTAAATAATGAAGAATAAGTAGTTTATTGAAAGGATCTTTCTATCCTTCTCCCCCCTCTCTCTTTCTATCCTTCTCCCCCCCCCCCTCTCTCTCTCTCTCTGTCTCTCTGTCTCTCTGTCTCACTGTCTCTTCTCTCCTCTTTCCTTCCTTACTGGCATATAAAATATACATGAGAAAAACAAAGAACATTTCTGAAATCACCAGCTCAAAATAAATACCACAATATGACCTTGGGATTGTATTGGCCACTAAGGGGTTACGGCTGTTTACAATACTTTGTATTCTGCTAAATGATCCAATATTGGATCTTCTAATTACTCTGCAGAACGGATCACACTGTGGACGGAGAAAGTCGCGTCGCAGCCTGGATCCCTCCACAGACGGGATGGTATTCAGGTGAGACCACGGTATGAATCTCCCTATAAAGGGGGTGAGTGTGACAAGCCACGTGTTCACCACATATACATTAAGGTGCGTCTGTGAGATCCCTGCAGGACAAAGACTAATCTGTTATGTAAGGACACAGTGTCGAAACCTAGCGAGTACCCGTCTGTGCTTCCTGTTACTATCCCAAACTGGCATCCCGCAGCACAGACAGATCCCCCTGTGTGTCTGTGTAAGTGACATGCCAGTCCCTCCATCGTATTAAAGGGACGGTATCACCTGTTTATGCTGTGCATGTAGAGAATAACATTGTGTTAGCAAAACTGCAAGTGAATCCATAAATTATGGGGAAAAATGTGTTTTAAATATGTCTGTGGCGTCCCCTACTTATGACATCACATGTGGCCTAATATGCCAATTGAAAAGCTTTTGCATATTACAGATGATGTCATAAACAGGAGACTGCACAGGCATTATTAAAACACCCTTTTCTCCTAATTTATGCAGTTTTGCTAATACAATGTATAGATCATTTCCCATATTTTTCTATTCTCTCCGTTCATAGTATATAATCAATGTTTAGGTGACACAGTCCCTTTAACATTAGCACAAACCAATGTTTTTACTGCCCTGCCAGTAATATAGCAGCGAGGTGACAGCCCTACATGCACCAGTGAATTGTGGGAGCATCCGATCTGTTCTATGTTTCTCCTATGCACATAGTGGCATTCAAGGGACAGATCCACCTATAACGCTTAGAGAAAGATAATTATTGCGTTATTCCTCTAGTAACACACCCGGATCAGTCATGTGAGTTTAGATTCTTAACTTACTTTCTTGAGAAATACTTTACTGTTTATTTAAACCACAGACAGTAGAAAGGATATTGTAACATGAGTCAGACTGTCACAAAGTAACCCTGTAAATCCTGTGATTATGTCCCCAATTCATCCAGCGATGCCGTCCCTTTTAGCCTTCCAGGCGCTGTGGACATCCTTCCCCATGATGCTCAGCCATGCACATGATTTTTGATGCTCAAGTGAACATCTTGGAAAACATAACCCATAATTGCTGGGGTTTTTTTGGAATACAATTCACAGCAACCCCAGCCGACCAAAACGTGTATTAATCAACAAGCTTTGATTTTCATTAGCTGCCATTTCTACGCTACTGTAAGTGGGAATAAGGACAGTTTTATGGGGGTTTGGCTGTGATAGTGTAAGTGGGATAAGGCCAGTTTTATGGGGGTTTGGCTGTGATAGTGTAAGTGGGATAAGGACAGTTTTATGGGGGTTTGGCTGTGATAGTGTAAGAGGGAATAAGGCCAGTTTTATGGGGGTTTGGCTGTGATAGTGTAAGTGGGATAAGGACAGTTTTATGGGGGTTTGGCTGTGATAGTGTAAGTGGGATAAGGACAGTTTTATGGGGGTTTGGCTGTGATAGTGTAAGAGGGAATAAGGCCAGTTTTATGGGGGTTTGGCTGTGATAGTGTAAGTGGGATAAGGACAGTTTTATGGGGGTTTGGCTGTGATAGTGTAAGCGGGATAAGGACAGTTTTATGGGGGTTTGGCTGTAATAGTGTAAGCGGGATAAGGACAGTTTTATGGGGGTTTGGCTGTGATAGTGTAAGCGGGATAAGGGCAGTTTTATGGGGGTTTGGCTGTGATAGTGGTTTAATGTCTTCAATACAGCACTCAATAAACTGCCTTTATCTCTCTAATTAAACCGACTTATCTATGATTGCAAGAGATAATGTAATACAGGAGCCAATAGTTACCTGTTAAACTACACGCAGAAAGATAAGTCATGTTTGTAGCACTGGACGGCCTGCAGGATCAGTGACTCATGTCGCCCTTTGAGATGTCAATGATATGTTTTTAAATTGGTTTAATGGTTAATAATTAGGTTGTTGAAGCTCCAAGTGCTTTGTATTAATTGATTTCTTTTCCCCGGTACCAGGCATGGCTTCCTGTGACACACAAGCAGAGTGGCCGTGCACGTATGTTCGCACAAGTGGACACGTTAGAGAGACATGCTAGCATGAGAAAAGAGAGTGCAGAGTGTGTGCTGGAGCCGCTGCCACAAAGTGAGACTGTTCCATGTGACCGCTTTAAACACGCGTGTGCCTCGTACAATGGCTATGTTTACATGCACGGCGGACGGCAGGACTACAGTCTGGGGGATTTCTGGAGATACAGTATTGGTGGGTTGTGTGGATATTTTATTATTATGTCAGTGTATAAGGGATGTTATAACCGTTTGTTCTACAGCAGCATAGAGATGAAAAAATGCTTGCTTATATGAGAAAGAGGAAAGGGTATTTTATTGGGTGCAATAGAAAGTCTCCTCTATTTTATTAAAAACACACTTTTTGCCCAAATCAGGCCTTTTTTTAATAAAACACAGAGGTGGCTATTTACAAGGTAAGCTGAGCATGTAATTTAGCTATACATTGTGCAGGGACAGAGCTGGTGAGTTTCCCCCACGTTTGTCCCTACACAGTGTATAGCTAAGCTGGTGACATCTCACATTTGAGTGAAGACTCCCCATTTTGAGGAAGTTCTCGGATTAGGTTCTTTTAGTGGATTTTGGTGAGGGTTTTTGGTTGGGCTGAAGGAATCAAGGGGTTAAGGTTGAAGAGAAGGCGCTATACTGACGTCTGAAGGGGAATCCAGCAGAACGGGTTAACGCAGAAATGTATGTATAATTCCCCTCCGTGACTCTTACTTCTCATTTATCAGGGGTTTTTGTGAATTCCATTGAATTAAATACAAATGTAGTTTTACCAGAATGAATATAAAAATAAATGTTCTCCAGGCAGACTGTCCAAAAGGAAACCCAGGGGCAGGGAATGAATACAGCCTCAGCGCTATTTTTTGCACTGTATGACCTCATTAATAAAAGTGTGCCTGAGGTAAGACATACTCAGCAGTGACTAGGCCTCAGGCACACTGCTGTGGTGCCAGCTGTTTCTAGTTCTCCCCACAATAGAGTTTGGGATTTTTTTTGGAATGTATTTTTTCTTAATTGGAGACTTCCTTCTTACTGGTATTTTTTCTTCAGCTCTGAACCAATGGGAACGATTACCATGTTTGGCGGGTGCGCCAGATAAGCTGGAAGGGCATTCTATGGTGGCACAGGATGTGAGTATTCTATCCGTACTACAGGATTTTATCTTTAGCTGCTTGTGAGTCGCCAAATTCAACCCACTTTGAAGGAAGGGGGCAAGATATTATTTAGTGTCACAAGAGCTTACAGTCTAAAGGGGAGTCAGATATAGCAGGTTTATGAGGTGGTCCAGCCCCGTGTGTGTATCAAAAATGAACAAGGGAATTCCGTGTACAACTGTGGTTCCTACTGATTGCTCCACATTCGCACGGTGTGCACAGCCTGACAAATGGATAACCCGCTGCATGGCGTTATACATGGTTTAACCCTTTCATGGCTGTAATGTTTGGTCTGGAGATGTGCTGGATTCTGAACATGTGGAGATTTAGTTGGTTAGGGGTTAAATCAATGAGACTCAATGTGGAGGTATAGTTACACTGCATAGTGTGAGGGCATGTGGCGGGAAACACATGCAAAGCCCTCTCTAGGCCTTTACTACCTACACTAGTAGGCTATTCTGTGAATCCTTTTATAGATATGGCTTTCATTACCTACACTAGGAGGCTATCCTGTGAATTCTTTTATAGAGATGGCCTTTATTACCTACACTAGGAGGCTATTCTGTGATGGCCTTTACTACCTACACTAGGAGGCTATTCTGTGATGGCCTTTACTACCTACACTAGGAGGCTATCCTGTGAATTCTTTTATAGAGATGGCCTTTACTACCTACACTAGGAGGCTGTTCTGTGAATTATTTTATAGAGATGGCCTTAACTACCTACACTAGGAGGCTATTCTGTGAATTCTTTTATAGAGATGGCATTTATTACCTACACTAGGAGGCTATTCTGTGAATTATTTTATAGATATGGCTTTTACTACCTACACTAGGAGGCTATCCTGTGAATTCTTTTATAGAGATGGCCTTTATTACGTACACTAGGAGGCTATCCTGTGAATTATTTTATAGAGATGGCCTTTACTACCTACACTAGGAGGCTATCCTGTGAATTCTTTTATAGAGATGGCCTTTACTACCTACACTAGGAGGCTATCCTGTGAATTCTTTTATAGAGATGGCCTTTACTACATACACTAGGAGGCTGTTCTGTGAATTATTTTATAGAGATGGCCTTTACTACCTACACTAGGAGGCTATCCTGTGAATTCTTTTATAGAGATGGCCTTTATTACCTACACTAGGAGGCTATTCTGTGATGGCTTTTACTACATACACTAGGAGGCTATCCTGTGAATTCTTTTATAGAGATGGCCTTTACTACCTACACTAGGAGGCTATCCTGTGAATTATTTTATAGAGATGGCCTTTACTACCTACACTAGGAGGCTATCCTGTGAATCCTTTTATAGAGATGGCCTTTACTACCTACACTAGGAGGCTATCCTGTGAATTATTTTATAGAGATGGCCTTTACTACCTACACTAGGAGGCTATCCTGTGAATTCTTTTATAGAGATGGCCTTTACTACCTACACTAGGAGGCTATCCTGTGAATTCTTTTATAGATATGGCCTTTACTACCTACACTAGGAGGCTATCCTGTGAATTCTTTTATAGATATGGCCTTTACTACCTACACTAGGAGGCTATCCTGTGAATTCTTTTATAGATATGGCCTTTACTACCTACACTAGGAGGCTATCCTGTGAATTCGTTTATAGAGATGGCCTTTATTACCTACACTAGGAGGCTATTCTGTGATGGCTTTTACTACTTACACTAGGAGGCTATCCTGTGAATTCTTTTATAGAGATGGCCTTTACTACCTACACTAGGAGGCTATCCTGTGAATCCTTTTATAGAGATGGCCTTTACTACCTACACTAGGAGGCTATTCTGTGAATTCTTTTATAGAGATGGCCTTTACTACCTACACTAGGAGGCTGTCCTGTGAATCCTTTTATAGAGATGGCCTTTATTACCTACACTAGGAGGCTATCCTGTGAATTCTTTTATAGAGATGGCCTTTACTACCTACACTAGGAGGCTATCCTGTGAATTCTTTTATAGAGATGGCCTTTACTACCTACACTAGGAGGCTATCCTGTGAATTCTTTTATAGAGATGGCCTTTACTACCTACACTAGGAGGCTATCCTGTGAATCCTTTTATAGAGATGGCCTTTATTACCTACACTAGGAGGCTATCCTGTGAATTCTTTTATAGAGATGGCCTTTACTACCTACACTAGGAGGCTATCCTGTGAATTCTTTTATAGAGATGGCCTTTACTACATACACTAGGAGGCTGTTCTGTGAATTATTTTATAGAGATGGCCTTTATTACCTACACTAGGAGGCTGTCCTGTGAATTCTTTTATAGAGATGGCCTTTACTACATACACTAGGAGGCTGTTCTGTGAATTATTTTATAGAGATGGCCTTTATTACCTACACTAGGAGGCTGTCCTGTGAATCCTTTTATAGAGATGGCCTTTACTACATACACTAGGAGGCTATCCTGTGAATCCTTTTATAGAGATGGCCTTTATTACCTACACTAGGAGGCTATCCTGTGAATTCTTTTATAGAGATGGCCTTTACTACATACACTAGGAGGCTGTTCTGTGAATTATTTTATAGAGATGGCCTTTATTACCTACACTAGGAGGCTGTCCTGTGAATTCTTTTATAGAGATGGCCTTTATTACCTACACTAGGAGGCTATTCTGTGATGGCCTTTACTACCTACACTAGGAGGCTATCCTGTGAATCCTTTTATAGAGATGGCCTTTACTACCTACACTAGGAGGCTATCCTGTGAATTCTTTTATAGAGATGGCCTTTATTACCTACACTAGGAGGCTATCCTGTGAATTCTTTTATAGAGATGGTCTTTATTACCTACACTAGGAGGCTATTCTGTGAATTCTTTTATAGAGATGGCCTTTACTACCTACACTAGGAGGCTATCCTGTGAATCCTTTTATAGAGATGGCCTTTATTACCTACACTAGGAGGCTATCCTGTGAATCATTTTATAGAGATGGCCTTTATTACCTACACTAGGAGGCTATCCTGTGAATTCTTTTATAGAGATGGCCTTTACTACCTACACTAGGAGGCTATCCTGTGAATTCTTTTATAGAGATGGCCTTTACTACCTACACTAGGAGGCTATCCTGTGAATTCTTTTATAGAGATGGCCTTTACTACCTACACTAGGAGGCTATCCTGTGAATTATTTTATAGAGATGGCCTTTACTACCTACACTAGGAGGCTATCCTGTGAATCCTTTTATAGAGATGGCCTTTATTACCTACACTAGGAGGCTATCCTGTGAATTATTTTATAGAGATGGCCTTTACTACCTACACTAGGAGGCATTCCTGTGAATTCTTTTATAGAGATGGCCTTTACTACCTACACTAGGAGGCTATCCTGTGAATTCTTTTATAGAGATGGCCTTTACTACCTACACTAGGAGGCTATTCTGTGATGGCCTTTACTACCTACACTAGGAGGCTATCCTGTGAATCCTTTTATAGAGATGGCCTTTACTACCTACACTAGGAGGCTATCCTGTGAATTCTTTTATAGAGATGGCCTTTACTACCTACACTAGGAGGCTATCCTGTGAATCCTTTTATAGAGATGGCCTTTACTACCTACACTAGGAGGCTATCCTGTGAATCCTTTTATAGAGATGGCCTTTATTACCTACACTAGGAGGCTATCCTGTGAATTCTTTTATAGAGATGGCCTTTATTACCTACACTAGGAGGCTATCCTGTGAATTCTTTTATAGAGATGGCCTTTACTACCTACACTAGGAGGCTATCCTGTGAATCCTTTTATAGAGATGGCCTTTACTACCTACACTAGGAGGCTATCCTGTGAATTATTTTATAGAGATGGCCTTTACTACCTACACTAGGAGGCTATCCTGTGAATCATTTTATAGAGATGGCCTTTACTACCTACACTAGGAGGCTATCCTGTGAATTCTTTTATAGAGATGGCCTTTACTACCTACACTAAGGCTATAGAGCAGTGTTCCGTACTGTAGCTGTCACTCTGCCTTATATAACACCAAATCATGGTCACTTACATGAATTTATCCCTTTTTATTTTCCTTGCTTGTTAGAAAAGAAATGGTTTTGATGATTTGTTTATTTCTCACAGGGCGTTCTGTATGTGTTTGGGGGCATGATGGATTCTGGATCAAACAGTGAGGTCACTCCACTCTGGACTTATGTCATAGGTATGGTAATGATTTAGGTGACCGGTAAATGGCAGATGCCTCTGGACACTGTGCTACTTGTATTACAATCCGTGCTGCCCTTGTACAGTGAAATACATTTTACATAAATTGCTGCCTTTACAGTGGAAAGCTGCTCATTATTGCTATGGGTCCAGTGGAAGCTGTTAGTGATTTAATATAACCTTCCAGGTTGTGTAACGTTAGTCCCAGCTGGAGAAGGTGTAGTTAAAGCTCTGTTGGGATGTTTGCATGTCTCCTGGGCCACTGGATCCTCGGCAATGATCTGACGTGTGCAGTGAGAACTGGGAAGCAATTAAACATACTGTATGTTGACATATAATCATTATGACTTCTAGATTCCACTTGAGTTTTGACGACATTTAACATGTTCTTATTCCTGTGAGTTCATTAGGGTCAATTATTTAGAAATTTAGCATGCATATATCAAGGCTGTAAACTGCAGCCCTCCACCTGCTGATGGCCTACATCTCCCATAATGCTCTGTCAGCTGGCTGGCAGGAAGTATGGGAAATGTAGTCTTCCAGCCACTGATGGCCTACATCTCCCATAATGCTCTGTCAGCTGGCTGGCAGGAAGTATGGGAAATGTAGTCTTCCAGCCACTGATGGCCTACATCTCCCATAATGCTCTGTCAGCTGGCTGGCAGGAAGTATAGGAAATGTAGTCTTCCAGCCGCGGATGGCCTACATCTCCGTTAATGCTCTGTCAGCTGGCTGGCAGGAAGTATGGGAAATGTAGTCTTCCAGCCACTGATGGCCTACATCTCCCATAATGCTCTGTCAGCTGGCTTGCAGGAAGTATGGGAAATGTAGTCTTCCAGCCACTGATGGCCTACATCTCCCAAAAAGCTGGCTGGTAGGAAATATTGGATACAGTTGGAGAGCTGTAATTTTTCATCCAAATGTCTTCTGCCATCACATATACTTTACACGTTTTCTCTTGTGTATTTTCCTGTTTTGTTAGATTCCAGGAAGTGGTACGCTGCACGCATGCTGGATGCCAAGGTGAGTACGCACATATACAGCCTTTACATGGCACCGGAGTGAGCAATGCTTTCCCTCTGTAGTTGGTATGAGCTTTGTTTGTAATGACTGTTTATTTACTATGGCATGCTGTTTTTGTTTTAATATTACAGGATACGAGACCAAGAAACAGAAAGGGTCACAGCGCAGTCGTCTATCAGTCTTGTATGTACATTTATGGCGGATACTTTGATATCACCGGAGCTGTGGAAGATTTCTGGGTCTTCTATTTTGGTAAATTTCCCTACAAATGTGTGTCAAGCCTTACACCCCCCCCCCCTCCCCCACAAAAAAAAAAAACAAGTCCGTGTAACAATCTTTAGAATGTGATTACATTAAATCTTTAATGACGCGGAATAGGTTTAGTAAAATGTTCATGCAAATCTTACATTTCTCAGTAAATACATTCCAACTGCTATTTACTAAAAAAAATATATCTTAGAATAAAACCAAACATGTCCCCCAACAATGCTTTAAAAAAAATAGTGTCCCCCCAAAAAATGTCTCTTTGGCTCTCTGTAGCTTATCTCAACTCTGTTCCCAACCTGTTTTCAAAAAGGAAAGAGGAATCAAGGGTTAAAAAAAAAAGTCCTTTAAAAACAAACAAACAATACATTACAAACAAAGCACATTGTTGGCCTAGTAAAGAAGTGATACAGGTCAACATTATTCCTCTCCTTTATGTCCCTTGATGACATGTTCTGTTGCATGATGTTGGGGAGGATGTCACATTAGTCAATACAAACCCAGATTGTACAGACCAGATTTATTCCACAAAAAAATATATTTTTTTGTTTTGTTTATGTCTATGTTTAAAACCAGAGCCTCCTGCTTCCCCTCTCACCAGCAGTGAATGTGTTAAGCAGATCACAGCTGCTAATGGCAAACATTGCTGCTTTTTATAATTATATATTAAAGTAAATCAGTCAACTTCACAGCAAACAGAAATGTCACATTAGTCAATAGAACAAACTCTCTGTTGTAATTTGGGATTTTAGAATTATAAACTAGTGCAGACATTTGTTAGACTAGGCAAGTAATTATTTCTAGTGCAAAATGTTGAAAACAAATGCTTTTAAAAAGACAAAAAATACGAAGGCTGCTTCAATCTATGGGTAAAAATTAGGACACCGCTTTCTCTCCTTCGATCAGCGTCACTTAGGGCCAAGGTGTCCAACTTTGGCCCTGCAGTTGTTTCTAGAACAGCAGAGAATTATGGTAGCTGTATTGCAGAGACAGCTTGAGGGCCACAGAAGGTGGGGGAATAGAAACTCAATCAATTAGGTTTTTTTGAGGATAGAGCTACCTTAGAAGATGTCTTGTGTACACTTGGAATTGCATTGTCCTGCAGTAATGGGCTTTATTCTAAAACCTCCCTTTCTAGCCCCGTGGAATATGTTGGCGCTTTCTATCAAATTATCAACCTGTCCAAATGAGTCTCCCCCTGACAGCCCCCTGACAGCCCCTCAGAATTACAGGACTTTCTAAAGACAATAATGTTTTGCAGTGTTACAGATCATTCTGAACAGACACACGTGCATTTAATTCATTTGTTTATAACTCATCCAATTTAAACAATGAAAGCCAGAGGAAGCAGGGTTACTGTTTACTGTCCGAACACCTCGATGAGAAGATCATGTACTGATGTAGTGGATTTTAGAATCTGAGTGGAATGCGCCAGGCAAACTTTCAGCAGGAATGAATCTGCTGGTGTCTTTGTATCGATCGAGGGTAAGATTTAAAATGACACACGTATTTTATGTTTCTACTTAGATTTAAAAAAGTGGGCTACACTCAGTACGTCCACGCGTGGCTTGGGGCCAGGGCCACGGCATGGGCACTCTTGTGTCACCTACAATGCTGCCATGTACCTTTTTGGTGGCTTAAAGCACATGACTGAACAGAATGACTTTTGGAGATTCGATTTCCGGAGACACAACTGGGCCAGCATCAGAACCAGGTGAGTCCTGCGCACCGGATCTCGGCTTGGAAGTGTTTGGGAAGACGGCAAACCAGGGGAGAGAGTGTGTAGGCTAAAGAGACCATAAACAATAGTCATACATTCATTTGGTAGCCAAAGGAGTCCGGGGCTAGTGATGCCAACAGTGCTGTTCTTTAAAAAGACTGTATCACCCGACCATTGCTTATACTGTGAATCTAGAGCATATAAATTGATTGAAAATGATCTACACATTTTGTTAGCAAAACTGCAAGCAAATTCCTAAATTAAGAGAACAGTGTGTCTGTGGAGGCTCCTGCTTATGACATCACCTGTGGTACAGTATGCAAATTAACTCCTTATAAATGGGAAATGTGTAATTTGCATATCAGGCCACAGGTGATGTCATAAGCAGGAGACTCCACAGACACATGTAAACACACATTTCTCTCCTAAATTAGGCATTTGTTTACAGTTTTGCAAATACAATCTATAGATCATTTTCAATAATTTTTGTTGCTCTATATTCACAGTAAAACCTTGTTTAGGTGACACAGCCCATTTAAATTCTATACACATTTTGGAAACAAATATCCCTCATTATTTAATGTGTTTAGCATCTGCTCTATCAAGCTCTGCTGGATTTGCATGGTATACTAGAGCATAAGAGACATCCATCTTTATTGGGTATCTTCTAACTACAATCTATTAGACGTGGCCTTGTGTTACGTGGCAGGAGTTATTAGACAGTGTGGTATCTGTATTTACCAGGAATCAGCTTCTAAAAACATTTTGTTTTCCCAGCTCCGGGCCCCCTAAACTGGTAGGACACTCTTCTATCATCCATTCGGGGTCTCTGTGGATAATTGGGGGAGGGTTACCCTACCGCAGCCCAACCAGCAATCTGTGGAAATATCTTTTCAACTCTCGGACGTGGAAAAAAGTATCGACAGGCAAAGCGAGCAGTCCACATGCGAAAATGTATCACGCGGTCATTGGAGTGGGGGATAACTTTAACCAGGGGTGTGGGGGATCCCAGATCAAACTCCCAGCAGAGGAGACAAAGCTGCCTTCAGACAGACCCTTCTCTTTCAATACGTGGGGCGTAAATAAAGTGGCCAGTATGTCTACAGGAAACCTCATAGAAATGGACACCATGAAAACGTCCCCAGCCACGCCAGTGTTCTGTGCCTGCTCTTTATCCAGTAATGAAGAGCGATTACTGTCTAACTACGACAATGATGCTTTTACTGGAGATATTGATGAGAAGGAAGAAGATCTGCAAACTCCAAATATAAAGGAAGGAAGTCAGGATGTCTGTCTGATGATAGGAGGCAAACCTCTGTCAGTGGGCTGCACAGTGTCAGTGTGGCAGCTAAAGCTGGGTTAAATTTGTACTGAACAGCGGAGGAGTCGATATGTGTGCGCGATGGGGCAAAAATGGACTCATTTTATATTGTTTTACAAACTGAACTAACTGCCCATTTTTTTTTAATAAAGAGATTTAGAATTACTGCTGGCCACGGAAGCTGGCCACATAACTGAAAACAATGGAGGGATATACTGGAACATAAAACGGACAGTGATAAGTGTCTAGAGCACTGCTTCTCACCTGACACCTCAATGGTCCAGGATTTAGGGATTACCAAGTTGTGTTAAATAAGAATATGTAGAACACGTGGTATGGTTCCTTAATGGTTAGGAAACCACACCAGGTGTTATACATACTCTTATTTAAACACAACTGGGTAATCCCTAAATCCTGGACAGATGGAGGGGTCGTAAGGGCAGGTTTAAAAAGGCACAGCTTAAATGGGTGGCAACAGGTGCTCAAACGAAACATTGGCTTTTGCCAGGTGTTGGCATCGGACATTGCCACAGGTGGAGACTCGAGGAGAGACCCCACTGTTAGCAACGTGTATGCTTTGCCCCTGCTTGTATAAGTGACCTCCCTAGTATTTATATTAACCCTTAGTACTGCAGCTTAGTTTATAAAGGAAGGTGAGAAAGCCCTTTCTGCCACGACTGACCCTTTGTCTCACATCTGAAAATGCAGGATTTAAACACTAGCTGTGTTATCGTGGATCACAATGGTCACAGACACTGCAGCTATACTATAGCTGAGAGGGGAGATCAGCCCACGTTATCGCAGGTGGCCACAGGTTAAAAAAAGCTTTCCACGTTACCAGCCATGTTTATCAGAGGCTAGCACATCTGGACTGACCATGAGACATCAAAGAGGGGGACAGCAAGTTAGGGGACTAGAAGTTTTAACAAAATGTCAAATGTATACCTGGTAATAATTTCAGGTGAGGTTACAGTGTTTTCAAGAAACCCCACAGAATATAAAAACGTGGTCTTTGTATGTTTCCAATGATCAGTCATATAGTGTGTGACAGAGGGCAGAGTGCTTTATGTTGATAGAGCTCTCATATTACTCCTGATCACTGAACCATAGAGCTCGTTGGACTGGATGGAGAGTCTCTGAGCTACAGGTGAGCTGGTCCTGTATATAGGTTGTAGTCAGGACATCTTCTCACATTGGGCAGAAAGCCGATGAAATCCCAGCACTTAACCACTTTCTACACTCCCGCTCTGCAACGTATCCATTTTATTATATTAAAGCCATATATTAAGCACCTGAAACCATTTATTGCAGCTCTGATCAATACTTTCTAGTATTACACAGTTTTACTGTGGGAAAAAAACAAAAACAGACTTCCTTATTTTTACTAGACAGGAAGTGTACAGTTCTCAAATTCTATATTTATATAACATGTTTTATAAAATGTATATTTTATTATATGAAAACAGTGGATTTAAAATAAAATATTTCACTGGAGTTGGTTCTTTTCATTTTTCCGTGTGTGGGAAAAAAAATATTAACAGGGACGGCCTCACCGAAACATGTACAGTCAAAAATCATGATGCATCGTGTTAACAGAATGGCAAGCAAATCCAGATTGAAAGGTCTGTGGTGTCCCCTTTGACATCACCCATGGCTGACCTGCGCATTAACTACTTTCCATGGGAAATGTGTCATTTTAATAGCAATATTCTACAACTCGTAGATTTGAATATCAAGCCACAAAGAGGATTCATTTATGCATTTGGATGTAACGTCACTAACACGATATATTTAAACATTGTTTAGGTGTTCAAGCCCCTTTGAGTAGTACCATTAAATCAATGGCTTGTTTGATTTTTTTTTCCAGACGTCTGGGTTGTGTTTTTCCTGCAGGAAAATAAAATGTAGCAGTTTGACAATATGACATAATAACGGAGGGAGAACAAGTCTTATATAAGCAGTTCTTTATGTATTTCAGAAGAGAAATTCACAAGCAATGTGTGTCATATAGCGAAGCGATTATTCTCAGTGCTGCTAATATAGAAAGTATCCTTGGTCTAGCAAAGAACAGTGCGCGTAGTAAAAAATAAATTACATTTAAATCTACAGAAAAGCCGTACATATCAAAATACTAAGAGTTAATAAAAAAAACGCTAAAAATATATTTTTCGTATTTAATGATAAATTGTGCAGTTTGTCATGACAGACAGGTACTGAGGTAACAAAACACGGTTATAAAGGGGAAATATATGAGGACAATGCTGAAATATATTAGACAATATGTCGCCCTATAAAGGATGCTGCTGTATAGATGTATACATCATGCTTTGCTGTGTGAACTTACCGTGGCTCTACTCAAACACACCTTTCTGAATGTAGACATCACAACACCTGTTGCTAAGCAGGACATACACATTACGACAAAGAACTGTTGTGCTCGGTTATCAAAACCACATATTAGCTCAAGTGGACAACACAGACCACGACAAACATATAGAAACCTACTGTGTATCCAAAGCTCTGCTAAGCTTCATCTCAGGCTGTGTTTAATTGTTACAATGCAGCCGATTTCGCACCTTTGTAATAACAGATAATTCCAAAACAATAATTCTAAACTGTCCCCTGGCAGCCCCCAAATTAATCTAGGGCGCTCTGTGTGCTCCCGTCAGAGTTAAGAATATTTCAGAACTCATTTACTGTCTTCGTGGACCTTTGTTTATATTCCATATGCTACACAATTAGAGATCATTTCACCAAATGAATATTGGGTTTGATGAATGTCCCCCTTTTGATAATCCCACCCGAGCCGAGTCTAGGCCCTCCAGTCGTTTCTGTAAATCATTTCCTGCCATTCTAGAAGGGTTGTGGGGTATCATGGGGTCTGTAGGTTTGCAGCAGCTGGAGGGCCACAGTCGGACGCCTAGAAGGGAATATTGGTGAAGGCAAATTTGGAAACCTATATGTGTTGCACAAACTGGTAAATGTGTAACAAGTGAACAGTCTCAAAGATCAGGACACCGTGCTACAAACTTGGACAAGTTACAGCTCAGTCAGGAGTATGAAACAGAAGTCCTGCCAAATACTCCAAATATACTGACTTATGACACAGAATTATATCAGCAGCTCTGTGTCTTAATGTCAACAAAAATTGTACATTGGGAGCTTCACAAAGCTGGAATTTATGGCAGAGCTGTAATTACCAAACCACGTGTATCTAACGCCAGCAGTAAAGGGACATAACTGGGTCTAAAGAGCACAGAACCTGCATCTCTGTGCAATGAAGTCATCTTTCTGGTCTAAGGAACTCAAGTCTTTCACGACTTGCAATGGAAAAGAGTTTCTATTGATCATGGATCATTCACCCTATGTCGGAAGTCTGGATAATTCTATGTTTGGAGAATGTAAACCTAACAATATATACAAGAAACGATTATTACGTGTTAGATTTGTATGTCACAAATTACCAACACCCTCCGAATAATGCAGTAATCAATCACTTCCCTTTAGCCCCACCTACTTTCCAAGCCGGGGGTCCCCCGAACAGAATATCACGTGCTGCTCAGACCATGAACCAAACAAAATCGCTTTCATTTCTAAAACAAATAATGTATCCCGCCCCTTTCTTCCCAGAACCATCAGACATAACTGTACGATTCGGAAATAGAGTTTATCATCTGGGCTTTCTGCATGAAACACCGAGCCCCCAAATTTAACTCAAAGGGGTTTCATATATATATATAAAACCTCAATTTGGGGGCAAAGTTCCAAAAATGGTCTGGATAACATGGAAACTGATGGAAAGTTCCAGCGGATTAGAATATCATTTTAGAACTTTGACCCAGAAATGATCAGAACTCTTAAAACAGATCCACCTTCTTCTATCTCCCGTCTCAGCCCCCGTTAATAAACCTAAAACACACTACACAATGCAGCAGAATAGAACATGTATAGATCTGCCTAATATCGCAAAGAATAAGCCTGTAACGGCGCAATGTATACACATTATTAAAGGCAGAGTTACCAGCTCACGTAACATTATTCTCTTGTTCTCACACGTGGCAGGACATTGGTCGCTGTACAAATGTTTGGTTCATTAAGAATGCTAAATTCACATCTAACTATGACAACAATCCGTGGACTGAGCTCCGAATGCGCTCCAAAGACCGTAACGGGAACCGAGATACAAAGAAACTGTGTTAGATTCCATGCGAGAGAGAGATAGAGAGAGAGAGATAGAGACGCTTCTCCTGGGTCTACTACTATCCCACGGGGGCACAGTGTTTATTAAAAGCCATGCTAAACAGCTGGGGCACAACCATGTCATCTCTGATTCCCTAACAGAGGAGGCAGAGACCTCTAACATGGAGACCTCTGTACATAGTCGTGAGGGTCTGCAATTAACACAGGTTATTTACAAAGCGGCTACCACACACGCAGCCAATCAGCACCAAGGTAACAATTACACACACACCCTTCACGCAATCCGCGGTATTAGCTGCCAATGACACCATGCTCACTGACCTGAGCATCAGAGATCCCTTTACACAAATTAAAATCATGTTCTTACTTTTAGTCAATTCAGTTAAAGGGACTGCATCACTTAAACATTTATATTGTGAATGTAGAATATACTTTTTTTTTTTTTTAATCTATACATTGTGTTAGCAGAATTACATGCAAAGGCATACTTTAAGAGATAGGTGTTGTCGGCCGTTTATGACATCAACTGTGTTTTGATATGCAAATGAGCGGCTTCAATGAGAAGTGTCATTTGCATCTCAAGCTGCAAGGTGATGTCATAAACAGGAGACACCTTAGGCGCAAAACTAGAGATGGCGTTTGATCAGCTTTTATTCTCTCATTCACAATATAAAATATTTTGGTAGAACACACAAAACAGATAAAATAAAATAAAAAATTATATGTTCTGCAGAGTGATCCTTCAATGTTAGAAAGTCATTACTAAAAGAAGTGATAATCCCAACAGCTCTCTGGGGAAGTCTTCCATACGAAACAAGTGGCGCAACGGGAAACATGGATGCGCCTGGCCAAAAAGAAATACTTACGTAAATTGCTATCCGTTTCCCATTTAATGGCTCCAAAAAATGGAATCTTCTGTTCCCCTTTTTTTTTTTCCTACGGTTTAAATTAATATTTTTTAGGAAATTCTAGTCAAAGAATTTATTAAAATGATCTGGACAGCACTAGAAAAGAAAAAAAAAACCTAGCTTCGTGACAAGTGTCTCTGCAGAGTCACAGTAAAGGGAGAAGGTATTCCCCAGCGTGGAGAACAAAGGTTCACAGGAGTTGACGGCTACAATAGTCCTTGGGAAGGAATGCTTCTCATCATCCAATGATGATCTATGTTAAATATTAAAGATGCTAAACATCATAACCGAATCGTATTGCCAGAGAGATGGGGGAAAACAAAACATGAGAATGTTTAAGGCAGTAGTTTGTCTAAGGTTATCACACAAAAATGGATCTTGCAGGTCCCAAGTGATATGGAATGGGGGATTGTTTGTTTGCTATGCTGTGGACCCAGAAATTTGAAACTCAGCACAACTTAGGTCATCAGTAGAAAAATATCCCAGTGTAAAATATAAAAATCACGTCTCTCCTGAAACAATCTGTCTTTTATCTCGGTAGGATCAGGACAGAGTAGGGCTCAGTTGTGGCAAGGCTCTTCCAGCTGGGCCTTCTAAAAGGCCCGTCGCATTCCGCGGTCCCCACGGTGAATCCCAGAAAAACAGAGCGCTTCAGAGCTCAGTGGTGAGTAGACATTTCGCTCTGGGCAGCTCTTCGCAAATCACAGCACTTAAAAGGAAACAAAGAGATTAGGTGTGTATAGAGGTGCGACAACAGTAATCACCAGTGTACGTTAATTATAACAATAATCCCTTTTACCTAGCTTGTACGGTGCTACAGCTTCACCCGCCAAAGGTGTAAACAAAGATTGAAATCCAAAAGGAAAAGGGCTGGCACTGCAGTTCATCAGTAAATCAAGATAATTATTTATTGAACAACCGTGCAAACTGAGAATGGCAGCGTGACACACCTGACGCGTTTCAAGTCACCGGACTCTGTAATCATATGATTAAGAGTCCACTGACTCGAAACGCGTCAAGTGTATCCATAATGATATCACTGGTATCCTAATCTGTTTAATAACTTCTCAGAGCAGGGGATTAAGACTCCCCTATACTCAAGCCTCACCGCTCTATTTACCAAGTGTTGATCATTTTTGTATCTCTTCATGCAGAATGGAATCCGACAAGCGGGCATTCTGGGAAATCTAAGCATCTCTCACCTAACGCTGGCTACGGGAGGTTGATGGGATGTAAGAGGGTCTATCGCAGCAGGGAACGTCTCTCCAGTGGTACTTGGCGTTTTTACAGGCAGGTCTGTGTCACCTCCCAGATGCCCGTTTGATACGCTCGTGCTCTGCAAAGACAAATGGAACAGGTCAGAAGCAGGACTGTGATCAATGACTTTACCAGGTCAAGTGTTGCACAGCAAGAGAGCTAGAGAACCAGACAGGACACCCTGCGATACAGAGTGACCTTTATAAAATCCCAACAAGGTACAGCAATTCAATGCACTTCATTTGTAGGGAGAGAACACAAAATCAGTAAAACAGAAAAAGGTTTAGAAAGCAAATGTGAAAGGGCAACTGTTGGCAAAAATGTTAGTTATTAATTTTTAAGTTATGACAGATTGCATCAAGTGTAGACATTTTAAATAGAAATACTTTAATGACATAGTACAAATAAAAATACCTTTTTGAGCCCTCTTTGCTCCATGTAGCTCTATCAGGGGGCGGACATGTTTAGAATCTTCGGTCATGTGACAAAGATCTAACCCATCCATGTCAGTCTCTCCTCCTCCGATACCGCTATACAAGTGCTCAGTACCAAATAAGGTACTTCTTTTTTACGTTTTCTTTCATTAGAACATTTTCATTTAGAATGTTTACACTTAATGCAATCCTTTAATTAAACATAACTTAATCTTTGCCAACAGCGGGAGTTTTTAACGTTTTACAGAAGGGTAATCCATAGTGGATTAACTGATCTTGCCCCAACGGAACCCCGTGACTGGACGGCTCCCCAACGGAACCCCGTGACTGGACGGCTCCCCAACGGAACCCCGTGACCGGACGGGGCCCCAACGGAACCCCGTGACTGGACGTCGCCCCAACAGAACCCCGGTGACCGGACTGGGTTCTGCAAGGAATATGAAACCAGAAAACTACATATAGTCTGACACCTATCTTATTAGTGTGTAAGGGTTGAACTTGATGGACTGTATTTCTTTATTCCACCTTAATATAAGTATGTAACCGCATTTGGAAACACACAAGGTCACACTTACCGGCACTATCCACCTGGGGGTGATTGAGGTGCGAGACGGCACCTGTGAAACATAAAGCACAGTTTAGGAACACTTTTCCATATTTGCCCCGAGTGCCACACAATGTGCAGGGAATCTACTACCTGAGGGGGCTTATCTGACAGATCAATGAGGTTTTCAGTAAGAGAGGCCAAGATACTGTCCAAGTCTTCAGTCACACTCTGCAACACCTAGAACCAAGCACAAATTACCCAACGTACTGAATGCATAGAAGCCTTCTGCTGCTAGAATGAACCACGCGTTCCACTAGAGACCTCTACAAGCATGCAGGGTAGATAAAGAATTAAATTGTCCAAAATCACAGGCTGTGCTTTTAAAAAGGCATATTAAAAAACATTTTAGTACACTGTAAAAAAAAAAAAAAAAAAATTACTTCTTATACAACTTATTCATGATTTAACATCCACAGGAAAATGTAATAATGCTTTGCTTAGCACTTGTGCATTGGTTTGGATGCAAAACGCGTTGTGGATTATCAGATATTCCCTCCCACACACTTCAAACATTTCATTTAGGATAAGTTAGAATCAGCAGCCGATATATTGCAGTCTGTATATTGTATATTCTTTGTGCTTGGCTCAAATACTTCCAGAGAAAACTGGTAATATTTTTTTTAGACCAAAATGCTTGCTAAATGAACTAAAAGCTCACTCACTACCCGCTACCTACCTTAATGCCAGGGATCTCTTCTAGTGAAGCAGAGGCAATGGAGGGAATCATTGGGTTTTCAATTAGGGAAATGTCTGTTTCTTGATTCAGTACATTTCTAAAAAAAAAAAAAATATATCTGCACATTACTCATCTAAGAAACAGTATGATGCTTATTTGTGGGGTACAGTAAAAAAAAGCTAGTGGAATCTTCCTGCTGATTGTTCCAATTTTAGAATTCTGCTCTAAGAATCACTCTTTACACAAAGATCTAATCAGATTTGCACAGTTGGGAAGAATACAAAGTTTCCACAGGAGTAGCTTGGTACTCAGTGTCTGGGTTTATACCAAGGCCGGTGCAGCAGTGGTCAATGCAGGTAATACATTATCCTTTATCACATATAATAAAGATATATATGGTTGTTCCTTTTATAGGGCATATAAACTTTGATGACATAGTAATTGGGGCACCATGCCTTCTAGTGCCGGAGGGGAAAGCATTGCTCTGTTCTGGTGGTGGGTTAGGGGTTTGTCAGGAGCTGGGACATTGTGAGAGAGACCCCTACGTGAGAAGGAAGCTGTGTGAGGGATTCGCGAGCTCTCTCAGATCGGCTATATCCTGGTTGAGCTGGGTTAACGAGCTGTTGTTTATCTTCACAGTCAAGTTCCTAAAGGGTGAGAAGGTGGATTAAAGTCTGAGCGGTGGCAAAAGGCAGGGGTTTTGGGGAAGGGGACATATTAATTTACCTGGTCACATTCTCCTCTGCGACACAGTTTCTATCCGCAGATACAGATTCCTCCTCCTTGACAATCTGTAAAACAAACACACTATGGACAGATCTACAAGGATACACTGTGACACAGTCTGGTGATACCCCGGTAAGTACATGTGCATCTGCAACCTGTCCTATTAATACAGCCTCTGGCACTAAAGACACTACCCGTTCTGCAGTCACATGGATAAACGCAGGATTATCATTACCTTGTGTTGCGCGGCTTCCAGCTGTGCCTTTAATATATTGCTCTTTACATCGGGAGAGACCCACACAGGTGACATCACCACGCTGTCTACAGTGTTATTCAGACATTTCTCCATGAGCCTCACCGACTCATCCTGCAGACAAAGATGCATTAAATAATTATCCCCAGGAAGGAGCGTGTGCTTGTACTTGTGAACTCAGCACTGCAGAGTTCTTTCCCCGGTACACAGGAAAACTCTCATTCTATCAGAAACCGACTGACACCTATATATTGCAGGATTCCTGCCAAGCTCTAACATTCTGTAAACACAATGGATTAGGGTGGAAAATGTCCTTTATCTTATCCTGGCAGCAGGGCTGTGTTTGGCAAGTAGGCCCTTACTGCCACATATAACCTTGAGAAGCACTGTACTACGGAAATTACTAAGGGGGGGGGGGGGTCAGGAGTGGAGAGGGAAGGGGTGAGCAGAGGACAAATGAACCCTCCCAATCAGCTTCCTACCCTCAAATATTAATACACTTCTTCCCTTCTTGTACGAGCACGCACACGCATGATGATGATGTCAATATTAATACCCTTCTTTCCTTTCTATATGTCCACGCACACGCATGTTGTCAATATTAACACCCTTCCTATATGTCCACACACACGCATGTTGTCAATATTAACACCCTTCCTATATGTGCACGCACACGCATGATGTGAATATTAATACCCTTCTTTCGTTCCTATATGTGCACGCACACGCATGATGTGAATATTAATACCCTTCTTTCCTTCCTATATGTGCACGCACACGCATGATGTCAATATTAATACCCTTCTTTCCTTTCTATATGTCCACGCACACGCATGATGTGAATATTAATACCCTTCTTTCCTTCCTATATGTGCACGCACACGCATGATGTCAATATTAATACCCTTCTTTCCTTCCTATATGTCCACGCACACGCATGATGTGAATATTAATACCCTTCTTTCCTTCCTATATGTGCACGCACACACATGTTGTCAATATTAACACCCTTCCTATATGTGCACGCACATACATGATGTGAATATTAATACCCTTCTTTCCTTCCAGGAGCTCACGCACACGCATGTCGTCAATATTAACACCCATTGTATGTTGTTACATACCAGACACGCAGCACTTGTTCCAGCAGCGCCCAGATTATTCAGTTTCACGGTGATGTTTTCAAACACTGTAAGAGAAAGTGGTGGTCAGGACAAGTGTCTGTGTGAAGAGTTATTATAACCTAAACAACTCATAACAAGGGGGGAAAGAGACCTCACCGAGCCCACCGCAGACCAAAGAGTTTCAGAGTGAGGTTATTAGATTATGGAGCGAGAAGGTCTGGCTCCATGACTGGTTCGTTTTCCTACTCCAGAGGCTCTAACATGTGCCAAACGCCACCCATAGGACTTAACTACACGTGTCTGATAAAAATGTAGCTTTATTCGAATAAAGTTAACTTAAAAACACTGTTTAGACCGCCCAAAATACCTATTGCCTGGTAAGCACCTCTGCAATTTGGTAGACACTGATTAAATCCAATCCAGCCCACACTATTGCTAGGTGAGACACTGAAATAACCCCTCACAACAGTACTACCTGGTCATATTCCCCCACTTAATAGCAGGAATCATTACCTGATGGGGCGTCACCAGTTTCGGGTGGAGCATCTTCCAGGCAGGGGTTAGAGAATCCCAGGCCGGCGGTCTCTGCAATGCCCCCAGTGGAGACTGGCAGGGTCAAGACATCTTCAAGGTTACTTTCCAGCAAGTCCTGGCTATCCAGTAACCCGACAAAGCTGTGAGCACAGGAAAGAAAGCTGGATACTGGACGAGTGGGCATAGCAGACTCACTGCCCCCTTGTGCTGTGCTGCTTCTCTCTGTGTGTCAGGGGTCTGGTGCCGTGCCCAGCATGCAGTCTTACACAGCGCTGCTTGAGATGTATTAAAAAAGCACTCCTGGACCAATAAAGATACAAGACCCTGCAAAATATTAATCCTGCATGGCACAGCTTCGCTCTCCATGTTTCACTACTTGCTTTTACTCAATGGGCCTTCAAAGAAGCCTGCCAAGTAAGGACATGAAAGACAGTCACCTGTGTTCAAGCATGTGTTTCCTACAGGACTTACCAGCAGGTGATGAAGTAGCTGAAAAGAATCCACCAGCTTCAAGAAGAGGGCAGAGTCGTAGACTGAGCGGAAAAATGATCTCAGACATAACCAGACAAACTCCCAGATACAAGAATAACCGAACCTAGGCTTCAATTCATCTGGACAGAGGGGCAAACAAAGTGCTCACACATCAACAACTCTTTATAACATTACCAAAGTGGGTTAACAACCTTTCCCAACAACCTTCTTTTAATACCCAGGAATCGAACCATCAGCTTTAAGGAAAGTGTTGTTGTATGGATCAAACACGAACTATAGAACCAGTTAGCAAGGCATGTCTTAACAAAGAGTTAGGGACAGTCTAGTCCCCTAACTCACTTACGTGCAAGTTGAAGATTACTGCTTGTATAGTGCACAGGATTGTTTTCCCAGTGTGATTTGATGCAGGCATTCTGCATACATCACATTTTTAATATTTGAGTCAAGCCCTCCCCAGTGATTACTCTGCATATTTACTGCAGGTGCGGCAGCACTGATTATATAGACACTGAGGATATCAAGTTTTGTTTCATTTAGTCACTTCCTGTGCTCCTCGAATTAAATGCATTGTGTGGCCTATAAATGACCTTGCTCTTGTGCACAGTAGGATCTCCTAACAGTGCAACACACTGTCAGATGGCATCACTAGAGAGACAGGAAATTCCATTCATTTGAATGAAATTATTCTTATTGGTTCCTGAAGCAAAAAAAAAAAAAAGGAAATAACTTTTACTCATCTAATGTAGGCGGTCCTGGTTTCTTGCAAACTGCTGTAATTTCACAACTTCATCTAGCTGTAAGCATTTTATAATTTAAGCAATGCAAAACATGCATTTTAAAGTACGTTGAAAGCACATTAATATTTGGAAGATGCATTTTGGGCACCAGTCCCTATAAAAATCTAAATTTGAGCACAGGTCACAGAAGACCAAAAAAGATATATGTATTTTTAACTCATAATAATATAACAGACAAACACAATGTATAAAGGTACAAGTGATGTAATCAGCAGGAACATTTCATTGGGTTCCATGGTGACTGGAACACTTGTAGAACTTTGCCCCACTATTGAACGTTCTACATAAAGTTCCATGTAATAAAATATCTCTGGTCACACAGCATGCTGAGAAAGGTTTATTGCAGTGTTTAATGCAATGCTGCGAGTTTTATTATTACACCGGAGCATCTAACGCTGCGAGTTTTACTGCACAAGGGAATTTCAAACTTAAGGCTGGAGAATCTGCAATTCAGATGAATTATTATCATAAGGCAGCGTTTAACGCAGTATAGGGCACTATATATATATATTATATATATATATATATATATATATATATATATATATATATATATATATATATAGTATAAAGCCAAATTAACAATGCTGTTTTTTTAACCTAGATCCGTCTTATTTTTGTGGCTTGAAAATATCGAATTAAGGAAAATGCTATTTTTAATAATGGAGACATGTTCCTCTTTGGTACTAATAAGAAAGGAGTACGGTACTATTAATTCCTGTCCAGCAGGGCATTGGTGGCTTAAAGCAGCACTATTTGCAGATGTTTATTATTAACTACTAAACTGGATGCTAGGGGAAAAAATCCCATCAACCCCATCCACAAACGGTATGGAAGATTTATCCCACTGACTGCCAACAGGACAGCCATCATTTGCAGTGAGTAATAAAACACAGTTACCAACACATTCTGCTGTCTATAACGCATATAGAAAATAAAAGATTGGTTCCCACATGGAATCACATGACACGTACTTCTTGGTAGGACAAAGAACATCCCATTTGTTCACCACTACATTATCCCCCCACCAACTCTGCTGAAAGGCTGTTCCACGCATCTACAAAAAGGTTTTCCTGGATCAGAGTTCAGATTTTACAAAACAAAAAATTGAAGTCACTAAATTTATTAGAAAATTAAAAACCATCAACTGATTACATACAAGAGTATTAATAACCACCCTGTGTATTAGTGTTTATTGCCAAATGTCTAATGAGCATTAAATTTACTCGATCACACACAATGAGCATACGATGCAACAAGAGAGGGTTTTCGCCTTTTTTAAATTCCTGGTGTCTCTGGATCTTGGATGATAATGGAGGGCATTTTAAAAGGAGCCGTTTACAGATATTTTTCTAGTTTTTGGTGCAGTCAAGAGATGAGCAAAACCCTCTCGGTGAGATGGAACTTAGGAACAAACAGGATTGTGGAACAATCAGCAGGACTATGCCATTGGTTTCCATGGAGATAGCTCCCATTGGGCCTAGTATTTGCACTTTAGGCATCAGTCCCAAAGTGTCTAGACTTCATGTCAGAGAGTTAAGGGTTTAAAAAAAAGGAATCTAAAAAAAGGACGGAATACGGATTTGTGACGAGCAAACCATTTGAAAGCAGTACCCCTCATTCAGGTAATCAATGGACAGTAACAGGCAGTGTTTAATAATACTGATCTTATTTTGCTGGGGTCGCAGCAGTGACCGAAAGAGAGATGATCAATACAGTCCATTTGCAGGCGATACAGCGCACTCCTTTCCCGCGTTAAGAGAGAGTCACAAGTCTGTCATAGTGGCGCCAGAATTAAAGTTACGAAGCTCTATCGGTTTCCCAATATTCTTTGAATTCTGCTCGTACACAAAATGTGTGTAGCCTCGGTCTCCAGTCAGCGCCTGTGACTTCCAGCTGCCGCCATCCTGTATGATGCCTGGAGCACCGCTATCCCTGTGTTATTAGGGTAGGTAAAATTAGTACTCTAAAAAGAGTCACATGGACCAGACAGGCAGAAAATGGAAGAGCGCATTAAAACGAAAAGCCAAGCCTTAGGATGATTAGGCAGAGAAGAAGGGAAATTTAGAATTTTTGTTTTAAAGATATTTAACCTTTCCTGTGCCAGGCCACTGCACTGCTTGGGCCCTGGTGCTAGAAGGGCTAAAAATAAAAAGTGTTGATTGGAATTGGATTTTTGTTTAATCATACGAAGATTCGTGTTCATTTCGCACACAAGCGCAGAGTAGATCCTAGCAGATAGTACACAGAATTGATTTCCAAATCCATACCGAGCCGTGTAGTGTGATTTAAAGCAGGAAGCCGGACCCGAGGCAAAAGGGGAAGAACCGCTTTATAATAAAAGGATTTAAAAAAAATTAAAAATCACCAGAGATAAAAGAGACCACGAAACCCAGAAGTCAATCACCTCCATAGGATCCTGGAGTAAATCAGGCACATCCAGAATCATGAAAAGAAACAGAAGGAGTATCTAGAGAACTGGATCACGAACCGCAAACCAGTGATCCCCAGGAACGCAGATAAAGCACATTTCATTTAGCAAGCATGTTGGAATATGGATACAATGAAATGGCCGCAGCTTTATATCCATATTAATGGGGCTAACCCATTGAAGCTCCACCTCCACCTCTGCAAACCACCACCAGGGGTGCAAATCATCAGAGAAAGCAGAATGATTTTAGATTTCGGACTTTTTGATTAAGCTTGATTTATAAGTAAAGCAGCACAGCACAAATCAGCAAGCGAGCAGATCAATACGGTCTAACACAACCAGTCAATGCAATAAAAAAATACAAAATATATAAACATGGCACTGTTTGAAAAATGACCTGCAACATCTTTCATTGACTTGAATACAGAGTGCAACTTGAGTGAGGGATATGGTGCTCACTCCTCTGGCCCTTATAATGTTTAAACAGTTTAAGATCTGTTTTTGTATGGGGGAATACTGAGTGGCCTATCAACATATACAGTAGATCATTTAAGGAATCAATACATATTGCGTTTGTAGCAGATCACTTAACATGGTGGCATTTTTGTGCATCAAATTTTAGGCGGGATTAAGGTACTTTTTTTTTTGTTTTATCATGCAAAAGAAACCATTCATTTCCAGACGGTGAGCCCAGCTCCCCAGTGTTTTTAGAAATGGTCTGCTAGAAAAGCAATATGCCTGCTAAGAATATTGTGTTGGTATCCATGCCTGAAAAATGGTATAACTGTGTATTATGCATAATGTGACCAGGGGAGCTCTATATTCTCATATATCATAGAAACTTAGACTGTGCCACTGGCAGATAAGAACCATTAATCCATCTAGTCTGCCCAATGTTCTAATTTCTTTTATTAGTCCTATTGGCCCTATCTCATAACAAGGATAGCCCTTTGCCTATCCCACGCATGCTTCAGACATGTCAAACTCTCTGCTTTTGGATTCATTAGCAAACGGACGTCATTACCATATATAATGGCAAACTCAGACTACTGTTTAAATCTTTAACTTGAATATTGTTACAGACAGTGTGAAGATTTGTCCAATAAATGAAGCTATTGCTGAAGGCATGTATGTGCAGATATCTTGAGAGCCAGCAGTGTACTGGAAAGCATGTGAACAGAGGGGCTGCATTTCTATAGATTATTCTATAAGAACAAGGGACAATCTGCTCATTATCAGTACAATACATAGTACAAACCATTTCTTCTCCCCATGACTGGCTCCGGGGCTTCTGGGAAGGTTTTCAATTTCTACCAGCACCGGTCCTGTAGGTAGAGTACTGACCACTGGAAGGGTAGGTTTCCCCGTCCAAACCTGGTTAACAAAATAGTGAAAAAGTAATGATAAGTGCTGTAACAAGTGAACAAATGGAGCAAAACACTAGTTTAGCTTCCCCAAAACAAACACAAAAAAAGGTGAATACAAAAGATAATAAAGTGTTTCGTAATCAAATTTTTTTTATAAAACAATAATACTTATCTCAATAAATGGGGGATTTTCAAACCCAGTATATGCAAAAGAAAAATCCAATTGTGCAGTATATAAAAATATGTATATAAATAATGTCCCACAATGAAATGAAACATAGTCCAGAGCCCAAATAACTGGCTCTGAGTCTGAAAAACAGGAGGACTTATAGTCCGATTATCCACACTGATGGACAAGATGAAGTGTAGTGATGATCCAACTGTCACCCAGGTGCTGTACTCAGGGATGGTGTGCAGGGGATTTAGCTTAGTTCACAGTGAGGTCTCTGCAGGTTGCACTTGAGCAAATCACTGTTTCCTCAACCTGGTAGCATTGCTTGCCAGCAGATAGGAGTGGAAAACCAACACTCAAGCTCCCCTCAGGATGTATCCTCCCATAAATATGGCTGCTCACATGCTGATTTCTCCATAATGCGTGCATCATTTGTATACCCACGACAACATTAAGGATACTTCACAAGCCACTAGGCTTCTGCAAGGGGTGCTAAATATCTGCAACAGAAGATTGCTTCAACAAGACATCTTAAATTTTCTTTGTAATTTAAGATATCCTAATATATCCCCTGCACACCATCCCTGAATACAGCACCTGGGTGACAGTTGGATCATCACTACACTTCATCTTGTCCATCAGTGTGGATAATAGGACTATAAGTCCTCCTGTTTTTCAGACACGGAGCCAGTTATTTGGGCTCTGTACTATGTGAGTTTAATTTCATTGGGGGACATTATTTATATACATATTTTTATATACTGCACAATTGGATTTTCCTTTTTTCTTTTGAATATACTTGGTTTGAAAAACCCCCATTTATTGAGATAAGTATTATTGTTTTAAACAAATAAGTATTCTAACCAGTTTGTACACTTCCATGTTATGCAATAATACCACTGCCTGGAAGCCTTGCTATGTACCTACCACTCTCCAAAATACAGAAAACAAACCTCTCAACTCTTACCACTGAAATAAGAAAAAAAAAGTAAAATCATGGTCAAATTCTTAATCTATTTATAACTTGGATCAAGTATAGAAAAGGCCGAGCATAGGGCAAGGTATACACACAGCATCTTAACAGAAAACACATCCGAATATTAGTCACTGTGTCACATGCTTAAAAAAGGTATTTGTTTACACTAAATCTATTTCACACATGTGTAAACAAGCCATGGAAAGCATGACTCCATCAGCGGGATTAGTACAGTCACTGTCTTACTTGCTGAGATCCGTTCGTTTGCCTTGCAGGATCATTACGGGCGCTAAAAGAAAACAGAAAGGGAAGAGGGGCATGAATGGCACATCACTCTCATCCAGCATTTAACCTAGTGAGTGCTGGATGGAGTGTCATCAGCCCTCAACGGGTTAAAACCACAGCCTGCTACATCAGACCTCGAAGAGAACCCTCCATTAAACAGAGGCATGGGGGGATTACACTCGTTGGGTGCCACAAGAATCCCAGAAATGGTTACAATGAAACAATCAGTTTATGGGGCAGTCCAGTGCTAGAGAAATAGGAATGAGGGGAGTGACATGTTCTAGACCAGTGATGGCCAACATTTTTGACCTTGAGGGTGGAGTGTTCTGCAGGAAGCCTAGATGGGGCTGTCACAGTGACTTCTCATTGCAGGAATTTATCTGCCCATCAATAGCACCTACCCTGCTCACTCTTGCTCTCCCTTCCTTGCTATATGCACCACTGTGTTCAAGTAAGAACTGTGCACTATGGTCATAACTGGGTCTTCCAATAATTAATGTGGATACTGCAGACCCATGCCAAGTGCAACCTCAGAGGTGCCCCCCGTGCCATAGGCTCGCCATCACTGTCCTAGACTGTAAATTAGGGGTGAGGGAGGAGGGCATGAAGTAAAATGCTTAGGAAAGGTAAAGACTGGAGAAACTGGGTTTCCAGTATTAAATCATTACTATATAGCTTTGTATTCACATTAGGGGAAGGTGGAGACTTATCACCTTATCCGAATAAAAACTTACTTCATTTGCTCGAGTTTTGCAGCTTGTGCTGTAAAAAAAGAGAATAAAAGACATTATCATACAACCTGCAGACTGGTGTGAACCCTCCCCGGCTTGAACTTTACACAGAAAACATGCGCCGCGGAGGCAGATAATATAAAACACACAGAAATGCTGCAGAATTGGAGAAATACAGAAGAATGGACAGACCGCTGTAGGTGTTTTTTTTGTTTTAAGGGCTTAATTATATACAGCCAAAGGAAGAAAGCAAAAAGTTAACTAATGACATGATTTCCGAAACAACAAATGCAGACCAGGCAGCGCACACACTCTGAAAAGACCCCACGCAGAGAGATTCAATTTCAGGCCTGTACCTGTTAGGCTCAAACCGGTCACAACCCTAAATCAATGAATTCACGGCGACTGGATACGTATCCAAACTCTGGAAGACTGCATGAGTAGTTTGCGTTTAACTACCGTCCAATATTGTTGCTTTCTGTATTGTCAAAAATCTTGAACAAATGCATTTGCAAGCAACTGTGTATCACCAGCAAACAATGTAAGCCCAAATCAATCAGGCTTCTGCTCAACTACAACTGACCTCTTAAACATTGTAATGATATCCAAACTGGCAGGGAATAAGGAGACCTAACTAGAGCTATTTTCCTTGATTTTGCCAAGGCCTTTGACACTGCAGAGTGCAGAGCATGGCATCCTATTGCCAAAATTTAAAAACTCTGGTGTTTATAATCATCTGCTAACCTGGCTTCAATCTTACGTATCAGACCGATCACACCATGTCAAGTGTGGTGTACCCCAAGGCTCAATACTCAGCTCCCTGGTATCCCTGTCACTTCTAAATCATCTGCCCAACACCTGCAAACCCTCAACTGTGCACATGTACGCAGACGACACCATAATCTATACTTTCAAACCAAATCTGCACTCCAAGACCAGTTCATAGCGGTAGGAAGGTGTATCACAAATAAACTCTTCCGAAGCACTGACAAAATGGCACCCAAATTACAAAATTCTCAACTATGCAACAAGACAAAAGCAAAAAGCACACTGACCGCAGTCCGTTCTTTTACATATCTAGGTATGTGGCTAGACCCAAGCTATCATTTGGTCTCCATACTTTGAAAATTTCATCCAAAACGAGGTGCCTTCTATAGAAGCAAATCTTGCCTAAGCCCCACAGCAAGGAAACAAATACTACAACCAATGCTAATGGCAGTTATATATGGGGGTGTAGTGTTTGTCTCTGCTCAGCAAACCCAGCTGCATAAACTTACTACATTGTTTAACTCATTCAGCCGCTTTGTGCTACAACATAATTACACAACCCACCACTGTGACATGTTAAAAGAGCTAAACTGACTACAGCTGTAAACCAGACTCACCCGTCACCTCTCCAGCCTTGTGTTTAAGAGCTTTTCTGGGAAGCTCCCAGCCTACCTGAGTAGAATATAGCCTCCGATTCAGTACCAGCACTTTACTTACTATACTACAATGCAATAAGGAAGTGACTCAATCCTCATTTTCCTACAGAGCAGTACAAATAAGAAAGAACCTCACGGACATAATCAAATCTTCCTCCCCATCTGAAATCCCTTCAGAGTTCTCCGTCAATATACCTCAACACACAAAGCACCTGTAATCAAGGTTGATTTCACTTGTTTTCTTTTCATATTTGTGTTCTATGTTATATTTTAATATTTTGTTCTTTTAATATTACACTGTAACCTGTTGTAACAATGCACAGTTTGTGGATCCAGGACGTGAAAACATGATATATCCCAATACTTTATAAATACATTTGTTAATTAATTTTTTATTTTTTTTTAAAGTAGATATTTATTACAATTCTTTTTAAAAACACAGGTTTATTTGGTTTTCTTACTAAATTCTGGGACAATAAGAATCCGATTAACTAGCTAAATATGTGCTACACACAGGAGATGTGAAGCAGGCATTGCTTTGATCAGAACACCTTTCAGCATCATTAGGATCGCTCTCCGGTAACGAGCCAGTGTTACAGTCATTACAGGACGAAAACTACAATGAAAGAATATGTGCTGAAAATGTTCAGGAGGGACTATTGCATCTACCTATTTGGACTTGGTTGCTTGGGATCTCCACCAAAGCCCCTGACTATCTGGATTGGCTCGGGCACAGGCCCCCTGTGTCTGTCTGCCGCCTGGCTATTCCTCCATTGGAAAGCTCCTTCAGCCTTCTGAGACCTGTTCCCTCCCTCACTGCTGGGGATTTAGTGGACTAAACCTAGACTAAAACAAATCAGTTGACTAAACTAAAATGCCATATTAATCAAAAGACTAAATAAACATTTGCCTCCAAAATGAACTCTTTATCAAACACTTTTTGATTTCTAGTTGATCATTATTTTCCTGCAATACTGAGCATGTATGGTCGCTGGATCCAACAGTTTCTTACCCAGGAACCAGTGTGTTGTGCCCGATGTTGTGGACAGATGTCCCATGATGCTCAGCAAGGCTTACCAAGCATCATAGGCATGTGGTGCACAATGGAAGGTCTAAGGTGAGCACTGGGCCTGAGAAGTGAGGACTTACCTCTCATCTGCAGGGTTCTCCTCGAGTAGCGCTTGCTGGGTTTACGTTCAAAGGACGACGAACGCCGTGGTTTACTGGACTTTGTGGTTTGATATTCTGTCTTCCCGCTAAAAATAAAGCCAAAAGCAGAGTGCGAGATTTAACTGACTGAGACCAGTCTGAAAATAAAATTTAGCTGGGGGGAATCTGCGTGACTGCCGGGGAGCTCTGTGGCTGCGTCAGCAGAAAAGACAGACATGTACAGAGGAAAAAGGTTTCTGAGCATCACGGGAGGGCAAGTCAGTTCATCCCGGTAAAGCAATTTTTAAGGGCAACTGTGCTGCACAGAGTCACCCTCTGGTCAGATCTGTATCATGGAAAGGTGCAGCCGTACATACTGGCACAGTGCATAGCGCTCTAATTGCATGCATATGCCGTGCAGGACTCTTTCCCTTGATCAGACCCAAGGGTGACTAAAATATCTGCTCCTTCGCATGCAGAGCAAGAGAAATAAATAATGCAAAATGAATTTAATGTGTACGATAGGAGTTCAGTTGTCCTTTAAAAGTGATGTAGACACACATGGAATAGCCAATCAGGTTTCTCTCTCCTGGTCTTGCCAGTCACTTGAATTAATCAAAAAAAGAAGGTCAGTTCAGGCAGACTCGGCCATCTTGCCGCCATCTAGAAGGAATCCTGACCTGTATCGGAAGCGTGACCCAAGTCGGATAAATCCAGAGCGGCTGGAGCTTTTCTCTACCGGTCCGCGGAGGCGGAAGAAGGCGTGGTGCTCCACTGCGCACTTCCACAGGTGTTTGCAGGCCTTGGGGTGCTCCATCTTAAATACGAACGTGTGTTCCTGCTCCTTTCCCTGCACAGATAAGGAACACAAAATGACATACAGACAGAGAAGAATGCCTCAAATTCACACACAGGAAAGAACCCTCCGACACACAGCGAAACGTGAGAGTCCAGGGAGAAAGACCACACAGGAAAGAACCCTCTGACACACAGCAAAACATGAGAGTCCAGGGAGAAAGACCACACAGGAAAGAACCCTCCGACACACAGCGAAACGTGAGAGTCCAGGGAGAAAGAACACACAAGAAAGAACCCTCCGACACACAGCAAAACATGAGAGTCCAGGGAGAAAGAACACACAGGAAAGAACCCTCCGACACAGCAAAACGTGAGAGTCCAGGGAGAAAGAACACACAGGAAAGAACCCTCCGACACACAGCGCAACGTGAGAGTCCAGGGAGAAAGAACACACAGGAAAGAACCCTCCGACACACAGCGAAACGTGAGAGTCCAGGGAGAAAGAACACACAGGAAAGAACCCTCCGACACACAGCGAAACGTGAGAGTCCAGGGAGAAAGAACACACAGGAAAGAACCCTCCGACACACAGCGAAACGTGAGAGTCCAGGGAGAAAGAACACACAGGAAAGAACCCTCCGACACACAGCGAAACGTGAGAGTCCAGGGAGAAAGAACACACAGGAAAGAACCCTCCGACACACAGCGAAATGTGAGAGTCCAGGGAAAGAACACACGGGAAAGAACCCTCCGACACACAGCGCAACGTGAGAGTCCAGGGAGAAAGAACACACAGGAAAGAACCCTCCGACACACAGCGCAACGTGAGAGTCCAGGGAAAGAACACATTGCAGAAAGTAGTCAGAACTTGGTTGCACACGGCAGGGCATGTTAAAGCCCAGGAGCTAGGGCGTATTGCTGGCTCCTAACATTTTGGAAAGCTTTACATACAACTCTATGGAAGCACCATTATCCTGGCTCTTTAAAATAACTAAAGCAGCTCCTGAATTGGTCTGTTTGGCTCCCGAAGTCTACAAATGTGCCAAACCGTGGCATACGGTGCCGCATGGTGAGATGATAAATAATGGGCAGAGCCATCAAGCACCATTTATACCTTGTTCCCTGTACAGCGGTTAACAAGTCTGATGGTGAAACATATAGAATTGTGTTCAAAGCCCCACATGTACATAGTAACCACCTGTTTTTATACATTGGTGACATATTATGAGTCACATTACACATAGCTCCCTTCACCTATGCTAGTCCATCTAACAGCTACCCTTCTATTAAGATGCAGCTTCATTTTACACACCTATAACATGTAACTGAAACACAGCATACATCAAATGCATAACAGGACTGGTCGTTTAATCATTGGTAACCGTGCCTGAAAGCAGCAGTTTTCAGTACGCCCACCGTGCTAAAAAAATGTAAAGCTGCCTCAAGCTGTAATTTGTAAGTCGTTTTTGCATCGGGAATTAAACTCTGAAGTCAGTGTCTAAACAATCTGCATCCGGCTGTGCAGGTGCCTTTGCTGATCATTCTGCATCCGGCTGTGCAGGTGCCTTTGCTGATCATTCTGCATCCGGCTGTGCAGGTGCCTTTGCTGGTCATTCTGCAGCCGGCTGTGCCGGTGCCTTTGCTGGTCATTCTGCAGCCGGCTGTGCCGGTGCCTTTGCTGGTCATTCTGCAGCCGGCTGTGCCGGTGCCTTTGCTGGTCATTCTGCATCCGGCTGTGCAGGTGCCTTTGCTGATCATTCTGCATCCGGCTGTGCAGGTGCCTTTGCTGGTCATTCTGCATCCGGCTGAGCAGGTGCCTTTGCTGGTCATTCTGCAGCCGGCTGTGCCGGTGCCTTTGCTGGTCATTCTGCATCCGGCTGTGCCGGTGCCTTTGCTGGTCATTCTGCAGCCGGCTGTGCCGGTGCCTTTGCTGGTCATTCTGCAGCCGGCTGTGCCGGTGCCTTTGCTGGTCATTATGCAGCCGGCTGTGCCGGTGCCTTTGCTGGTCATTCTGCAGCCAGCTGTGCCGGTGCCTTTGCTGGTCATTCTGCAGCCGGCTGTGCAGGTGCCTTTGCTGGTCATTCTGCAGCCGGCTGTGCAGGTGCCTTAGCCGGTCATTCTGCAGCCGGCTGTGCAGGTGCCTTAGCCGGCCCATCTGCAGCCGGCTGTGCAGGTGCCTTAGCCGGCCCATCTGCAGCCGGCTGTGCAGGTGCCTTAGCCGGCCCATCTGCAGCCGGCTGTGCAGGTGCCTTAGCCGGCCCATCTGGCTGTGCAAGTCATCAGCTTCATGTGACAAGCTGCGCTATTAATCAAAATGACAGAACCTCCAGGTGACAATGGAGTCTAGCAATACAGCAGGAGGAATGTTACATGGTGAGTCTCAGACTGGGATGCGACCAATACATTCACAGGCTAACACTACCAGTGATCAAATGCAGCTGCCTTCTAAAATCCCCAAACATGCACGAGCCTGCAGGGATATCACTCACTGTGCCCCTTTACTGGTGCTAGATAAAGGAATTGTTAATTAAATCCAAAAATGACAATTAGCCCACCTGCTCGTCATCTTCTACCACCACCAGCGTTAACTTGCTCTTCTTAAAATCCAGCCGGGTTATTTTGGGCCTGGAGCAATGAGAAAAGTAACCATCAGTCGCAAGAAGAAGAAAAAAAAAACACACAAAACATTGGGTAAACTGGAAATGACCAGACTAAAACACAAACAGAAAAGCTATTATGTTATTACTATAGGGCCAGAACTTTCCCAGCTGCATCCTGCACTGCCCTCTAGTGGCAGAGGGGGAAATATTAAAAAAAGACACAACAGGCTCCTGTTAGAGTGTTACAATGATGATCCTGCTGTTAATTTGGATTCAATGTATAGAAACATGTAGTCTGTTGGGAAATCTATACCCCAAAAAGAGCTTCCAGTTTGGTATTACACAGCCTTGTCTCGCCTACTTAAGGTAGACGAAGCCGAAAGGACAGAGGGAAAAACTACTGACTGGTCTTCAAGTGAGGTCTTACCAGAAAAATAATCCAATCTTTGTTTCACCTTCAAAAACCAGAACGCCTGTCGGGGTCAGACCGAGCTGGTAATCGTTCCCATCCCGGGCCTGTGTGAAACAATCAGATGGAGAGTCATTGGTTTTAAATAGGATTTCAATTAAAATGTAACCTGTCTCTTTAAGGCAAAGAGAATGTTAGAAAGGATATAGAACATGCGGAATGTCGTGGAAGATTCCGTGAACAATGCTCCATCCAATTTTTATTGCTAAAAATAGGCGTTTTTGTCCTATTTGAGAGCGGAGCTTGCACCCAATCTTGAAAGGAAGCGTTTAGTTACAAATAGGATTATTTTACTTACAAGGTGATATTAGCCAGTTCCAGGTGTTTAGTATATTGAGGTAACTGTGGATAATATTATGGAGTAACTATTCCCTGCTCAGAGAAACCATTTAATAGAGCACTAGCACCACATGGTGTCCAGTAAATAAAGGATTATTATTCCCCTCACCTTTACTATGTGCATGTCTACCCCGTACATCTCCAGCCACTTCGCCTTGTTCAAATAGTTGGTCTCTGCTTCTCCAGGAGTTTGTCCCCTGGGAGACAAAAAATAAAATAAAAATTGGGGTCAATATATACAGCCACGCTAATATATAAATAACACAATTTTCAGGAAAGTACTGGAAAAGCATCCTAAAAAACGTCTACCAATATTTAAATTGCATTGTTCTCTCACAAATTAATCTGTATTGCATGTCCCTTCTTAAAGGGATAGCGTTATCTACAAAAAAAAGTAGTAAAGTAGTTTTAATTAATGACACATGTATAAAATACTTGCTTAGTCTGTGGGCTTCAGATAAAGCAAGTCCTTGTGTCCTGTGGCTGTAGAGACATTGTGTGGTTTGAGTGAACACAAGTTCACTCCTTAGACAAAGTGCTTATAATACTGGGAATCTTCTTACAGGGGATGGGCATTGTATTGCTGAATGAAAAGTATGCCAGGCTGTAAAAGGCTTTTGCAGGATTATGGACGTGTAAGGTAGGCTATAGAATAAATGAAGAAGCCTGGTTTGGTTTGTTCTTATTTTAATTTATAAAAACATTTACGGAGGAAAGATATGTCCCTTAGCTCTCACACCCACCACAAAAGTATGACCTGCAAAAATACAAGGGTCTGCTCAATAAACAATTGAGATTTTCAAACATAACACTTATATGCAAGAATCAGCCTCAAAAATCCACAATAGTACATACAGACAGATAATAAATAATACTTGAAATGTATTGGCATAAAGGACAAAACAAGTAACAACCCCGGTGGTGCAAAAAGTCTCACACATTTCGCACCTCTGGTTGGCGTTTACTTAGACCCTATACAAGTAAGCGCCAAAAACTCAAAAACGCGTGATACTTTTTGCGCCACACAGTTCCCGCTTTTGGCGCTTACTCGTATAGAGTAAATTTGCAGAGAGCTGCAGTTCCACTGGTGAGCACCGGCTAACTATCAACCTGTTTGGAGCTATTTCTGTTTTTCTTCTTATGCGTTGGGTCAATTTCAAACTTAAAGGCCAGAGTAGCAGAGTTGGAAAATATTCTCTCATTCAGCTACATTGGAGAATTTTTCCAAATTTGGCTACATTGGCCTAAAGTTTAAAATATA